>CM070841.1:14541081-14619066 GCA_036326025.1 Chrosomus eos | reverse complement strand
ACTGGAGGAGACGCGCTTGAATCCTGCCGGTTCCACAGTGAGTGAGTTTTGGGCATTGCGGCATATTAAATATATTACAAATAGTTTATCAGCATGAGAAATTGAGAAATACAATGTGTGGCCGGAGAGCGTGACAAAAGACCGAAATGAGTGACTGTCACGCTCAATGCGTGATGCGTGACACTCGAGAGCCCTGTGACAACTCCATTAACAACGACAAACAATTCACATATTTTAATACAATTGACATTGAAGACCTAAGTTAGCTGCTAGAAGCTGCACTGTGCCTGTGCGTACACAAAACACAAAATAATTATAGAACATGATACAAACATAAAAGCAACAGCCTACTTACAGATTGTGATTCGGAGAAGGAAGCTGATCCAAATAAACTCGGTACTGAACCTCCCTCCTTCAGTATCAGCCGGCTCGCAAATTCATACTTTATAGCATTTAGGTTTGTGAAGCAATCATCTTCAAAATGACGCGAACACAGAACGAGTTCGGGCTATAATACTTCTGTGGTATAGTTATGAACTGTAGCCACTGTCTTCAAATGCTCCTCACTGGGCAGATGAAATAAGTTTGCTTTTGCGTCGCACTTCAAAACACAGCAGCGTCTCGTCGACATGATGTTTTCCCTGGTGTCTCCTAATGCAATGAGTGGGCGTATCTTATTCAAATAACTTGGACAAGTGACGTACGAAAGTGCATCGTTCGTCTATCGATTCATATCAACGACTCAGAGTCGACTCTTACTTTTGAGAGATAATAACTTTGTATACGGTGAACTTTCATATTTAAAACTTTGCAGGATGTTTTCGTTCACTTAGATCTATGTTACACACTACATGAAAGGTAATTTTCAAAATTCCACGATAGGTACCCTTTAACCGCAAATTCAACATCATTCATCAACTATCCTCCTAAATGTTAGTCATCAAGGAATATAAAATACACAACCTCTTGCTTTGTACAACTTTTAACAAACGTAGTATGCAGTGGAGGACAGTAAGTAAGTTTTCCTCATGATTGCGGCGATCCGGCGTCTTCTCGTCAGCTCCTCGACCTGCTTCCCTTGTTGTTTTTTCCGAGAAAGAAAGGTGAAAAAACGTATTCCGTTGTTCAGTTTCCTCCCTGAACGATCGTGTGACCTGCTATGGCAGTTGAACTGAACAACCATATCGACGTTTATTAAAATATCGACAGAAAATCCAAGCACAGCCTCCAACACATGTATTTAAATACAGCGGTATTGGGCGCGATCCTGTAAATATGGCGGCGGACCCATAATGCAACACGGCGTGACGTCATCTCCACATTCCCTATTTGTATAATTTTAGACGTAATGGTTTCGTTTTATCAAGGACGTAAACAAATGCCAGCGCTGCTTTATAGTCACTTATTCTATTTCGTGTTTCTAAGGCAAACGCGTTTAAACATTTTGGACCTGAATTTGTAATCATATAGATTTTGTAAATGTATTTGCCATGTATAGCTACTTTATGACGTAATTTTTCGATTTGATCATGAACGTGATCAAACAGTGTTTGTTTATAGTAGCCAGTTATATCGATGATAAGAAAACGATACACAGAGTAAACTAAGTTTTGTTAATAGCTAAACGGTTGTTCATTATATCGATAAAACAAAAACTTTAAAAAACTGTATTACTCATGTAATCATTTGTTTTAAATGTTTAATCAAAATAAAAACGTATCTCAAAAAGCTAACAAGCAGCAGTAGCATTTTCAAGTATAACAGGGTATCAAACTTCTTATGTAATAATAGAAGAATAGAATAATAATCATTCAAAAATGTACCATTCAGAAACGTTTTGTAAGAGCCGTGTTTGGGGAGGTTCTGCTTGACTCTCTTCATCGCCGCTTTCTGGGTCTGATTCGGGCTCAAACTGATACGGCAGTAGTATCACCATTATTTACATTAACCGGAGTACATGAAACTTAAGCCCGTAAAGGTAAGAGGGCGTGACGGTTCCGGACAACGTGCGCTACGCAGTTTAGCCAATTACAACACACTGGCCCAAACTAACCAATCTGAGCCCACTGCCTGTTTCTGAGGGAGTGGTTTCATAGAATCAGGAAGTCAACCGGTCGTTCAAATGACAGAGGAGAAAGAGGCTTACAATAAAGGTGAAATTTATGAAAAATAAGACTTTTTAAAAAAGAAAAACCACGAATACATGTTATATTGCACCCCATAAAAACAACCATGCAAAGAAAAAAAGCAGTAAACCACCCCTTTAATAATGGTTCCTAATAATGTTAAAAACAGCTTTTGCTGCTTATTATTTTTGTGGAAATAAATGTTTCTTGAGCATCAATTCAGCATATTAGATTTCTGAAGGATCACGTGACACTGAAATTCTGAAGACTGGAAATTCAGCTTTGTCACAGGAACAAATTACATTTTTAAATATATTAAAAGAGAAAGTTGTTATTTTAAATTGTAATAATATTTCACAGTATTACTGTTTCGCTGTATTTTTTATCAAATAAAAAGAAAATTGCACAGAGAAACAATATCGTTGGAATCACTTTCAGAACGATTTATCCAGCCGATGAATGATAAAAACATTGACAGCCAATCAGAATCCATTCTTCTGTAATGAGCTCGAGCATTTAAAGTGACAGACAAGTACTCGCTTAGAATAAACAATGATATTGATGCTAATATAGTTATCTTTAATGGTTATAGTTATAGGTTTGCGTGCGTGTGTCTGTGTGTGTGTGTCTGTGTGTGTGTGTCTGTGTGTGCGTGCGTGCGTGCGCGCCTGCGTGCGTGCGTGCGTGCGTGTGTGTGTGTGTGTGTTGTTTATAAATCATGATTTCTGAGTGAAAATGCATACAGGTTATACGTACAAATAAGTGTGTACTTATAGTTAGAGAGATCCATATCACAAATTTCCATATAGAATATGAATTTCAATTGGGGACATTGACAATACAGCAGCAGACATAATGGCAGTCCTTTGATCAGACGTGTTTTACCTTACTGCACACCGTTCTATGAACTCATTCCATGTGATAGATTTTATATGCAAATAACTGTATTATGCTAGATTGCCTGAGGTTCAATGCAAAAACACACATTAGTCTAATGAGACATCATGGTTACACAGCAGGTGGTAGAGGTACAGACACTGGAGCTCAGATCAAAGAAGGACTGGGCAGGACGGATAACTGAAGATGGAAAGAGTGAGAGAGAGAGAGATTCCTTTGCTGGAATGGTGACGGCAGCACAAGGGTCAGGACTGAGGGCTAATGATGCTACTTGTATGAAAAGTAAGAGCGTCTTAGGCAATCTTTTTTTTCCCCCTTGTTTCTGAGATATGCTAACATTCAAAGTGTTCTGGGGTAAGTAAGGTTATTGTTATTATTAATCAAAAGTGCAGAAAAGACATTTAAAATGTTACAACTGTTACAACTAAAATGTTATAACTGTTTTCAACACTGATAATAAGACCTATAGTTTTATTTTATAAAAATAAGAAATGTTTCTTGAGCACCAAATCAGCACATTAGAATGGTTTTTGAAGGATCATGTGACACTGAAGACTGGTGAAAATTCAGCTTTGCATTACATGAGTAATATGAATGACTCCATATGAATCGGGGGTTTTCTCCTAGTCCTCTAAAGAGACACGATCGCTCTATATATTTTTAACAGTTTAAATTTAGACTTCTAAATCTAATTGCATTCAAGTAACATATGCACGCATTCATAGCATATTTGATAAATTCTTTTTAAAAGTAGAAATGTGGAAAAACATGAAAATTTCACATAATTTTGACTTTATATCTCACACTTGTCATTTCCACAAACATTATGATTTGTTGTATAAAAATTATGATTTGAAAAAATTCTGAAAATATGTCCAATACATACATAAACGCACATGTATGTGAATATTTTACTTCTTTTTTCTTCTTTTTATGCCCTGGATCAGTGGCAAAGTTTATGATCAATCACTGCAAAATTGTTTTTACACGAGTCTTCAAAGAACTGCCGTAGTCTGTCTCATTTTGATGGGCATTTGACCAGCATGTCTGGTTATCTCATTTCATCAGTGAATTCAGTTGAGGTTTGTACTCAGTTCCTACTCTGAATTGTATATTAAAATCACTTCATAAGTTGACTGAAGTAAAATATCAGTCTAACCCACTCCCTACTACAGTACAGTCCAAAACATCTGTCAGAATGAATCACTCTTATAGGGCAGGTCTGCTTTCGGTGCCGTTGCCATCTTATTTAATTACTGGCTGAAACAACAGAAACAGGATGTGACAACACGCAAATTGGCTCGCTTGACTGGCCAGCCACCAGTGTTTCATCCAATCTCAAAGGAGGCTCCAATTTCAACTCTGAGAGCCCTAGTAATAAATAGGTAATTTATATAATAACATTTATATTTCTAAATCAGTCCCATTACAACAACTGCACTTCCCAGATTATTTCTGATTACATTGTTTATTGACTGTATTACCACGGCTGGTGAGTTTTCTGCTCAATAAGTGCCTACTTCAGTAGGTGTCACTTTGACCTTTGCAAGGCTAGTACATACTTGATATAGACCATCTGAAAGACTTATTGGTTAAATAAACGCAATCAATAAGCATGTTTAATCTATTTTATGTCCAGTAAATTTAGATTTTCTAGTGAATTTTATAGCGCTTGCACTGTCCCAGACTAAAGATTTTTCAAGTCTACAAATCACGCGACATCACTAACATTGTTTTATATTTTATATATATATATATATATATATATATATATATATATATATATATATATATTTTTTTTTTATATATATTTATATATATTAAATATATATATATATATTAAATATATTAAATATATATATATATATATATATATATATATATATATATATATATATATATATATATATATATTTATATATAATATATATAATATATATAAATATAATAATATAACTATATAAATATATATATATATATATATATATATATATATATATATATATATATATATAGTAATTAACACATGGACAAGCCTTGTTACAATCTGTCAGTCAAGGACTATGCAACTTCGCCACTTCCAGTAGAGGATTTTTTTTTTTTTTGACTAACCGACTACTTAAAATTTGTCCGACTAAGCCTATTCTCATCGATTAATGTTTGGTCGACTATTGGGGTGCAGCCCTTTAATTTTAGTTTTATCTGGTTTTATTTTTACATGGAGCATCGAAATCGAGTAGGCCTAGGTACTACACTTGAATTTGAATTTAGTTTGTGACCATTAAAAAAGTATGTTTATATAGTATGAATATGGGAAGTATAAATGAAATTCGGACATTATGCTTTTACTGTTAGTGGCGATTTCGGACCTAGAGGTGGTCTAAAAATTATAAATAGTGCTTTTCCATGTAAAACACACCACCAAGATGGGTGGTTGCTAGTAGATGTCTCTATGTTTGTCCCTTTATTCTCCCATTCATTGTAAGACTATAATATTTTTAACCTGTTTTATTTTCTGTCAGGTGAAAATGATAAAGTATGAGCAACAGTAATAGTGGTGCTTGCCTAACAAAGTGGCACTAGTAAACAGTCATTTCAGGAAAGATAGGGCTCTCAGCTTCCAGTTAGTCATCGAAAACAGTGAATTATGCAGTCCAGTTTGAATATTGAAAATTCAGTGTTTTGTAATCCACTGTGCTGATTATGTAAGAGGACTTGATCATTTATGAGCTTTACAGCTCTTGTCGTTAATGTACCCAGTCACTGCAAGGACATAAAAAAAAAAATGCTGCATGGATGTAAATAAAATGACAACCTGAAGTCATCTGTGGTATTAAGCACAATTAGGCAATAAATAATTTGAGTAAACATGTCTTATCGTGTTTTGCAGGATGAGAGTGTTTGAATAAGAACAAAGCTGTCGGCTCAGGCACACTACGAGTCAGGAGGAACCATCAAAGCAAGTGTGTCCTGTGTTTTAGCTTTTCCCATGCACCTGCGCCGCCTGTAATAAACAGCCGATGTGAGTGAGACGGCGACTACAGGGAAATCTCTCAGGACTGCTTTTACGCAATGCACACAAACAGTAAATGGCCAATGGAGACAATTTTACTCTCTTGTTGTGGTTGTTTTATGGAGAGATCTGCATAAAAATGTCTTACAAAATGTCTACTGTTGTGTTCTCCAGTACAATTTAGAAATACTGTCTTATAACATTATATCACAAATCAAATTAATTAGTTCATCAAGATACTGGGTTTTCATAGATCTTTTGACTGAGACAACAGTTCTGCTTTCTAGTCGTGATTTTTTTATGGAGTAAAAATTATTTTTAAAATGTGTAATTGTCAGGAACCAATCAGACTCAACATCCTTCACCACACAACGATCACTCTCCCCGGAATACTAATCACCTGCACCTGTGCACAATCAGTAAGCTCATAAGCGCATGCGAGTGCGGTCTGTGTTTGTGTTTGGAGCTCCGTCGAATTGATTCATTAATCCTTGATTTTCTTCTTTACCACTCAATTATAAACAGGCACTTTCTATTTTTATATCATGTGAACTTATCCTCGATACTATTCCTTATAAAAAAAAACAATCGGATTGCTTTACTGCTTACTGTTACTACTAATTTACTGTTCATCTGTTATAATGGCGAACATATCGGATGTGTGTCTAACGTTACCTCTGAGTGCAGGTGAGGACACATTCGAGCTGATTTCGGTACGATTGGAGCTGGAGTCGGTGGAGAAGCAGATTCGTGTTCTGCTGGAGAAGCAAGCCGAGCTGCGAGATCGGCGATCAGCGCTTGAAACATCACCCGCCGATGCTCACAAGTCAGTGGTTAGTAACTTTGTGACTTTGACTCCGACTTCGTCTACTCCGTGCGTTTCTCTGCCCAGGAGGACGCGATCATCTCTGCCTTCAATCACTCCTGCACCCTGGGTCACGACACGAGCCAGGACCAGAGCAAGAACCTCTCCGCCCCTCCCGGTCTTCGAGATCTCCACCCGGAACCGCTTCTCCCCTCTTCGCGAGTCGGAACGCGACGACGCCGTGATCATCGGCACTTCCATGGTCCGCCATGTCCGTGCTACCTCGGGTAAAGGTAAGGTGCGCACTCACTGCTTTCCTGGTGCTCATGTTCTTGATGTCGCTGCGCAGGTTCCCGAGATCCTGAACGGTGACGAGCGCGTCGGAGCTGTCGTGCTGCACGCGGGGACGAATGACATCAGGCTGCGGCAGACGGAGGTTCTGAAGAAGGACTACAGGAGCCTGATCGAGACGGTTCGCAGCACATCGCCTAGAGCAACGATCGTCGTGTCTGGACCGCTTCCCACGTACCGACTTGGACAAGAAAGGTTCAGTAGATTATTTGCTTTAAATGAATGGTTAATGTCATGGTGTAATGAACAGAAACTGCTCTTTGTAAATAATTGGAATCTGTTTTGGGAGCGACCTAGGCTGTACCGTCCTGATGGCCTGCACCCCAGCAGAGTCGGAGTGTGTAGACGCGTAGATCTCCAAGACGCTACACACCATCTGACTAGTAAGTCAAAGTCCAAATCATAGTCTTTGCTGTCCCAACTTAACTGATATAAGTACCAATGTAGAACATTATATAGAAACTGTGTCTATTCCTCGCTTAGTGAAGCCAAACAACAAATCTACTGTAAGATCTAGCAAGAATATTATTGTAATTAAACCAGAAAATCTAAATATCAGTGAACAAAAACAATTTCTAAAGCTAGGTCTTCTAAACATTAGATCGCTCACACCTAAGGCGGTTATTGTAAATGAAATGGTCACAGATAATAATTTCGATGTTCTGTGCCTTACTGAAACCTGGCTTAAACCAAATGATTATTTCGGTCTAAATGAGTCTACTCCACCAGGATACTGTTATAAGCATGAGCCCCGTCTGATCGGTCGTGGCGGCGGTGTTGCAACAATCTATAGAGATATTCTTAATGTTACTCAGAAAACTTGTCATAGGTTTAATTCGTTTGAAGTACTTGTGCTAAATGTTACGCTCTTAGATGTAAGAAAGAAATCCTTATTATCTCTAGCCTTGGCTACCGTATATAGACCTCCAGGGCCATATGCTGATTTCCTAAAAGATTTTGCAGACTTTCTCTCAGACCTATTGGTCAATGTCGATAAAGCAATAATTATTGGCGACTTTAACATACACGTAGATAATACAAATGATGTGTTAGGGGCTGCGTTTACAGATCTATTAAACTCTTTTGGGGTAAAGCAAAACGTCAGTGGTCCCACTCATCGTCTAAATCATACACTAGATTTAATTATATCATATGGAACCGATCCAACCGATATAGATATTATACCGCAAAGTGACGATCTCACTGATCATTACATGGTAACTTGCATAATACGCACTGCTGAAATTTGTCATGTTGCACCACGTTATCGACCAGGCAGAACAATCCTTCCAACCACTATAGATAGATTCTCAAATAGCTTACCTGATCTATCTCAGCTGCTCAGTAAACCCAAACAAACAGATGAACTAGAGGAAATGACTAGCAGTATGAGCAACATTTTCTCTAGTACACTAGATATTGTTGCACCAATTAGATTAAAAAAGGTTAGAGAGAAAACTAAAACACCATGGTACAACAGTGCTACGCATGCTATCAAGAGAGAAACTCGTAACTTAGAGCGTAAATGGAAACGAACTAATTTAGAGGTCTTCAGAATCGCGTGGAAAGACAGTATGTCACGTTATAAAAGGGCTCTAAAATCAGCCAGGGCTGAGCATATCCGCAAACTAATTGAAAATAACCAAAATAATCCAAGGTTTTTATTTAACACCGTGGCTAGACTAACAAATAATCAGACATCTCCAGAGCAAAATATTCCGTTACAATATAGTAGTAATGATTTTATGAATTACTTCAATGAGAAAATAGAAAGCATCCGAAACACTATTGTAAATGTACAATCCTCTATGGTGTCTTATGACTCAGCCTCAATTATGGCCCCTCTAGAACAACTAAACCGCTTTACAACTATAGGACAGGAAGAACTAAATAAACTTATCATTGCATCTAAACCAACAACATGTTTATTAGATCCAATACCCACTAAACTACTTAAAGAAGTGTTACCTGTAGTGGAAGAGCCTCTTCTCAATATTATTAACTCGTCTTTATTTTTAGGGCATGTTCCAAAAATATTCAAGCTGGCAGTAATAAAACCTCTCATTAAGAAACCGCAATTAGATCCAAATAACCTAGCAAATTACAGACCCATCTCAAATCTTCCATTTATGTCTAACATACTAGAAAAAATTGTGTCCGCTCAATTGTGCTCTTTCTTGCAAGAAAATGATATCTATGAAAAATTTCAGTCGGGATTCAGACCGCATCATAGCACAGAAACTGCGCTAGTTAAAATTACAAATGATTTACTCTTAGCCTCTGACCAAGGCTGTATCTCAATACTAGTTCTACTTGATCTTAGTGCTGCGTTCGACACTATAGATCATAAAATACTCTTAGATCGACTACAAAACTACACTGGTGTCCAGGGACAGGCATTAAGCTGGTTTAGATCGTACTTATCAGACCGTTACCATTTCGTCTGTTTAAATGGGGAAGAATCAAAGATAACATCAGTAGACTATGGAGTGCCGCAAGGATCTGTCCTAGGCCCTCTGCTATTCTCAATATATATGCTGCCACTTGGTAATATTATAAGAAAACATGGAATTAATTTTCACTGTTATGCTGATGACACTCAATTATATATCTCATCACGACCAGATGAAAACACTAACTTATCTAACTTGACAGAGTGTCTAAAAGATATAAAATGCTGGATGACGTGTAATTTCCTGCTATTAAATTCAGATACAACGGAGGTATTACTTATTGGTCTAAAAAACTACCCACAAAATCCCTTACAATACAACTTTAATTTAGAAGGATGTCCTGTTACTTTATCCACTACAGTAAAATACCTGGGTGTTATGCTAGACCGTAACTTGACTTTCGAAAATCATATTTCATATGTTACAAGAAAAGCCTTTTTCCACCTTAGAAACATTGCTAAGCTACGTAACATGCTATCTGTTTCAGATGCAGAAAAGTTAGTTCATGCATTCATGACCTCGAGACTAGATTACTGTAATGCTTTATTAGCTGGTTGTCCTGCATCCTCAATAAACAAGCTACAGTTAGTCCAAAATGCAGCCGCTAGAGTTCTTACTAGATCAAGAAAATATGATCATATAACACCAATTTTATCATCTCTACACTGGTTACCTATTAAGTTCCGTATCAATTACAAAGTATTACTACTGACTTATAAAGCTCTAAATGGTTTAGCTCCTGTGTATTTAACAGACCTTCTATCGCCATACAATCCATCGCGCTCTTTAAGATCACAAAATTCGAGGCTTCTGGTCATTCCTAGGATATCTAAGTCTACTAAAGGAGGGAGGGCTTTCTCACATTTATCTCCTAAACTCTGGAATAGCCTTTCTGATATTGTTCGAGACTCAGACTCGCTGTCCCAGTTTAAAACTAGATTAAAGACGCATCTCTTTAACCAAGCATTCACTTAATGCTTACCTTTTATACTACTTCTGAATCAGTTCGAATGCATTAATATTATGAACATCAGCTATGCTAATTATTTCCCATCTGTCTTTCTGCTGTTATCTCGGGACGCTAGTCCCGAGGTAAATAGCGTTCGTCAGCTCCAAGTTTGTATCCAGCCTCTCACGAAGACTTCAGATGCCCCAACACCTGTGATGAGACGACTAGACGCCTGTGAAGAGACGACTAAACACCGGCGATATGTTATGCCTAAATTTATACATGATTAACTAACTGTATTTTTCTTTGTCCATTTCTGAAATGCACTTTCTGTAAAGCTGCTTTGAGACAATGTGTATTGTGAAAAGCGCTATACAAATAAACTTGAATTGAATTGAATTGAATAAACCTCTGCATAAATACACTCACCACGGCCTCAGTCTTTGTCAAGCCTTCAACGGGAACAGACCATTACCCCAGTTGCACGAATTCTCTTATCCTGACAGACACCCGACAAGTAAAGTATACTCACCCGTGGATTATTGACCTCTGTGTCCTTGTTCCGATGTTTTCAGAATCCTCGCCTGAGTCCGTGTATCCTGAGACCTAGTATTCCTCCTGAGTTCAACTTGCTCGTGGCTTCATCTATAAGAGAAAGGACAAGTATCACCAAACTGTGTTGTTTGACATTGGATAATCTGAAGAGGATCTACTCACCTGGAATCCTTCTCGCACCGTAATCTTCACTGAATTCACCCTTGAACTCTGAAAGACTCACCGTTGCACTTTATTCAAATTAATAAAGCTTTATGTTCATTCACTTACCTCTGTCTCTGTGCCTGTATCCTGACAGAAGGCTTGACCTGAAGAAAAAATAGGTGAAGAAAATGGATTCCATACAAGCCCCAGCCGCGGATACAAACCCTATGCAACCTACCGCCGCTGCACCGAATCCCATGCAAGCCACAGCTGCCACAGCGAACCCATTGCAACCCACCACCAGCGCTTCCCTAAACGCTGCTTCCTCTATTGCTTGCTTCGCTAGCCCACCGTCCCGCCCAGCGCCATTCTCCGGTCGGGCGGAGGATTGCAACGGATTCTTATTGCAATGTTCACTGGCTTTGGAACAACAAGCCCAACTATACCCCACCGAGCGATCGAGAGTCGCTTTCATTATCCAACAGTTATCCGGAGCGGCTTTGAGATGGGCTGAGGCTTTGTGGATGCAGGAATCTACGGTAATGACATCTGTTCAGGAATTTGTAAAACATTTTAAAGAAGTTTTCGGACGTCCAGTTGAGGATTCCTCTGTCGGTGATCAATTGTTGCAGTTGCGCCAAGGAAAGAAGACAATATTCATTAGAATTTCGCACTCTCGCCTCCAACAGTGGGTGGAACGAAAGGGCGCTCATCTCAGTTTATTGCCGTGGATTGAATCCTACCCTGCGTCTTCAGTTGGCGATTTTATGATGATAGTTTGGGAATAGAGAAATTCATCCAGCAGGCTATTCGTGTGCATCAAAGATCTCAGAATTGTTATCCAGATTTTCGACAGTGTCATTCTGCATCTCCTCCAGTTGTCATGAATTCTGTGTCCGAAGATCAACCAGAAGGTATGCAAGTCGACACTTTCCGACTTTCCCAGGCAGAGCGCACTCGACGAAAAGAGTTGAAATTATGTATGTACTGTGGTGCCAAAGGTCATTTTAGACTTAACTGTCCCATTCGACCTCCGGCTGACGGTAAGCTCCGTTCAAGACAGCTCTACTGTATCAACTCCCCTCACGATTCCTGTAATCTTGAAATCTCAAAAAAGGGGTATGTCACATCCCAGATAACACCCATTCAGTTATGGATTGAAAACATACACCACGAAATGTTTGAACCTTTTGTCCTCCAGAATAGTCAAACAGACATAATTCTAGGTCGTCCATGGCAAATTCGTCACCAACCTACCATAAATTGGCAGTCCGGTAAGATCAACAGTTGGGGATGTCATTGCCCACTTAAGGAAGGCACACACCTTGCTCCACCAGGTGCGGAAACAAAGAAAGTGCTAACAGTGAGTTCCACATCCATTGAAAGCCCCACGGAAAACCTTTCCACGAATATTCCCTCCTGTTATTCCTCGTTCTCTGATATATTTAACCCTGTTACTGCCTCCAATTTACCCCCTCATCGACCATGGGATTGCGCCATTGATCTGGTCCCTGACGCATCGATTCCCAAGGGCCGAATCTACTCCCTGTCAATTCCTGAACAAGAATCTATGCAAAGTACATCAAAGAAGCTTTGCAACAGGGTTACATTCGTTCTTCCACATCCCCTGCTGCCGCTAGCTTCTTTTTTGTTGCCAAGAAAGATGGAGGTTTAAGACCATGCATCGACTACAGAGCCCTGAATCAAATCACCGTGAAATTCAGTTACCCACTACCTCTCATCCCAGCAGCCCTCGAACAGCTCAGGGAAGCCAAATTGGTGTTCACCAAATTGGATCTGAGGAGTGCATACAATCTGGTCAGAATTAGAGAAGGGGATGAGTGGAAAACTGCTTTCATCACGCCTACAGGGCACTATGGATACCTGGTCATGCCGTATGGATAGGTAAACGCTCCTTCCGTGTTCCAGAGTTTCATGGACGAGGTACTCCGGGACTTCCTGGGAAAGTTTGTGTTGGTGTATATATAAAGTTGGTGTATATCGATGATATTCTGATTTACTCCAAAGACCCTGATGAACACCAACATCATGTGTCCCTGGTACTCCAAAGGCTCAGAGAGTTCACCCTGTTTCTAAAAGCAGAAAAGTGTACGTTCCATCAGACCAGTGTCAGTTCCTAGGATACCAACTTAGTGAAAGAGGAGTGGAAATGGATAAACGGAAGACTGAAGCCATCATGTCCTGGCCAACTCCTCAGTCGGTAAAAGAACTCCAGAGATTCCTCGGCTTTGCCAATTTTTACCAACGATTTATACACCGATACAGTATCTTGACAGCTCCCCTGACCTCCCTGTTAAAAGGGAAACCGAAGACGTTACTTTGGACCCCAGAAGCGGAGTTTGCTTTTAATTCACTCAAGGCCGCATTCACAACTGCACCCTTGCTCCATCACCCAGATCCAGAGAAGGTATTTGTGGTAGAAGTAGATGCCTCCACTACTGGGTAGGAGGGATTCCGTCCCAGTACTCCGAACTTGCCTCCAAGACCATACCTTGTGCGTTCTTTTCCAAGAAATTATCCACAGCAGAAAGCAATTTCGACATCGGAAATCGGGAGCTCTTGGCTGTGAAACTTGCCTTAGAAGAATGGAGGCATTGGTTGGAGGGGGCAAAACATCCATTCCTAGTACTCACCGATCACAAGAACCTCCAATATTTGAGAGACGCTAAGAGACTTAATCCACGTCAGGCCCGATGGGCACTATTCTTCACCAGTTTCCATTTCAGAATCTCATACCGTCCAGGCTCAAAGAATACTAGAGCAGATGCTCTCTCTCTCGTATCCATGCCCCAGAAACTCCGATGGAAGAACCCCGAAACCATCCTGCCCGAGAAGTTGTTTGTCAACCCTATCCAGTGGGAAATCAACGAGCAACTATTGGAATTGTCACGGCAACAACCCAGAATCCCAGGATGTCCCCCCGAGAAGATTTATGTACCTGAGGATTTCCGCAACTCTCTAATTGCATCAGCTCACTCCTCTGTAGGCACAGGTCATCCTGGAATAAGCAAAACTCTCTCAACTCTCCAACTCAAGTATTGGTGGCCCAACATGCAGCATGACATCACGACATTCATACAAGGCTGTATTCCCTGCGCCATGTCCAAGGTTCCCAGAAATCTTCCGGCAGGTAAACTAGTACCACTTCCTGTCCCACATAGACCCTGGTCCCACATTGGGGTAGACTTCGTCACGGATCTTCCCATCTCTGATGGCAACACCTGTATCCTGGTGGCCATCGATCGGTTCTCCAAGGCATGCAGATTAATTCCTCTGAAGGGTCTCCCTACGGCTTTTGTCACTGCTGAACTACTGATGGAACATGTCTTTCGAAACCTTCGGTATCCCAGAGGACATCGTGTCCGACAGAGGACCCCAATTCATCTCCCGAGTTTGGCGAGCATTCTTCACTCTTATGAACGTGACTGTAAGCCTATCATCAGGGTATCATCCGCAAACAAATGGCCAAACCGAACGAAAAATCCAAGATATAGGACGATTCCTGCGTACTTTCTGCCACTCCAACCAGAACATCTGGAGTCGTTATTTAATTTGGGCAGAGTATGCACAAAACTCCCTCAGACAGTCATCCACGCAGTTAACTCCTTTCCAGTGTGTGCTGGGTTACCAACCCCCATTGTTTCCAGGGTCCGGCAAACCATCTGAAGTACCAGCAGTAAATAAATGGTTTCAAGAAAGCGAAGAAGTCTGGAATCAAACCCATCATCACCTTCAGCAAGCGGTAAATCGCCAACAACATTTCACAGATGCTCGTCGCGTGAAACCCCGGAGTACCAAACCGGACAGTTAGTCTGGTTCTCCACTAATAACATCCGTCTACGTCAACCTTGCCGCAAACTCAACCCCAAGTACATCGGACCATTCCCCATCGTAAGACAAATCAACCCAGTCACCTATCAACTTCGTCTGCCCCCAGAATATCGGATCCATCCCACGTTTCACGTCTCCCTCCTGAAACCTCATCACCCACCTGTGCCCAACTCAGCCACAGAACCAGTTCCTGAAGATAACCCCCAGATTCCCCATCGTAAGACAAATCAACCCAGTCACCTATCAACTTCGTCTGCCCCCAGAATATCGGATCCATCCCACGTTTCACGTCTCCCTCCTGAAACCTCATCACCCACCTGTGCCCAACTCAGCCACAGAACCGGTTCCTGAAGATAACCCCCCGATACCGCCAATTGAACCAGAGCCCATTTATTTGATAAAGGAGATATTGGACTCCCGACGTCGAGGTGGTCAGTTGGAGTATCTGATAGATTGGGAGGGGTATGGACCAGAGGAAAGAAGTTGGATACCCCGGAACGACGTCCTTGATCCCAATCTGCTCCTTGAATTCCACGCTCAATATCCTGACAAACCTGCACCACGGCCCAGAGGTAGACCCCCACGACGTCGGGGTCCAAGGTCCGCTGGCGCGGACTCTGGAGGGGAGGGAAATGTCAGGAACCAATCAGACTCAACATCCTTCACCACACAACGATCACTCTCCCCGGAATACTAATCACCTGCACCTGTGCACAATCAGTAAGCTCATCAACCTCTGCATAAAAACACTCACCACGGCCTCAGTCTTTGTCAAGCCTCCAACGGGAACAGACCATTACCCCAGTTGCACGAGTTCTCTTATCCTGACAGACACCCGACAAGTAAAGTATACTCACCTGTGGATTACTAACCTCTGTGTCCTTGTTCCGATGTTTCCAGAATCTTCGCCTGAGTCCGTGTATCCTGAGACCTAGTATTCCTCCTGAGTTCAACTTGCTCGTGGCTTCATCTATAAGAGAAAGGACAAGTATCACCGAACTGTGTTGTTTGACATTGGATAATCTGAAGAGGATCTACTCACCTGGAATCCTTCTCGCACCGTAATCTTCACTGAATTCACCCTTGAACTCTGAAAGACTCACCGTTGCACTTTATTCAAATTAATAAAGCTTTATGTTCATTCACTTACCTCTGTCTCTGTGCCTGTATCCTGACAGTAATGTTGTTGTTTAAATCATAAGAATTTTATTGTTCTGACAGACAAGTGCTATGCCTGTGTATGGTCGGTCATTCATTCATTCATTGAAAATTAAAATAAATATTCATAATTTCTAAATAAATTATGAGAATTATGTGAATTATATAACAAATCAAATAAATAGTTATGTAAAAAGACCTAGCGTTTTCATTGATTTTCCGAATGAGATCAAGAATAAAGCTGACAGTTTAATTAATTATTGAAAGGAAAAAAAAACACAAACTAAGTAGGATCGTGAGAAAGAGAGGCCAACATTGATTTTCCAAGTGCCTCAGTTTCCCTCTGGTGTGTAGCATACTCTCAGAGCTTTAGGCGCACAAAAATATGCACTTGGAGCCCAAAGGATAAAGGCAGGGAAGAGTTCTCAGTCAGGCATGGAACAAACTGCCGTGATGTGGAAACAGGGAAAAAGAAAAAGAGAAAAGTGTTAGAAAGACAGAGAGAGAAATAGAACACCTGCTGGGCTCTGGTTTTCAATTACTTCTTATAAGATTTAGATTTAATAAGGTTAATTAGACTATAATTAGTTAGAATGCTTTTAGTGAAACTCACAGCTGCTAACTTGCAGAAAACATTCACATTCAAGGTGCTGTGTTGTGGGAGGCATTTTGCACCTTGATTAGAGGAAGTCACATATGTATGAATTATTATTCTTAGTGTTGGTAATTTTCTTTGAGTAGACATTTTAACTAACCTCATATCAACGTTCCATATGCTAGTGAGCTTGTTAGGGAACTTACATTTGTTATTTTAAACTAAAAATGTAACTATTAAATGTTTGCGGAAATTGAAATAAAGCTGAAACAAAATATAAATATTAGATGAATTTTTTTTTCTTCATTTCTCTCTTTCTCCATCTAGGGTCTTATGATATCACAATGCAGTTTGAGATCATCTATGTGAATGATTCATGAGTTGCTGCCTTAGATTCTTATAATTTTATAATAGGTCTTATAATTAGGCTTGCTTGTTTTCGAACAGAAAAAGTGTGTAAACCTTGTTTAACTATGAACAGAAATACAGTATAAATCACATAGGAAAGCCATTTATGTAAATTATACTTTAAAAAGTCTGTTGTCAAATAAATCTATGTGTCTGCTGAAAGTTGTTGCCTTTTTGCTGCCTTTATATTAGCTTACGCAAAAGCTTGTAAATACAAATTTACCTTAAGGGTCAAAACAGTGTATTTTATGTGGCACTTCAAAGTGAAAAACATTATGTCTGGCTTTGACTTGTTTGATTTCAGGGACGTCATTGTTAAAAAAAACAGTGTTGACCAGTGTCATGCTGTTTGCTACGATTTGAGAGATCACTTTGATTTTGTGACACATTGTACAGCAGAAATAATTTCTAGAGAATGCAGTGACAATTTCAGTGTCTGGTTTTAAAGACATTTTGGTTCTCTTACGAGAGTATCTCTCGTACTGCGTAATATCTTACGCTACGGGGAAAACTCTTTTCCACGAGATATTGAAGCCAAAAATTATCCTTAATTTTTTACTAATGTAAAACGCTTTGCAGCAGCAAGCAGACCTAGGCGAGACAGCTCGCGCGCCTATTGGCTGCTCTGCGGCAATAGCAGCAGCCTATCGAGAGAGGCTCTGCGTGACGTCACGACGAATGGGGGCCCTTCGCGCCCATATCGTCACGTCCCGCCAGAAAGGGCGTGGTCTCGCCCTATATCTTGGCTCGATAGCTGCTCTTACGTCGATTTTCATCTCTTCAGCGAAGCCTCACGCATCGCTGGATCCAGAGTGAGAAGCCGCGCCGTCGACCTGTAGCCTTCAGCGGGACGTGCCATTGAGTCTGGAGTCGCTGGCCTCGCCGCCTTCAGCCGCCGTACCTGCTGTGCTTTCCGGCGTTATATCCTTTCCTCTGCATAGGTGTGTGTGTGTGTGTTTGCATATCTGCTTTTTCCCACCCCCTCTAAAAGAGCGGCGTCTTTTTAAAGATGCCTTCCTGCGGTTCTTGCCGAGCCCCACTCAGCGACGAGGACCGACATGTCATCTGCGTGTCCTGCCTGGGTGAGGATCACGCGGCCATCGCGCTCGCTGACGGCGGATGCCATCACTGCGAACGTTTGCCTATGGTGACTCTGCGGACTCGCCTGGCTTCGTTCTCCGAGCCCGTATCCCAGCCTGCCGTGACGCCGCGTCGCAAGAAGCGCCGCGCCCAGCGCGCTCCCGAGCTATCTCCAGCCCGCCAAAGCTCGCCGGTTCGCCCGCCAGCTTCGCCGGCTTCGCTCGAGTCGCTCACCGACGGACAGCGGCCGCCGTCCGCCGCTGCGTCCGCCATCGAGTTGGACGACAACACCGAGGCGTGTTCTCTCTTGGCTTCGGATAGCGAGGATTGGGCGAGCTCTGTGGACCTCCCCTCCGCTAACGCTCCCCGCCAACCCTCTGGAAGAGAGCCGGCATTGAGTCTGAGCTGATGCGTCTGCTCACCAAGGCCGTAGAAAGCATCGGCCTCGATTGGGAGGCACCCACGCTGCCGCCGCGCAACAGATTAGACGGGCGCTTTCTCGGCAAAGACGAGGCTCCGTCAAAATCTAGGCCCGCGCCCTTCCTCCCGGAACTTCACGAGGAGGTTGCAAAGTCGTGGAAGGCCCCCTTTTCCGCCAGGATGCGTACCTCTACCTCCGCGGCATTCTCCGCTGTCGACGGTGCGGGAAGTAGAGGCTACCTCGCCATTCCTCCGGTGGAGACGGCTGTCGCGTCGCATCTCTGCCCGCCCTCTGCGGGACGGCGGGTTCAGACGACGCTCCCGTCCAAAGCCTGCCGAGTGACATCATCGCTGCACGGACGCGCTTACACCGCCGCCGGGCAAGCAGTCTCAGCGCTGCACACGATGTCTATTCTGCAGATCTACCAGGCAGACCTCCTTCTCAAGCTGGACGAGGAGGGACCCGGTGCTATCTGTGTGGCGGACCTGAGGAGCGCTACGGACCTCGCTCTACGCGCTTCTAAAGCCGCTGCGCAAGCCATGGGGCGGAACATGGCCTCTCTCGCTGTCGCCGAGAGACACTTATGGTTGACGCTGTCTGAGATGACGGAAGCCGAGCGCTCTGTGTTCCTCGACGCGCCCATTTCCCCGGAGGGCCTGTTCGGAACGGCCGTTAAGGACTTCGCGGACAGGTTTGTTGAGGTGCAGAAGACTTCTCAGGCTATGAAGCACTTCCTGCCGAAGCGCTCGAGCTCCGCTACAGGCCGCACCAAGCCGCCTGCTCGCAGCTCTCAGCCCCAGCCTGCACCGCCCTCCGCCGCCGCCGCCTCACAGCGCCGCCAGGCCCGGGATCAGAGACCGCGGTCTCGCTCCGCCGGACGCCGCCCCCCTCACCGCGGGCCCCGGCCGAGGATTGAGATCAAGCCCGAGGCCCCAAAGTCTTCCTAGCCGCTCTAGGAAAACGACGGTGTTCAGATCCCGCTGCGGCCGGATTTCCACCAAAACTTCTCGCTCGTTCAGCCCCATGCGTTGTGACTGTACCAGTGTATTTTGCAGTGAAGCAGCCGGTGTCTCAGCCCGCTTGCCTGCACACAAAAGCTGTTTTTACGGCTACCCAGATAAATCCGATAAAGAGTGTATTTTCTGGTGTCCCGGCCTCGGCCGATGGTGTTATGAGTGTTGTAAGAATGCCCACGCCCCAGTGCCCATTCCCACACCCAGACACAGCCCGCCACGGTGCAGGGCTCGCACAAATAAAATCGACTCCGGTCGATTGTGCAAACACTGTAGTGAACGCGCCCATATCCCCATGCCCGCTTACACTACACGCTGCGTGTCCCTCGGTTTCTGTAAAAACGAAACCAACACACATTCAGTCGGCCCTAAACGACAGTGTTTTCAGTGTAGCAAATGTGCCCGTGGTCCCGCGCCCACATTTCCTCACAGACACGCCGAATCCCACGGGATTCGCCCCGCTCTCTCTCTCGGCGCTACCCGCCTCAGAGGAGATGAGCGCGGCCAGGCTGCCCGCTGTGATCAGCGCGCCCCCCGCCTCGAACGCCGTAAACACGGCGCTGTGTTCCCAGCACACGCGGGCTCTTGTGCCGCCGCTTTCCCGCGGCCAGAGCCCAGATTTCATTCTGCCCCTAGCTATTCACGCGGATGCGTGGTCAAGGCTTCCCGGGGTATCAGAGTGGGTGATGAACACTATAAAGAGAGGCTATTCGCTACAATTCGCTCGACGCCCTCGCCGCTACGCGGCGCGCGTCGAAACTACGGTGAAAAGCGAAGTATCTCATCTACTTCGAGCCGAGATAGCGAAACTACTGAGAAAGGGGGCTATAGAACCTTTATCTCAGGCTCAGAGCGAAGGGGGCTTATACAGCAGATATTTTCTGGTACCGAAGAAAGATGGTGGGCTCAGACCCATTCTAGATCTGAGGCTGCTGAACAGAGCGCTCGTGAAACGCCAGTTCAGGATGCTTACGACCAGGAAAATCCTCGCGCAAGTGCGCCAAGGAGACTGGTTCATGTCAATAGATCTGAAAGACGCGTATTTCCAAATACAAATAGCGTCCCATCACAGGCGATTCTTGAGATTCGCCTTCGAGGGCCAGGCATATCAATACACAGTCCTGCCATTCGGCCTGTCCCTAGCACCCCGTACGTTCACGAAGTGCATGGACGCGGCCCTCGCTCCCCTGAGACTTCGGGGCATGCGAGTTTTGAATTACTTGGACGATTGGCTGATTCTAGCTCGTTCACGAACGGAGCTCTTAGAACACAGGGCCACATTACTCGAGCACCTCGAGGAGCTGGGCCTTACAGTCAATTGGGCGAAAAGCTCACTGCTCCCCAGTCGGAGGATTTCCTTTCTGGGAACAGTGTTAGACTCGCTATCCATGACGGCACGCCTGTCACCAGAGCGCGGATTGAATATCCAGCACGTCGCGAAATCCTTCCGCCACGGCTCTATAGTCCCGCTCAGAAGGTTTCAGAAAATGCTGGGTCTCATGGCCTCAGCAGCCTCTGTACTCCAGTTGGGCCTGCTCCGCATGCGCCCACTGCAGCTATGGCTAAAAGCACGAGTTCCCCCCAGGGCATGGACCGCAGGTCTGTTTCGCCTCAGGGTCGACCATCAGTGCATTTCGGCTCTGAAACCATGGAAAGCGACCGACTGGTATCAGTCGGGCGTGAGTCTGGGGATCCCCTCAAGTGTGAAGGTGGTGTCTACGGACGCCTCCACTTCGGGGTGGGGAGCGCTGCTCGAGGGCAGACCGCTGGCTGGCCTGTGGTCAGTGCGGGAGAAGCTCCTACACATAAACTGCTTGGAATTGATAGCAGTCGACAAAGCGCTAAGGCGCTTCTGTCCCCAGATAACAGGCCACCACGTATTGGTCCGGTCGGACAACATGTCAGTGGTGGCGTACATAAATCGCCAGGGCGGCGTCAGGTCCCGAAACCTTTACAGGCTGACGGAACGCCTCCTGGTCTGGGCTCAGCACAACCTGCTCTCGCTGAGAGCGGCGCATGTGCCTGGTCACCTAAATGTGGGACCAGACAGGCTGTCCAGAAACAACGTTCCAGCAGGAGAATGGTCTCTGCACCCGCAGACGATCCAGCTGCTGTGGGAAACGTTTGGCAGAGCGCAGGTGGACCTGTTCGCGTCCCAAGAAAACGCTCACTGCCCGAGATTCTTCTCGAAAAGCCGGGACGCGCTGGCCCATGTCTGGCCCCGCCGCCCCCTTTATGCTTTTCCCCCTGTCTCACTCCTGCCTCAGGTGTTGGAGCGAATCAGGAGGGAGGGATGCCCAGTGCTACTCATAGCTCCGCTCTGGACAAACCAGTCGTGGTTCCCTGTCCTGATGCAGCTGACCAGCGCTGCCCCATGGCCGTTACCGCTGAGGAGAGACCTCCTCTCTCAGGCGGAAGGCTCGATTTGGCATCCTCGCCCGGATCTGTGGTCCCTGCACGCATGGGCCATCAACGGGTACCCGCTGACCTCCCAGAGGGAGTGCTAAACACGATCGCGCAGGCTAGAGCCCCGTCTACCAGACGGCTCTACTCCTCGAAGTGGTCTGTGTTCTCTGCGTGGTGTCAAGCGCAGGGCTTTTCACCTGTAGACTGCGGGGTTACGGAAGTGCTTTCCTTCCTTCAGGAGCTACTGGATAAGGGCAGGTCCCCTTCCACGCTCAAAGTATACGTGGCGGCCATAGCAACGTTTGCAAAACCGGTGTCTGGCCAGTCACTAGGAAAGAGCGACTTAGTCGTGCGTTTCCTTAGAGGAGCTCGGAGGCTAAACCCTCCCAGGCCCCCTTCAGTCCCGACATGGGACCTTTCCACGGTCTTGGAGGCCATGAAAGGCGCCCCATTCGAGCCAATCCAGTCGTCAGACATGAAACACTTGTCTTTCAAGACGGCGTTTCTTATGGCTCTCGCTTCAGTGAAGCGCGTAGGGGACTTGCAAGCGCTCTCAGTAAGCGCGTCATGCATGGAGTTTGGACCTAACGACTCTAAGGTCATACTCAAACCAAAGCACGGTTACGTGCCGAAATCCCTCAACACACCGTTCAGGGCCCAGGTGATTTCCCTGTCTGCCCTTCCGGTTCTCAATGAGGAGAAGGACGCGAGTCTCCTTTGCCCTGTCAGGGCACTAAGGGCTTATGTGTCCCGCTCGTCTGGTTTCAGACAGACTGAGCAGCTTTTTGTTTCGTTTGGCGGCCGTACTAAGGGACTTGCCGCGTCGAAACAGAGCTTATCCAGATGGATAGTTGGTGCCATAGCGCTGGCTTACACTTCTAAGGGCCTTCAGTGCCCTTTGGGTGTTAGAGCGCACTCCACGAGAGGCATGGCCTCCTCGTGGGCATGGTCTAGCGGGGTTACCCTGCAAGATATTTGTATGGCCGCGGGCTGGGCCTCGCCGTCTACATTTATAAAATACTATAATCTGGAGGTCCCCGCCTTACAAGCTAAGCTTTTAGCGGTATAGAATTCAGTGCTATCTGCCCGCTGTGCGGCTCGGATACTGAGTTTGGCCTGCGTATCGCTCACTGACCGGTACAGCAGCTCATTTAAAAATTGACACACTTGTGGCCACCCAGTTCAGGCTGAATGTTCACCCTGACGGTTTGGTTATTGTCATATGATTGGCCCCTTTCGGAGGCTATTTACAGGGAATGATGCTTCTAGCCTCTCTTCCCTCACTCTCTGTGAGTTTATGGTGATTATGCACTATATGCGCCCCGGGCTTCGGCCCCTGGGTCTTTGGTGTTGGATCCCTACCAGCACGGCGTGTTGCATTGTGTTCCCCATAGCGTAAGATATTACGCAGTACGAGAGATACTCTCGTAAGAGAACGTACTCGGTTACTAACGTAACCTCGGTTCTCTCTAGAGAGGGAACGAGTACTGCGTATCTTGCCGTGCTTGGAATACGCTCTGGTTCGCTTCGGCGATGAAAACCGACGTAAGAGCAGCTATCGAGCCAAGATATAGGGCGAGACCACGCCCTTTCTGGCGGGACGTGACGATATGGGCGCGAAGGGCCCCCATTCGTCGTGACGTCACGCAGAGCCTCTCTCGATAGGCTGCTGCTATTGCCGCAGAGCAGCCAATAGGCGCGCGAGCTGTCTCGCCTAGGTCTGCTTGCTGCTGCAAAGCGTTTTACATTAGTAAAAAATTAAGGATAATTTTTGGCTTCAATATCTCGTGGAAAAGAGTTTTCCCCGTAGCGTAAGATATTACGCAGTACTCGTTCCCTCTCTAGAGAGAACCGAGGTTACGTTAGTAACCGAGTACGTTTTCTTTTATATATGATAAACCTTTTATTTTACAGTGTCCTTGTTACACTTTCTACATGTAGTTACTATATGAAGTATAAACTGTGCATAATTACATACAACTAACCCTAAACCGAACCCTAAAGTAAGTACATGTATAGTTAATTATTATTACTCAGTACTTATATGTAAAATTTCACTGTAACACGGATACCTTAAAATAAAGTAAAACCAACTTTTTTTTGGCACTTTTTTTGTTGTATCTTCATTGATGTCTAATGTAAAATATGGACTTTCCTTAATCAGTCTGAAAACTGACAGATTTAGAAACATTAAACAACTGTAGCCCAAGGGATAACTTGGGAAATTTTCTGAAATCATCTTCAATAATTCCCACCACAGAGGGAAATTTAATTAAGCATTCACATACAGTATTAATATTGTCCACACATGGTTCTAAATTTAATTGGGGCTTAATTGACACATTAGATGTGAAATAGACCACAATCCCAAATACATAGCCAGCGGGTGACAATACCACCCAATGCAGCAACATAATAAAACACAAAGATATTTAAAGAAATGTGAAATTGCTCGGGTGAGATTTGATTGCTCTCAACTTAAACCATTATCCCTCTGTGGCTGCAGAGCGGCCTTATGATCACAGTACTGCGGGCTCTATTTCATCTTATAGGATTACAGTGACAAATGTTAGCCTGCAGAGAAATGCAAGGTGGTCACAATACCTCTGTGCTACTCTAACACTCAACAAAAGGGCTGGCCACTCCGAGCACTGCAAATCAATGTGGTTTTACCCCCCTCCCATGAAACCGTATTGAACTGAACAATTGGTGACTTCAAACCTCCTTCCAACTGTCTGACTCTTTTCCATCTCAACAACGTCACTTTCACCAATGTTAGCTTTCAGTCTTTTCTTTGTGGTGGCCTAATCCTCTCTTTGTGACCGTTATCATGTTTGTATTTCCGATATAATGGGAAGAAGCTCTGCTGTCTTGGGGATTGACACTTCAATTGTTATCCTCATGCCTTGTTTACAGCAAGACTGAATGTGTAAAATGAATTCCTGTCGAAAAGAGGAAAGAAATAAGGCAAATTCCAGGTATTGAATATGCTTAAATTCAAGTTAGAGCTTTGTTCGCTTGTGTTTACCTCTGAGCCTCAATGACAGGTTTCAGCGGCTCACAAAAACTCCAACCTTGACTGTATGGTATGTAGCCTGTTTACAGCCTGTTCACATCATGGGTCTAGCATGAGGCTATTATGGAACCTGCGGACAATCCTATAATAGCCCCATATTTCAGCCCATTTCATACCCATATGTGCCCCACATACAATTGCTCGCTGAGGTGTGTGTGCATGTCAAAAAATCTATTCTGGTTTGAAACTTGTGACATAGCCTATAAACACGTCGATACATTTATTTAGCGGCCATTTAAACACTACTTTCCGATTCATTAAACGGAATGAAGTCATTCCAATTGAAACAAAAGGTGTCCATGTAAACGTAGCTACTGATTCATTCAGAATGCCACTACTGTCCTTATGAGTGAGATATTGTATCAATCCTTCATTGAATCATCATTCTTTTAAAAACAATGATTCATTTAAGAATGAAAGACCACTATGTGGTCTCGATCATTTTTCATTGGTGGAGCAAAAAATAATTAAGAAAAAGCAATGTCACACTTTCAATCGTGCTGTCTTGCTTGTGTAATATTTCTTACTTATAGTTATTTTTATTACACACACACACACACACACACACACACACACACACACACACACACACACACACACACACACACACACACACACACACACACACACACACACACACACACACACACACACACACACACACACACACACACACGTTTGTCTATATTATTAACTTCTGTTGTTTTTATATCAGGTTAATGATATTTTCTATGTACCAGAAATGTATGCATGTACTAACCCGACCCTAACAAAACCCTCACAGAAACCTGTGCACATCATTAGATCGAAACATGAGGATTTATGAGGACACATAAAATGTCCTTGAAAATTGGATATCATGACATTTTACAATTACTGAGGACATTTGGCCCTCTCATGTATAGTCAACCCTGTCTAACTTGTACATGTGAATGAATGAAAATGGCATCACCATGTTCTCAAAGGAAAAAAGCAATGGTCACAAGAGGACCTTATCGTGAATGAAGAACATCGAGTCAAGGTCATGGCATGAGGCGTGTGATAACTCTGCATGATTCTCATTCTCAAAGTCAGCAGAATAACGGCATTAATGTTTTTCAGTGCCAAAGCTGGCATGAAGTAAATAAATTAAAAAAAGTCCCTGAATTCCAAATGCCATCTCCCCTAATGCTCACAGGCACTGCTGTTAAATCCTTTTCCCTTGGTCAACATTGACTGACATTGAACATTGAACATTGGCTCATTAGTACAAATCAAAATCTTAGGGGACGGATCGTTTTTGAGGTTTTGGCAAGGACTGGCGTGCAGCTGACAGCTTCGTTTTGGGAAACCAATGGACGAGCACTCTTTGGTCCTCTGTGAAATTCATGTTGTCACATTATCTGAATCAAACTCCTTTTGGAATGAAGCATTTACCATGTGACTGATGCATGTATGAGTGTGTACTGCACCACAGTTTGAATATCTTTTGTGTGTGTCTGTCCTCGGCAGCTCAAAGGGACTGAAAGGACTGTATTTGTGTGCGTGACATTTTGTGCCTCTCCCATGTGTGCATATTAATGACACGTGGTATTTCTGAAGCCCAATAAAATATGCCCCTTGATGGCGTTGTGCGGATGGTGTGGGACGTGGCGGGGGGTTCGGAGGGAGAATGGGTTTCAAAGGCGACCTGCCTCTTGTTTGGTCTGGGAGAACAAGTACTGTGTGTGTGCCTTGAATAGCAGCATACATCAGTGTGGATTAAACTCACTGAAAATACAGAGGCTGTAAGAGTTTCAACAGTTTTTTTTATTCTGAACAATAGTTTGAAAACCACCAGGAGTTTTTTTTTTTTTTTTGGTTCTCGCAATTAGGATTTTCAGGCTATTTGTAGTTGAGAATACATTTTGTGGCAAAGTATTAATTTGTTTATTAGAGGAATGCAATATTAGATGTTCACTGATGTTTTGCAAGTATTTAGATTCATGTTTTGATCAAATTTGTGCAATACAACCTCATTTTCACATACATTCATATTTTAGAAGGGGTTAAACATTTAAAACTATCTTAAAGGGTAACTAAACCCTAAAATAACTTTTTTTAGTTAATGATCTGTAAGACTGGGGCTTTATTAATGCTGTTCAATGATTCAAGTAAATTTTTTGATATATGGGTATAAAGTGTTTTAATTGTACAATATATGGTGAAAAAACGTATCCCATTACGTCGACGTCACGTCGAACGTGAGCGACTGAAAGGGAACATCGGAGTGCTGCCCTCTTCAGGAGTTGCAGTTGAATTTTCCTATTGGATGTTGTGGTAGTGCTTGACATAAGCAGGCACCAGCTCACCACGCCCTTGTCGAGAGAGAGACGTGGCAGCATATATATTGAAAATAGCAGAGGGCCTAACACAGATCCTTGGGGCACTCCATAATGTACTGACATTAACTTAGATTTTTTTCCCATTTAAATAGACAAAATGGTTACTGTCTGATAGGTATGATCTAAACCAGCTTAATGTCTGTCCCTGAATACCAGTGTAATTTTGTAGTTGATCTAAGAGTATTTTATGATCTATAGGAGGTGTGGCGAATGTCGATCCTGGAGACCCTCAGTCCTGCAGAGTTTAGCTTTAACCCTTATCAAGCACACCTAAACAAGCTAATCAAGGCCTGAAGTTACTAAAAAGGTATAGCGATACTGCCTTGGTCAGAAGCTAGAAGTAAGTAATTTGTCATTTTAATGAGCGCAGTTTCTGTGCTATGATGGGGCCTGTATCCAGACTAAAAAAGTTCAAAATATAATTTTCTTGCAAGTAAGAGCACAATTGAACAGACATAACTTTTTCTAGTATTTTAGACATAAATAGCAGATTTGAAATGGGCCTGTAATTTGCTAATTCATTTTGATCTAATTGTGGTTTCTTAATAAGAGGCTTAATAACTGCCAGCTTGAACTGTCTTGGAACATGACCTAGAAATTAAGACAAGTTAATAACATTGAGAAGAGGCTCTTATGCTACAGGTAACAATTCCTTCAGTAGTTTAGTGGGTAGTTGATCTAATAAACATGTTGTTGGTTTAGATGAAATGAAAAGTTCATAGCTCTTCCTTTCCTATAGTTGTAAAGCACTGCAAGTGTCCTGTTTTTTTTTAGATATAGATTCTATATAATGTACTACACTCACATTTATATCAATTAAGTGGGTAGAACAAAGATTGTGATTTGAGCTTTGACTTACTAGTTATATGGTGCGTAACGTCTTGGAGATGTTGTCTGACAGAAGATCCACGCCGATTCTGCTGGGGTGCAGGCCATCAGCATGGAAGAGCCTAGGTCGCTCCTAGAAAAGATTCCAATTATTTCACACCCTTATTTCATTAGTTCACCCCCACAATCAGTACAACAGCTCCGATGCGCTAGTCATCATTCAGGACATCGACATTGAGAATACTATCACCAGGAAAGCAGTAACTGCGCACCTTAACTTCAGATGAGGTAGCTTTGAAGTGCTGAACAATGGAATCACCAATGATCACAGCGTCGCGTTCCGTCTTGCGAAGAGGGGAGAAGCAGTTCCAGGTGGAGATCTCGAAGACCGGGGGCGGGGGAGGGGTAAAGGTTCTTGCCAGCGGTCTGACTTAAGTCTTCCGCTGCTGAGGGCTGGGATAATCGCGTTAGGGGTACTAGGGCCTTGTGCAGAGAAACACATGAAGTAGAATAAATTGGAGTGATAACTACTTACAACGCACTTCTGAGCGTCAGCCCACGATGTTTCTAGCGCTGATCACGTAGTTCCTGTAGCAAAAATTGATGGATACATGAAAAGAGAGAGAGAGAGAGGAGAGAGAGAGAGAGAGAGAGAGAAGAGAGAGAGAGAGAGAGAGAGAGAGAGAGAGAGAGAGAGAGAGAGATAGAGCTGTTGTACCTCTGATCACAGGCACCTGTAAGTGAAAGAATCATAATAGCAGCTGTTCTTGAAGGACTCTCTTTCTCTCTCTCTCTCTCTCACACACACACACACACACACACACACACACACACACACACACACACACACACACACACACACACACACACACACACACACACACACACACACACACACACACACAACACACGCGCGCACACTAAACAAACACACAGCAGGCACACCACTTCTCCCTCGAACACTCCATTCATTGATGCTTTTGCTTTTGACACTCATCCCTCTGCCATTTGTCTGAGATCATTAGGAGTGAGCTTTCTTCACTGTATTAAAGGTAGCTACTCACTTATCCATCTCACTGCGAGGAGGAGCGGGAGTCTGTCTCCAGTGGTACACACACAAGAGGCCGAGATGCCTTTCGAAGTCTTACGTTCTATTTAAGCAGCTAATAGAGCTAATTTAGCTTTTATGGGGCTTTGTTGGCGGTGTTATCGAACGGCTCGCTTTATCTACAATTTTAACTTAGCAGGTTAACAAATCTGAAAGTGAGCCATCTTTAGAAGAGGGAGACAGAAAGAGAAGGGCACGCTGAGGCTAAATATGTTCCAATTAGCACACCTGTTTTTTTTTATCTTTCTCATTCTTTATTGTAGCCATGATACCTGAGACACCATATGGAGCTGATCTCCTCACATCTCTACTCTTAGATTCTTTCCTGGCGCTCCCGTCAGATTTACCCGTACGTCCCAGCAGAAATGGCATTAATTGCTTCAGTGTATAAAGTAATTATCTCAGGTAATTAAGACCCTGTATAGAATAAGAGCAAGAGAACCGCTCGCATTCCCAGGAGTGAATGAGAGCTGAATTTCTTTCTTTCATGTGTATTAATTGAAAGGCAAGGGAACCTGGGCTCAGAAAAACTCCAGGGCAATGAGACATGCGGGGACTTTGGGGCTTTAAAGTCATGGCCACAGTAATTGTGCGTCTGAAGCTTTTTATGTCATTCGCTGTGCGTGTGGGGTTCATAACAATCTGTAATCACAGGAGGCTTTTGAGAATGTAATTGAAAATCTGCAAAGTGAGCCTCTCACCTGTGTTAAATTGAAATCCAAGGCCTCGGTCACCATCAATACCTTCATTATTCATTTTCCACCGTATAGAATGATTTATAATTGCGGCACTCACAGTCATTCACCTGTCTATTAACTGTTCAATCCTGTTCTTTGTTCATGGATAAAGTTTTTTTTTTCTTTTTTTGGTGGGGTGGGGGTAATTTACTAAAGGACTATTCAGACAAGGCGAACACAACGGGGGCTGTTCATATAATCTCAAGGAGAAATTCCTTCAGTGTTTTGACATGTACCATCATGCGTATAAATGCTACGGCTTGACAAAGTGTTTACAGTCTGTTGATATCTGTCGGTAACACGGCCTGAATGTGAAGCAGTTGTCCTACTGCCGGCAGATCAAACAACAATCTGGCAAGAGCATTTTGCCAACAAAATGGTTGTTCAGGATTAGAGTGCACAAATAGCTCAGGTGATGCATAATTAATGAACATCTCAGTACCAATGCATGAAGTATTGACAGCAACATATTCAATGGACATGCAATAAAATTAGCTTCTTTTGACTGATTTTATTCACAGGACAGGCTGAGAAACCAAAATAAAAAGCTAAATAAAAGAAGATATTAAGAAAGAATAAGAATTTTTTATTATTTTTTTGCAAACAGTATACAATTAAAGCTAATGGCATCCAAAACAACATTGAAGCCCCTTTTGACTTGGGGAAAAAACAACACATTCAAAATAAAAAACAATGTATTTTTCAAAATATCTTATCTAAGAAAGTCATGAAAGACTGACTTGTCTTGAAGATTAATAAATTATGACAGAATTAAAAATTATGGGTGAATTATCCCTGTACGTTAGTAATAAGTTACAAAAGGGACCGTTTAAAAAGAGAGATTCACCTGAGTCACCTTTCTTTTTCATTGACAAAGAAAGGGTTTGTCGACGATTTAATAGTCATTGAACACATTAGCTCTCTTGACAGGACACTGTATTTGCCCAGAAAACTCTCTCATAATAGAGGCTATCTCTCTACAGAAGACCAAAGCACACACATTAGAGCGAGAATACGTCATTGCTGAGCCCGTCCTAACCAAAGCCCTGCCGCCTCCGGGGAGACCACTGCGACGCCATGTCTCTCGGTATGACATTGACTTCTATAATAGGTGTTTATCCACTCAGAGCTGTCTCTTGCCAAAACAAAAGCCTCATAAGCGTTCGATTAACTGTAATTATTTTCTGTACCCCTGAGATATGTTGCGGACGAGGCCTTCTCTTGAACAACCATGGGGTGCAGAGCTCATTCAAAGCGGGCACTGCAATGACTTTTAATTGACAATGACGGCACTTTCCATGAATAGGGTACACTTTGATGTCCCATAACTTTTTTGGAAGCATACATCAGATTTATTTATTAATACATATATTATGAATTAAAATGTTTTTGATTTGCATACGAACTCACTTAATTATGAAAAACAATGTTTTTATAGCAATATTGCAAGATAAGTAGATAATCTTCAATTTCCTCTTCAAATGTTAATCAATCGCCAATGTTTGCACAAATTGAAGTGTTAAAGGGGTGGTTGATTGTGATTTCACTTTTATCATTTTAAATAGTGTGTGATGTTGCTGTTGGCAAAAAAGGGCATGGCCATATTTCTGCGGCTTTGCCGAAGAGGAAGAGTTACAGGGGAGAGCTAAACATGCCGTCTAAAGTGTGTTATTTTCATCCAGCTGTCAGGTCGTCTGTGTTCGGGCTTCCTACGGATGCTGTAGTTCGTCAACAATGGCTACATTTTATGTTTGATAATGTTTCTGACAATTACAATCGTAATTTAGCTTTTTGTGCGGCACATTTCACTGAAGACAGCTTCCTGAATCTCCAAAAATTCAATGCCGGATTCCACAAGAATCTGTTGCTAAAACCTGAAGCTGTTCCAACGTTAAAACCAGATGCAGCAGTTGTTGGGCCACAACCTGTAAGTAAGACTTAAAGGTGCATTGCGCAACATTTCATGTTAAAAATACCCGTTTTTTAACCCATACATGCGTAAACAATTGCCTGATGGGCTGAATGAGCCCTTCTCTGATCACTGAGATTGCCTCTATAATCCTGTACAGTAAAATAAATAAGAGGGATTCGGGCTCGAATCTGAGACTGGGCGTGACGTCATGCGCGTTCACGCTTACCAGGCGATGTCTCGGAGGTTTGTTATTGTTAGCCGCCATTCTCCGTATCAGCGAAGACAACTCGAGCGACAAAACTTTAGTCAACTTTCGACAAAAGTAGAAGATGGATTCAAAGAGACCGGCTTGTAGTTCATTCCAAACCCCAACGCAAACTCCACGTAAGACAAAGAAAAGAAAACTTTTGTCTAGTTATTGACCAAAAGGGCCAAATTGGAGTCAGGCGTCGGAATAAGACGAGACGAGAGTCAGCATCGGGAAGGCTTTCAACAAATGGATAGATCTCCGGTCTGCTCTAGGACTCAAACTGGACCCTCAGTTGGCTGTTTTCTTGATAAAACGGTAAGATATACCCCAGTCTCTAATGTCTGATGCGGCAAATCTATGACAACAAACGACGATGCGTAAAATGTGTAGTGCTAATGCTTTAGCCTAAGCTAGATAAATGTACAATCAGAATTGATTTGACTAACGTTACCATTGTCAGTGAACAGGTTCATAAACTAGGAATTGTCTTCGGAAGAATAGTACAACATGAAACATAAAACATGTCCCATAAAAGATGCTAACTATGTTTTTGTGTATGGCCTACCGGTAGCCTTGTGTTCTTTGCTAACGTCCTTTGCCTGCGCTCTGCTCTTCTATCTTCTTCCATCATATTACTTTAGACTTTCCACCATAGTCTTTAAACGCCGCCGTTCGTACTCCGTTATTAAGGTCCCGGTAGGCAGAACGGGAACATTGCGATGCTGGTTTGTTGTTGTTGTATGTGGCGCCGCCGCCGCCGTGCTCGCCCCTCGGTTGCTATGGCCACTGGCCAGTGCGAACGCAAACAGTAAAACCGAGTTTGGGGGGAGAGTAGTTCTTAGAACTGTTTAGAAGTGGACAGTTCCTATAACTAAGTTCCTATAACTACTTGTTATGAAAGCGGATATAGTGCCATTTGATTGTTTATTACCTTGAGACATTTGAGTGTACTTTTGTTGAGCAACTGTGTATGGTATGATTATTATTTTAAGCTTTTACAAATTAATAACTTAATTGTTCATGAACGTGTTTCCATAATAATACAATCATAAGTGGATACAGTAAACGCATAAAACAGTTCAACATGGAGATAGATGGAAACAAAAACTGAAGTTTTCTTTTACCCCCGTTTTCCCCTCACACATAAGTGTGTAATTTACTCAAATGCCTTTCCTTTCATATATTTAAAATGACTTGCAGATTTATAACTTTATAACCTCTGAAGACATTATGACTGTAAACAAAAGATTTGTGCGGCTGATGCTCCTTTGGTTATGAACAGCTCGTGCTCGTGCAAGCGTGCGTGTGCGTGTGCTCCATGAGCGTGCACACCTCTGGTTGCAGTTTCGCTTGTCGCCAAAGGGGGTGTAGTTCTGCAAAAACTCAGAGACCTGCGTTATGCACCTTTAATAATTTTAAATGTAGTTTTATCAAGGACGTAAACAAATGCCAGCGCTGGCTTTATAGTCAATTGGTTATGCTATTTCGTGTTTCTATGGCAAATGCATACAAACATTTTGGACCTGAATTTGTAATCATATAGATTTTGTAAATTTGCCATGTATAGCTACTTTATGGGGTAATTTTTCGATTTGATCATGAACGTGATCAATGTCAACAGTGTTTGTTTATAGTAGCCAGTTTTATCGATGCTAAGAAAACGATACACAGAGTAAACTAAGTTTTGTTAATAGCTAAACGGTTGTTCATTATATCGGTAAAACAATAACTATAAAAAAGTGTATTACTCATGTAATCATTTGTTTTAAATGTTTAATCAAGATAAAAATGTATCACAAAAAGCTAACAAGCAGCAGTAGCATTTTCAAGTATAACAGGGTATCAAACTTCTTATGTAATAATAGAAGAATAGAATAATAATCATTCAAAAACGTACCATTCAGAAACGTTTTGTAACAGCCGTGTTTGGGGAGGTTCTGTTTGACTCTCTTCATCGCCGCTTTCTGGGTCTGATTCGGGCTCAAACTGATACGGCAGTATCGACACCATTATTTACATTAACTGGAGCAAAACCGGAGAGAAAGAGGCTTACAATAAAGGTGAAATTTATGAAAAATAAGACTTTTTAAAAAAGAAAAACCACGAATACATGTTATATTGCACCCCCATAAACACAATCATGCAAAGAAAAAAAGGAGTAAACCACCCCTTTAACAATGTAAATATACACTACACTTCAGTTAAAGGCACAATATGTAAGTTGTGGTATAAAGCAGGGCGAGGCCGAGAGAGCAGAATGACACACCGGCCTCGAGTCCCATGGAGGAGCTATAAGGATAGGAAGGATATAAGAAGGAATAATGGGCAGTGAAGGGTGAGAGAGGACAGGGACTGGGACATTTTACTTTATGCTTTTTATTAGGCGTATATGCCATAATCGCCTGCTGACGCTTCTTGTAATGTTGTTTATGTCTATTACATGTAACTTTACGTTTTACATTTGTTGGATCCCACTTCCTTCTTCCATGAACTTGCACTTTGTTACAGTTACGTTGGATCACGTAAATTCACATTATTTTATCTCATTCTACTGAAATAGCCATGAGTGCTGAATTACTACAGGTCACTTTATTTGATTTATTAATATTGTGGGGTAACACAGCTCTGTTTTACTTGGTCAAAACAATCATACTAAAAAAAAGTTATGTTATTTTAACTTGTAAAATATATTGTATGGTGGTGATACTGCTGTATTACTTTAACTACAAATAAAGCTCTTACTGATTTTGATATGTTATATCACTTGACAAAATAGTGTGGTCTCTGAGGCAGGGTAACATGTTACTCGCGGTAAATAAAGAAAATGAGAGATTTAAACAATAAGACTAACCGTGTTGAGCTATATATCAATTAATATTTTTCTGTCGATAAAGGTATCCAAACAGTTGCTTGCCTATCTATTAAAACGTACTCGGTTACTAACGTAACCTCGGTTCTCTCTAGAGAGGGAACGAGTACTGCGTAATATCTTACGCTATGGGGAAATACTCTTTCCTCGAGATATTGAAGCCAAAAATTATCCTTAATTTTTTAAACATGCAAAACGCTTTTGCAGCAGCAAGCAGACAAGGGCGAGACAGCTCGCGCGCCCATTGGCTGCCTTGCTGGAAAAGCTGCAGCCTATCGAGTGAGGCACTGCGTGACGTAATGACGAATGGGGACGCTTCGCGCTCATTTCGTCATGTCCCGCCAGTAGAGGCGTGGTCTCGCCCTATAAATACCCCCTCGATAGCTGTATTTCCTCTGATTTTTTAACGCCGAAGCGAACCAGAGCGTATTCCAAGCACGGCAAGATACGCAGTACTCGTTCCCTCTCTAGAGAGAACCGAGGTTACGTTAGTAACCGAGTACGTTCTCTTACGAGAGTATCTCTCGTACTGCGTAATATCTTACGCTATGGGGAACCCCATGCAACACGCCGTGCGGACAGGGATCCAACACCAGAGTCCCGGGGCCAAGCCCGGGGCGCATCTAGTGCACAATCACCACAACTCACACAGAGTAGAGGAGGAGAGGCTAGAAGCATCACTCCTTCAAAAAAGTCCCGTAGGGGTAACAGACCCGTAGGGGTACACATAGCCGCATGGCGGCCAATAAGCCCGAAGTTCAAACCGCCAGAAGCTTAGCTTGTAAGGCGGGCACCTCCAGGTTGTAGTACTTGATAAATGTAGACGGCGAGGCCCAGCCCGCAGCCGTACAGATATCCTGCAGGGAGACCCCGCTGTACCATGCCCACGACGAGGCCACGCCTCTCGTGGAGTGCGCTTTGACACCCAATGGGCACTGCAAGCCCTTGGAAGTGTAGGCCAGCGCTATGGCATCCACTATCCATCTGGATAGGCTCTGTTTTGAAGCGGCAAGTCCCTTAGAACGGCCGCCAAACAACACGAAAAGCTGCTCGGTCTGTCTGAACTCAGCCGAGCGGGACACATAAGCCCTTAACGCCCTGACAGGGCAAAGTAGACTCGCGTCCCTCTCCTCATTGAGAACCGGAAGGGCAGACAGGGAAATTACCTGGGCCCTAAACGGTGTATTGAGGGATTTCGGCACGTAGCCGTGCCTTGGTTTGAGTACGACCTTTGAGTCGTTAGGCCCAAACTCCAGACATGACGCGCTTACAGAAAGCGCCTGTAAGTCCCCTACACGCTTCACTGAAGCGAGAGCCAATAGAAACACCGTCTTAAGGGACAGGTGCTTCATGTCCGACAGCTGGATCGGCTCAAACGGGGCGCCTTTCATGGCCTCCAAGACCGTGGAAAGGTCCCAAGCCGGGACTGAAGGGGGCCTGGGAGGGTTTAACCTCCGAGCTCCTCGTAGGAAACGCACGACTAAGTCGTTTTTCCCCAGTGACTGGCCAGACACCGGTTTAGCAAACGTTGCTATGGCCGCCACGTAAACTTTGAGCGTGGATGGGGTCCTACCCTTATCCATCAGCTCCTGAAGGAAGGCAAGCACTTCCTTAACCCCGCAGTCCACAGGTGAAAAGCCACGGGCTCGACACCAAGTAGAGAACACCGACCATTTCAAGGCATAGAGCCGTCTGGTAGACGGAGCTCTAGCCTGCGCGATCGTGTTTAGCACTCCTTCCGGGAGGCTAGCGGGTACCCGTTGATGGCCCATGCGTGCAGGGACCACAGTTCCGGGCGAGGATGCCAAATCGAGCCCTCCGCCTGAGAGAGGAGATCTTTCCTCAACGGTACAGGCCACAGGGCAGTGCTGGCCAGCCGCATGAGGACCGGAAACCAAGCCTGGTTCGTCCAGAGCGGAGCTACAAGCAGCACTGGGCATCCATTTTCCCTGATCCGCTCCAACACCTGAGGCAGGAGCGAGACAGGGGGAAAAGCATACAGGGGACCGCTGGGCCAAGCATGGGCCAGCGCGTCCCTGCTTTTCGAGAAGAATACTGGGCAGTGAGCGTTCTCGCGGGACGCGAACAGGTCCACCTGCGCTCTGCCAAACGTTTCCCACAGCAGCTGGACCGTCTGCGGATGCAGAGACCATTCTCCTGTCGGGACGTTGTCTCTGGACAGCTTGTCTGGACCCGTATTCAGGTGCCCAGGCACGTGCGCCGCTTTCAGAGAAAGGAGGTTGCGCTGGGCCCAGACCAAGAGGGGTTCCGTCAGCCTGCAAAGGCGTGTGGACCCGAGGCCGCCCTGGCGATTTATGTACGCCACCACTGACCTGTTGACCGACCGGACCAAGACGTGGTGGCCCTTTATCAGGGGACGGAAGCGCCGTAGCGCTTTGTCGACTGCTATCAATTCCAAGCAGTTTATGTGAAGGAGCTTCTCCCGCTCTGACCATAGGCCAGCCAGCGGTCTGCCCTCGAGCAGCGCTCCCCACCCCGTGGTGGAGGCGTCCGTAGACACCACTTTCACCCTTGAGGCGGTCCCCAGACTCACACCAGACTGATACCAGCTGGTTACTTTCCATGGTTTCAGAGCCGAAACGCACCATTGGTCGACCCTGAGGCGACACCGGCCCGTGGTCCATGCCCAGGGCGGGACCCTTGCTTTCAGCCACCTCTGCAGTGGGCGCATGCGAAGCAGGCCCAGCTGGAGTACAGAGGATGCTGAGGCCATCAGGCCCAGCATTTTCTGAAACCGTCTGAGCGGGACTATAGAGCCATGGCGGAAGGATTCCGCGACGCGCTGAATACTTAGTACGCGCTCCGGTGACAGGCGTGCCGTCATGGATAGCGAGTCTAACACTGTTCCCAGGAAAGAAATTCTCTGGCTGGGACACAGCGAGCTCTTTTCCCAGTTGACTGTCAGGCCCAGTTTCTCGAGGTGCTCGAGCAGTGTGGCCCTGTGTTCTATGAGCTCTGACCGTGATCGAGCTAGAATCAGCCAATCGTCCAAGTAGTTCATAACTCGCATGCCCTGAAGTCTCAGGGGTGCGAGAGCCGCGTCCATGCACTTCGTAAATGTACGGGGTGCCAAGGACAGGCCGAACGGCAGGACTGTGTATTGATATGCCTGGCCCTCGAACGCGAATCTCAAGAATCGCCTGTGATGGGACGCTATTTGTATTTGGAAATAGGCGTCTTTCAGATCTATTGACATAAACCAGTCCCCTTGGCGCACTTGCGCGAGGAATCCCCTGGTCGTAAGCATCCTGAACTGGCGCTTCACAAGCGCTTTGTTCAGCTGTCTCAGATCTAGAATGGGTCTGAAGCCCCCATCTTTTTTCGGTACCAGAAAATATCTGCTGTATAAGCCCCCTTCGCTCTGAGCCTGAGAAAGGGGCTCTATGGCCCCCTTGCTCAGCAGTTTCGCTATCTCGGCTCGAAGTAGATGAGATACTTCGTTTCTCACCGTAGTCTCGACGCGCGCCGTATAACGGCGGGGACGTCGTGCGAATTGTAGCGAGTAGCCTCTCTTTATAGTGTTCAGCACCCAGTCTGATACCCCGGGTAGCTTTGACCACGCTTCTGCGTGAATAGCTAGAGGTAGAATGCAGACCGGGCTCTGGCCGTGACCAGGCAACGGCTCGAGAGCCCCGGTACCCTGGGAACACAACGCCGTGTTTACAGCGTTCGAGGCGGGGGGCGCGCTGAACACAGCGGGCAGCCTGGCCGCGCTCAAATTCTCTATGGCGGGACGCACAGCGAGAGTGAGCGGGGCGAATCCCGTGGGATTCGGCGTGCTTGCGGGAGGATGTGGGCGCAAACTTACGGGCACATCTACTGCACTGTACACGCTTTCGGCCGGAGCCGATAGATTGTGTGTTAGTTTCGTTTTTACAGAAACCAAGGGACACGCGGCATGCAGCGTGAGCGGGCATTGTGTGGGCGCATTCACTACATTGTTTGCACAATCGACCTGAGTCAGATTTATGTGTGCTAGCCTCGCACCGTGGCGGGCTGTGTCTGGGTGTGGGAATGGGCACTGGGGCGTGGCATTCTTACAACACTCATAACACCATCGGCCGTGGCCGGTATACCAGAAAATACACTCTTTATTGGATTTATCTGGGTAGCCATAAAAACGGCTTTTGTGTGCAGGCAAGCGGGCTGAGACACCGGCTGCTTCACTGCTAAATACACTGGCACAGTCACATCGCAAGGAACTGAACGAGCGAATCGTTTCGGTGGGGAACCGGCCGCAGCGGGATCCGAACACCGTCGCTTTCCTAGAGTGGCTAGGAAAGCTTCGAGGCCTCGGGCTTGAGCTCAATCTTCGGCCGGGGCCCGCGCTGAGCGGGGCGGCGTCCAGCAGAGCGAGAGCGCGGTCTCTGATCCCGGGCCTGGCGGCGCTGTGTAGCAGCGGCTGCGGGCGATGCAGGCCGAGGCTGCGAGCTCCGAGCAGACGGCTGCTTAGAGCGACCTGTAGCGGAGCTCGAGCGCTTCGGGAGGAAGTGCTTCATGGCCTGCGAAGTCTTCTGCACCTCAGAAAATCTGTCCGCGAAATCTTTGACGACAGATCCGAAGAGGCCCGCAGGGGAAATGGGCGCGTCGAGGAATACAGAGCGCTCAGCTTCCGTCATCTCAGACAGCGTCAACCACAGATGTCTCTCGGCAACGGTGAGAGAGGCCATATTCCGCCCCATGGCCTGAGCAGCGGCTTTAGCGGCGCGTAGAGCAAGGTCCGTAGCGCCTCGTAAATCCGCCACACTGACAGCACCCGGCCCTTCCTCGTCCAATTTAAGGAGAAGGTCGGCCTGGTAAATCTGCAAGACCGCCATAGTATGCAGCGCTGAGACCGCCTGTCCAGCGGCTGTGTAAGCACGCCCGTGCAGCGATGAAGTCACCCGGCAGGCTTTAGAAGGAAGCGTCGTCTGCGCGCGCCGTCCCGCAGAGGGTGGGCAGAGATGCGACGCGACCGCCGCCTCCACAGGAGGAATGGAGAGATATCCTTTATCTCCCGCGCCGGTGACAGAAGAAAAAGCCGCAGAGGTGGAAGTGCGCAGCCTGGCGGAGAACGGGGCGGTCCATGACTTGGCGACTTCGTCGTGGAGCTCAGGGAGGAAGGGGGCGGCCCTAGACTTAGACGGGGCTTCGTCCTTCTTGAGAAAGCGCCCGTCGAGTCTGTTGCGCGGCGGCAAGGCAGGCGCCTCCCACTCGAGGCCGATGCACTCCACGGCCTGGGTGAGCAGACGCATCATCTCAGCCTCAATGCCGGGTCTCTTTCCAGAGGGTTGGCTAGACACGTCAGCGGGGGGAGGTCCACAGAGCTCGCCCAATCCTCGCTATCAGAAGCCACAAGAGAGCATACCTCAGCAGGCTCGTCCAGCTCGGGAGCGGAAGCGGCGGCAGACGGCTCAAGTGAAGCCGGCGAAGCAGGCGGGCGAACCGGCGAGCTTTGGCGGGCTGGAGAAGGCTCGGGAGCGCGCTGGGCGCGACGCTTCTTACGGCGCGGCACAGAAGGCTGGGACGCGGGCTCAGAGAACGACGCCAGGCGAGTCCTCAGAGTCACCATAGGCAGAAGTTCGCAGTGCGGGCATCCACCATCCGCGAGCGCGATAGCCGCGTGCTCATGACCCAGGCAGGACACACAGATGACGTGACGGTCCTCATCACTGAGTTGGGCGCGGCACGAGCCACAGAAAGGCATCTTTAAAAAGACGCAGCTCTTTTAGAACAGATAAATGGGTGTTGCGTCACGTAAGCAAACACACACACACTTAGCAGAGTAAAAGGATATAGTACGCCGGAAAGCGCAGCAGGTACGGCGGTTGAAGGCGGCTGGGCCAGCGACTTCAGAAGATGGCACGTCCCGCTGATAAGGCTACAAGTCAACGGCGCGGCTTCTCACTCTGGATCCAGCGATGCGTGAGCTTCGCGTGAAGAGTAGAAAAATCAGAGGAAATACAGCTATCGAGGGGGTATCCTCTGAGCCCGACGGCATCGTCGACGACGCCACAAATCAGCTCCGAGAAATTATGATATAACTCGACAACAGATTTATCGATTTTCTTACCGTTTTTTCCAGCAGAAAGCTAACGAGCTAGCCATCACGGGGGTGTCTTTGGTGTCTTTCTAGCCTTTACAGAAGGTTTTCTATCCAGCCTGGAACTTGTGCATCCTTTCGGAGTTTTTCAGCCATAAATCCAAACGTTTATATCCAACTTTGATACACTTGAAGTCCATAACTTATAAATATTCCGTCATATTTGCCGCTAGCTCGATGCTATCTGCCATTTTGGATATCCACGTGATGGTTTTTGACCAATTACAGGCTGATCCGTCGTAAACATTGGTGCGTCACTGGGTCATTGCGCTCTCTCCAAGGGAGGGAGGGAGAGAGAGTAGCACGGAGACGCAGGTTTCACAGAGAATCACAGAGAAATGGATCTAAATCGAGCGCAGAATTATGGATTTTCAGGAGAACAGAGCTTTTTGACAGATGAGGAACTAGATTACCAGGATAGACCCAGCTGAAGTGCCATTTATTTATTTACTGTAAAAAAGTATTATAGAAGTATAAATGTAGTATAAAAGTATAAAAAGAATAGAATAAATCAAATAATAAATAAAATATAAATGCAAAGCCTGTGATGTGGCCCTCTTTGTGATTGCTGATAGGAACTGTTTTGAGGCTTGGCACCAGTGAATTTCATGAAAACGCCTGGACTTCTTTTGGAAAAATGTAAATAGTTTTGGTTCTGTACAAGTTATAATGTTTATTCCTGTGCTCCAGGACTCCAAAGACATGAACAAACTGTTTTCCAGAGGAAATTTGCTTAGCTTTTATTTATTTGTGTGTGATTTCAATAAATATTTGAGTGATTCAATTTCTGATTTCTTTTTTCATCTGTCTTTATGGTCCCATAACTTATTTTACATTCAGGTGACATCAATGTAACACAGATATGCTGAAAGTTCAATTTGTCCTGAAAAAATAGAGGTGTGTCAATTGTCTGTACACAAAAGGGTTGATGTTTTACAAGCTTTTTTAGTGAATAACACCAGACGGAAAAATTATTGTAAAAATACCCTTAGGTCTCTGAGGGTTATAGGGCGAGACCACGCCTCTACTGGCGGGACATGACGAAATGAGCGCGAAGCGTCCCCATTCGTCATTACGTCACGCAGTGCCTCACTCTAAGCTGTCTCGGCCTTGTCTGCTTGCTGCTGCAAAAGCGTTTTGCATGTTTAAAAAATTAAGGATAATTTTTGGCTTCAATATCTCGAGGAAAGAGTATTTCCCCATAGCGTAAGATATTATGCAGTACGAGAGATACTCTCGTAAGAGAACACATAATATATTAAAGCATCTTTGGTGTTTCCATGGTTTTTACGAAAGAAAACCAGAAATCGAGGGTAATGCTGATACGGACTTCCGGTTATGGCGTGGAGATAGGCGGTAACGTTATCTTGCGTCGCTTCCAGTTTCATCTAATTTCATCAATAATTGCTCTTGCATTACTGATAGAAAGTATTTACTGATATTTCATATATTCCTAACAAAAATGGCACCTAAATTGTCGAAAAACAAGGGAGGGAAAACGTCTAAATCAGATCGGGATGAAGGGCTCTCCGGTTCCGAAGACCACGAGGAGGTGAAGATAGTGGGTGTCACACAAAGTTCGGAGGCCGAGTTTTCAGACGCAGAGACATCGAAGGAAAGTAAGCCCGTACACTTGGATAATATTCTTCAAGCAATCATCTCATTAAAGTCCGAATTTTCTGCAAAATTCGATTCGGTGTTAACCATTTTGACGGACGTTAAGAATCACATAGGTGATTGCTCCGCTAGGCTGACAGAAGCAGAGGAGAGAATATCTCAGACCGAGGACACTGTTACCAAACTGCAATCTACAGCTAAAATGTTGGAAGACAAAATAAAGTTGCTGTCTGCTAAAACAGAGGATCTGGAAAATCCGAGGTGTTCCAACGTACGGCTGGTGGGGCTGCCGCAGAAAGCTGAAGGCAGAGACGCGTGTGGTTTTCTGGAAAATTGGCTCCCTGACGCACTGGGGATGGAACCTCTTCGTTTTCCGCTGATCATTGAACGAGCTCACAGAATCGCAAGTGTCAGATCAGACGACAAAGCACCGCCAAGGGCATTAATAATGAAGTTCCTCAACTACAAAGACAAATTTCGGGTATTGAATGCGGCCAGAGAAAAAAAAGAGGTTCTGTACAAAGACAAGCGAGTGATGCTCTTTCCTGATTTTTCAGCCGAGGTCAGCAAGAAACGCCAGCGCTATAATGAGGTCAAGAAAAAGCTTAGAGTAAAAGGTTTGGATTACAGATTCTTCTTCCCCTCACGGCTACAGGTGTCTTTCAATGGAACTTTATATTCCTTCGAGAACCCTGGAGAAGTTGAATCCTTTTTGGACAATCCACCAGAGTAATCCAATAGAAATAGGGTGAGTCACTGATGTAATGAACTGGATTAAAAATATAATGCCAGAGACTTTAGGCTTTGATAATGCCCACTTTATACACTTGTTTTGATCATTTTTATTATTAGGCTACTATTAGTCAATTATTCATTCATTTATTTATTTATTTAATTAATTTTTGCATGGGCATGGGGTTGCGTCTGAAGAGCGCAAACGTAAGACTATAATCAGGTGGACAAAGTATGTTCACCCGTGTGGGGAAATTTATATTTTGCACTCCCCCCTTCATTTTTATTTTTTTATTTTTATTTTTATTTTTACTGGTACATTTTCGCATAAACTATCAGTGTAAATAGTTTGCTACATACTAAGAGCTTAAGTACGGAAGTGATGGCGTGAGTTGACATAAAGAGAACGGTTCCTCAGGGAGAGAGAGAGTCGGTGGACCCGTGTTGTTTCTAGAGAAGTTAAATTCAGGGAATAAGGGTGGTCGAAGAGACCTGGGAAATTTGTTTATTTAGTTGAATTTGTATTATTATTATTATTTATTTTATTTTTTTGTTTATTTTTTTATGTTTAATTGTTCAACTAGGGGCTGTTTTTCATTTTTGGTTTATAATTTCACGAATATGTTCATTATGGTGTATTTTGGAGCCATTCAAGTGTTTAATAGAGAAAAAGGGTGCATTGCATATAATTAATAACAATGTCTAGAGAAATAAAGCTTAAAATTACATCCTGGAACTGTAGGGGACTTAATAGTATAATAAAACTCAAGCAGGTCATGCTCCGACTCAAACAATTGCAGTGCAAGATTGTGTTCCTTCAAGAAACACATCTACGATCTGAAGATATAATAAGGGTTAGAAGGAGATGGCCTGGACAAGTTTTTTCTGCATCTTATAGTAGAAAAGGACGAGGGGTAATTATTTTAATTCATAAATCTATACCATTTCAGATGTCGGAGGTAAAATACGATAATATGGGGAGGTATGTCATTTTAAAAGGAACCCTTTTGTCAGATACACTGAACTTAATTAACGTATACGGTCCCAATACAGATAATGCTGCATTCTTTACTAACCTATTCTTAAATGTTTCCTCACTTCACGGTCACTGTATAATGGGAGGTGACTTTAATTGCACCCTAGATCCAGGTAAAGATCGATCTTCTGGAGTCGATCGATCACACAATCAAACAAGAAAAGTACTAAAATCTTTTATAAATGACTTAAATTTAATTGATGTATGGAGAAACCAAAAGCCCACAGATATTCAGTTCTCATGTTACTCAAGTACACACAAGACTCACTCAAGAATTGACTATTTTCTCATATCAGCACCTCTCCTGTCAAAAATTCAGGACTGTTGGTATGATAGTATGGTACTATCAGATCATGCTTCCATATCTCTGATATACATGGATGCCAACTTAAGAAGTGACCCACCAAAATGGAGATTACATCCAAAGTGGCTAGGAAATTCAAAGTTTATTGAATATATGGAACAACAGATTGACCTATATTTCGATATGAATACTTCAGAAACATCAGCTAGTACTAGGTGGGAAGCATTTAAAGCCTTTATTAGAGGTCAGATAATTAGTTACACTAAAACACAATCAAAATTATGTAATCAAAAGTTAAATCTTCTGGATTCTAAATTGAAAGACCTAGAAAGAAGGCAATTTCAAAATCAAATTAATGATACTAAAATTGATCAGGAAATTTTATTTCTTAGAGCCCAGTATGAAGAGATGTCCGCCTCTAGAGTGGCAAGCAGCATGATGAAACTTAAACAAAGCTATTATGATCAAGGAGAAAAGCCAGGGAAACTTTTAGCATGGAGAATCAAACAGTTGCAGTCCGAAATTAATGAGATGCAGAGCCGCTATTAATTCTATTCAAGAAGAGGGGGGAGACATTACGACAGATCCTGTTAAAATAAATAATGCGTTTAAAGATTTCTTCAGCTCTTTATACAGCTCAGAATACACAGAAGATAGGAAACAACAAGAAACTTTTTTAAATGAGGTTAACATTCCTAAGATCTCTAATGAGGAAAAATACAATCTTGAAGCAGATTTATCAGAAGAAGAAGTTTTAAGTGCTATGGAGAATTTGAGAGGTGGTCGAGCTCCTGGACCAGACGGAATTCCTATAGATTTTTATAAGAAGTTTAAGAAAAAAATAGCCTCTCCTATCTTAAATATGATTAAAGAGTCATACCAACAAGGTGTACTCCCACCATCTTTAAGAGGTGCACGGATTATGCTCCTTCTTAAACCCAACAAATTAAAAACAAAGTGTGAATCCTATCGTCCAATTTCATTACTAAATTCTGATACAAAGATACTTAGTAAGATATTGGCAAAAAGACTAGAAAATATCTTACCAAATATAGTGGACCGCGATCAGAATGGATTTATGAAAGGCCGTCAGGGATTTCACAATGTACGGATGTTGTTTCATATTTTACATCATAAAAAGGGTTCTCCAGATACAGCAATTTTATCTTTAGACGCAGAGAAGGCCTTTGATAGGGTGGAGTGGCCTTTCCTCTGGGAGGTTCTACAAAGGTTTGGTTTTGGGGAAGTATTTTGCTCATGGATTAAGTTATTGTATACAAACGCTACTGCAGAGGTCCTGACCAATGGTATAATTTCAAGGCCTTTCAAAGTAAATAGAGGCACCCGGCAGGGGTGTCCTCTGTCACCACTTCTGTTTCTCTTGGCAATCGAACCACTTGCTATTGCAGTAAGAGATGAAAGCAACATTAGTGGAATTAGGATTGGCTCAATAACACACTGCATATCCCTATATGCAGATGATGTTTTATTATTTCTTACAGAGCTTAGCCAATCTATTCCAGCTTTACTAAATCTCATAAAAAGGTTCGGCAAATTTTCTGGCTATAAGATAAATCAGTCTAAATCCTCTTTTTTATTTCTTAATCAAGAGGAAAAGTCAAAATTATCATACTTAACTTCCAGTCTTAATGTTACAGATTCATTTACATACTTAGGACTCCAGATTGTAGCAGATATAGAAAAAATAACCTCATTGAACTACAATGCCCTAACAAATTCAATTACTAAATCTGTAGATAGATGGTCAGGTTTACCAATCTCATTAATTGGTCGCATTAATATATTAAAGATGAATACACTTCCCAAAATTATTTATTATTTCCAAAATATCCCTTTGCCCCCCACTACCTCATTTTTCACCATTCTACGAAGAATTTTTATCCAGTTCATTTGGAATAATAAACACCCAAGAGTCCGGACATCTTTGCTTTACCTACCATACGATATGGGAGGATTGAAGCTCCCAAATATTCAATCCTACTATTGGGCATCCCAGTTAAGAGTGATAATGTTTCATTTTTCTGCAAGTGCTCCTCCTAAATGGCTAGAAATAGAAAATTTATTTGTGAAATCGAAGATTCCTTTTAACTTGTATCTTTATTCAGCCAATATAAAAATATTACAGAAGAATTTTAGTGGAATTTCATTTAACCCAGTAGTACTGAACATGATTAATGTCTGGGGGAAAGTACGAATTCATCTAAAGGAAAAGGAGTCTTTATCTGTGTTTAGCCCAATATGGGGAAATGATAATTTTATACCTGGTCGAAAGGATTTAGGCTTTCGACTCTGGGCTCAGAATGGTGTTAGGAAAGTTAAGGATCTATACAAAGAGGGCGTTCTAATGTCATTTACTGATATCACTGACAAGTTCAAAATCCCTAAAAAACATTATTATAAATATTTGCAAATTAGGAATTTTATACGTACTGCCCGGGGGCAAGGACTTGCTGAGCCAGACTAACTAATCTGGAGAAATGTGTATCTAAACCAAGCCTTGGTAGAGGACACATATCTTGTTTATACAACATGTTATTGTTAGGTTCTCAGGAGTCATCTACATCCAGACTTGCCATGTGGGAACAAGACCTTGGATTGGAGATAGATAAGGAAAAATGGGAGCAAACATGTGCAAAAGCCCAAACACAGACAATTAACAGCAGACTAAAACTGTTACAGTACAATTGGCTTATGCGTACCTACATAACTCCGGTGAAACTAAACAAAATTTATAGCAACATACCAGATACCTGTTTTAAATGTAACAGTGCAAAAGGCACATTAATTCATTGTATGTGGGAATGTGATAAAATACAAGCGTTTTGGAAAGAAGTTAATAATATGATATGGCATATAGTCTCAGTAAGATTGCCACTGGATCCTGGGCTTTTCATTATTGGTATTCATCCTGATAACTGGAAAATTAATAAGGACACTCAAGTATTGATTGACATGTGTATTCTACATGCCAAACGGCTCATCGCCATTTACTGTATTGGAAAAAGATAGAAAGGCCTACTATAACTCAATGGTTAAGAGAAATATCTTCATGCATTGCAGTGGAAAAGATAACATATATTCTTAAGGGTAAAGAAGACCAATTTAAGAGGATTTGGAGTCCCTTTTTATTATTTATTGAGCATGGGGATATGAATAATATAATAGAGGAGGAACAAAATGCTTGATTAGGTATTATATACATTTGAAAATATATTTTAATTTGCACTAACCCTATTTTATTTTATTTCTCTTATCTGTGGCTATTATTGCTTGCAGTGTATTGTTTACTCTGACTTCCGAAATACATACTTTATTATCCAATGTTGATGTGTGCTATTGCACTTTTCATGTAATGTGAGCCCCGGTGTTTGTTTGTTTTTTGTTTGTTTTGTTTTTGTACATTATATGTGATGTTACAGACATGTGATGTACATTGGTGTTTAAGTGTTCAAGAAAATGCAATAAAAAAAAAAAAAATGCTGATACGAAGTCATTGGCATGCGATGCAATGACACGGGCCATTACACTTCAAAATTGTTGAAAACATTTAGGATAATGTAAGTACATAATTTAACAAAATACTAACACTGTTCTAGTGGGTTTTGGACATCTTAATGCAAAAAATCTTACATATTGTGCCTTGAAGTTTTTTTTTAAGAAATACTTTTATTTGAAAGGATGCATTAAGTTCAAACGTGACAGTGAAGACTTAATGTTACAAAATATTTATTTTTTAAATAAATGCTGTTCTTTTGAGCATTTTTATAAATCAAAAAATCCTAGAAAAAAAGTATCATGGTTTTTATGAAAATATTAAGCAGCAGCTATAGTAGTTTTTCCAGCATTGAAATGTTTCTTGAGCACCAAATCAGCATACTGTCACAGACTGTATTTCCCATCACATCCAAAACAGTATTTAAATTAAGCTCCTAAGGATATCCAACATTTTCTTTTTCTTATTTTTTTTCCTATGTCTGTATTATTAATTTTATTATTATACTAAAATGCTGAAAGAACATTTGCTAAATAATTTTCAACACCCCTCCCTTTTTCCCCTTATTAATGGAAAGTGCCTATTTAGTCAGTTCCAGTTAAGGTACAAAGCACATTTGAATTCTACTTCATAGAAAATATTCAGCTCAGCTGTGATAGTACACTATTACCAGGATATGTGGATGCATGCATCCGAATGAAGTCACTGGCAGCAGAGTGCACATGATAAATGGTACTACGTCTTTCCTTCACAATGCAAAAAGAGGTGCTCCCATCAAACAAGAAGCAATCAAGTCATTAAATCTCTGAATAAAATAGAGCCTGCCATCAATGACATGCTTTTAAAAACACCCCCATATGATGCCAGCATGTAAAAGTTTATGAGCCTGTTTACTATTCCCTAAGTGTGGTGATTGAGGAAACTCAAAGAGGAAGATGAGAAGAGGCATTGATTTATGGCATATCATTTACTGCCACTGTGCGTGCAGGACGGCAACACACGTGAAGAGCCACAAATTTATCTCGCTCTCAAAAAAAAAATGTTTAGCCTATTAGCATGTTTGTGATGCTGTTACACACACATGCATGCACACACGCACACGTGCACACGCACACACACAGAGAGAGAGAGAGAGAGAGGAGGGGAGAGAGAGAGAGAGAGAGAGAGAGAGAGAGAGGAGAGAGAGAGAGGAGAGAGAGAGAGAGAGAGAGAGAGAGAGAGAGAGAGAGAGAGAGAGAGAGCAACGCATTCTCACCCCAAGGCGTCATCTAACTGACAATTTTGACCATGCTTCAATATTCGACGCGATCCCAGGGCGTCATCTAACTGACGCTAAGGGTAACGCGTCAGTTAGATGACGCGGGTAGGTTTAGGTCTGGGTAGAAGGGCGTCATCTAACTGACGCTAAGGGTAACGCGTCAGTTAGATGACGCCCTGGGATCGCGTCAACTAACTGACGCTAAAGGGTACCTTTAACGTCGAATATTGAAGCATGGTCAAACTGATTCCCAAGGCGTCAGTTAGATGACGCCTTGGGGTGACAATGGACTGGAGAGAGAGGAGAGAGAGAGAGAGAGAGAGAGAGAGAGAGAGAGAGAGAGAGAGAGAGAGAGAGAGAGAGAGAGAGAGAGGAGAGAGAGAGAGAGAGAGAGAGAGAGAGAGAGAGAGAGAGAGAGAGAGAGAGGAGAGAGAGAGAGAGAGAGAGGGGAGAGAGGAGAGAGAGAGAGAGAGAGAGAGAGAGGAGAGAAGAGAGAGAGAGAGAGAGAGAGAGAGAGAAGAGAGAGGTCAAGTGTCAACATTTGTCGTTACTTACTTAGTGGACTTTCTATAACTGTGAGTGCTTAATGATGTTTACATTATAGTTCCACATATATTACAAACCAACAAAATACAACATATATATTAGTATTCACACTTCTTTCTGATTAATTGAGCTTGTTGCATGAGACAGTATTTTAAAAAAAAAGTAGCCTATTCACCTCCTTCGATGTTCAACAACACTGAAACTCGGAGGATAATGATTAAATACATATATTTACTTTTTTATTTTAATGTTTGTTTTTAATCTATTCCCATTTATCCTTGCTTTTGCTTGCTTGTCGAAATCATATACCCCTTCAGGATTTCCCTGTATTTGACTGAATTCTCCCTCTTCCATCACAAGCCTCTGAGAGCCTGCAGATGAGAAGCATTTGCACAGCATGATGCCGCCGCCACCACCAAGCTTCATGGTGAGGATTGTGTGTTTCTGATGATACTTTAGTCTGATAGCTCAGTTTTTGTCTCATCAGACCACAAAACCTTCTTCCAGATGGCTTCAGAGTCTCCCACATGCCTTATGGCAAACTGAAGCCAAGATGTCATATGACATTTTGTTAACAGTGACTTTTTCTTTGCCACTCTCCCATAAAGCTCTGGCTGTTCAAGCATCCGGGCAATAGTTGTTTGAACAGTCTGTCTAATCTCACTAAAGCTTGTAACTCATTTAACCCCAAATTATACTTTGTTTTATGTACTTGTATACTATATGTTTTTTTACCCAACAACAATAGATCACAAAAGCACAAGGACATTTTTATTGCTCAGAACTTCTAGAGATTAATAGCACGGACTCTGAACAAAGATTACATTTTAGTGTGCCTGCGATCACACACACTATCAAATGTGTATCAAAAAGTATACTTTGAAAGGCGTTGTGTTCGGCTTTACATATATACGTAAGTGTTTGCGTCAAAACTAAGTGTTTGCATAAAAAAAAAAATCTGTTTGCAATTGAACCACCTTGACTTCACATATTATCCCCATTTAATTAATAATATGACTTTTAAACCATTGGCTGCACCAATAATGATTTAGGTTGGTCATATCCCTGCTGAAAAATCCAGCATGAATTCCATGTTGGTTAAGGCTGGTTTATGCTTAGAGCTGGTATAGTGCTGGTCTACCAGCATGCACAACATACCTTATACTGGTGACCAGCAAACCAGCTATTAGCATCCCATGGATATTTATTCTATATTAGGTATATCAATTTGCAGATGCTATTTCACTTTGGCATTAAGAGTGTTGATTAGTGGCAAAAAAAAAAAAAAAAAAAAATTAAGTCCACTGTGCTGTCAATGCTGTCAAACAACAAAATATGAAAATGTCCAGAGGTGTAAACATTTAATCAAGGTTCATTTTTACCAGGGAAACTGATTAGTTCATGCTTTTAATTATAGGTCATGGTAACTATTTTATTATTGAGATGATCCAACATCTCTTTCTTCCCTTTCTTTATCTTTGTATTCCTGTTTTCTGTGTGTGCGCATGTTATTTTTGTATAATATATAAACAGAACTGGTATATAGTCAAAACAAGGAAAGATTGTAATGTTTTTAACTTAAAATATGATCCATAGAACTAGGTAAACAGTTTATGCACACTGGTTTAGATATACTTCGTTGGTTTGGATTTTGGTAGGGTAGATTGTTTTACATGCATCACAAATGTTGACATATAAACTTGGTTTAACTATGCAAAAATGATGTAGCTCTTAAATGCATTGTAAATGTATCATACACTTATACTATCTTTTCTCTATGGATTAACTATTCCTTTAACTAAAACATGAGCTATAGCTACTCCTTCAAGATCACACTGGCAAAGCATGACTCTCGTTTCCTGTCCTCTGACACCAGATGGAGAAATAAACAATTAATAATAGCAGTTCAAATGCTGTGGAAACTTCTGCAGACAATTTCACAGAGATCTTGATGAAACTTCACCGTTGCTATGGCAATATATACCCCTGTGGTTAAACATAGACTCATTCACTCATACATGCAGGAAGAGAGACACAGGGATGGTGTAACACAGTCTCATCCCAAGAAGTCATATATTGACGTCTTGGGACGTCTTTTGACCATACGTCAATATCCGCCTTTTTAGGGTACCCTTAAACGTCGGTAAATGACGATCCTGGGACGTCATACAACTGACGCTTTACCTTTAACGTCAGTAGGTGACGGGGTAGGTTTAGGGGTAGGTTTAGGTCTGGGGTAGAGTTAGGATCCGATAACGTCATCTAACCGACGTTTAAGGGTACCCTAAAAAGGCGGATATTGACGTATGGTCAAAAGAAGTCCCAAGACGTCAGTATATGACTTCTTGGGATGAGACTGCGCTGGATGGTGAGGGGTAGGAGGGATTTATTTATTTATTTTGGCCACCAGCAGGAATAACAACCTCCTGTGAAAATCAGTTAAAAATCACATGGAGGAACTGATGCTCTCCTCCGCTGTAAGATTTGAACTGGAGCTAAAATGCACATCAGTTGAAAACGTACTCGGTTACTAACGTAACCTCGGTTCTCTCTAGAGAGGGAACGAGTACTGCGTAATATCTTACGCTATGGGGAAACACTCTTTCCTCGAGATATTGAAGCCAAAAATTATTCTTAATTTTTTTAATCATGCAAAACGCTTTTGCAGCAGCAAGCAGACAAGGGCGAAACAGCTCGCGCGCCCATTGGCTGCCTCGCTGGAAAAGCTGCAGCCTATCGAGTGAAGGCACTGCGTGACGTGATGACGAATGAAGACGCTTCGCGCTCATTTCGTCATGTCCCGCCAGTATAGGCGTGGTCTCGCCCTGTAAATACCCCTCGATAGCTGTATTTCTCTGATTTTGTACACCGAAGCGAACCAGAGCATAGTTCAAGCACGGCAAGATACGCAGTACTCGTTCCCTCTCTAGAGAGAACCGAGGTTACGTTAGTAACCGAGTACGTTCTCTTACGAGAGTATCTCTCGTACTGCGTAATATCTTACGCTATGGGGACCCCATACAAAACGCCGTGCGGACAGGGATCCAACACCAGAGTCCCGGGGCCAAGCCCGGGGCACATCTAGTGCATAATCACCATAACTCACATAGAGTAGAGGAGGAGAGGCTAGAAGCATCACTCCTTCATAAAAGTCCCGTAGGGGTACCGACCCGTAAGGGCAACATAGCCGCATTGGCGGCCGATAAGCCCGAAGTTCAGACCGCCAAAAGCTTAGCTTGTAAGGCGGGCACCTCCAGGTTATAGTACTTGATAAATGTCGACGGCGAGGCCCAGCCCGCAGCCGTACAGATATCCTGCAGGTAGACCCCGCTATACCATGCCCACGACGAGGCCACGCCTCTTGTGGAGTGCGCTTTGACACCCAATGGGCACCGCAGGCCCTTGGAAGTGTAAGCCAGCGCTATGGCATCCACTATCCATCTGGATAGGCTCTGTTTTGAGGCGGCGAGTCCCTTAGAACGGCCGCCAAACAAAACGAAAAGCTGCTCGGTCTGCCTGAACTCAGGCGAGCGGGACACATAAGCCCTTAACGCCCTGACAGGGCAAAGGAGACTCGCGTCCCTCTCCTCATCGAGAACCGGAAGGGCTGACAGGGAAATTACCTGGGCCCTAAACGGTGTATTGAGGGATTTCGGCACGTAGCCGTGCCTCGGTTTGAGTACGACCTTTGAGTCGTTAGGCCCAAACTCCAGACAAGACGCGCTTACAGAAAGCGCCTGTAAGTCCCCTACACGCTTCACTGAAGCGAGAGCCAATAGAAACACCGTCTTAAGGGACAGGTGCTTCATGTCCGACAGCTGGATCGGCTCAAACGGGGCGCCTTTCATGGCCTCCAAGACCGTGGAAAGGTCCCAAGCCGGGACTGAAGGGGGCCTGGGAGGGTTTAACCTCCGAGCTCCTCGTAGGAAACGCACGACTAAGTCGTTTTTCCCCAGTGACTGGCCAGACACCGGTTTAGCAAACGGTGCTATGGCCGCCACGTAAACTTTGAGCGTGGATGGGGTCCTTCCCTTATCCATCAGCTCCTGAAGGAAGGCAAGCACTTCCTTAACCCCGCAGTCCACAGGTGAAAAGCCACGGGCTCGACACCAAGTAGAGAACACCGAGCATTTCGAGGCATAGAGCCGTCTGGTAGACGGAGCTCTAGCCTGCGCGATCGTGTTTAGCACTCCTTCCGGGAGGCTAGTGGGTACCCGTTGATGGCCCATGCGTGCAGGGACCACAGTTCCGGGCGAGGATGCCAAATCGAGCCCTCCGCCTGAGAGAGGAGATCTCTCCTCAACGGTACAGGCCACGGGGCAGTGCTGGCCATCCGCATCAGGACCGGAAACCAAGCCTGGTTCGTCCAGAGCGGAGCTACAAGCAGCACTGGGCATCCATTTTCCCTGATCCGTTCCAACACCTGAGGCAGGAGCGATACAGGGGGAAAAGCATACAGGGGACCGCTGGGTCAAGCATGGGCCAGCGCGTCCCTGCTTTTCGAGAAGAATACTGGGCAGTGAGCGTTCTCGCGGGACGCGAACAGGTCCACCTGCGCTCTGCCAAACGTTTCCCACAGCAGCTGGACCGTCTGCGGATGCAGCGACCATTCTCCTGTCGGGACGTTGTCTCTGGACAGCTTGTCTGGACCCGTATTCAGGTGCCCAGGCACGTGCGCCGCTTTCAGAGAAAGGAGGTTGCGCTGGGCCCAGACCAAGAGGGGTTCCGCCAGCCTGCAAAGGCGTGTGGACCCGATGCCGCCCTGGCGATTTATGTACGCCACCACTGACATGTTGTCCGACCGGACCAATACGTGGTGGCCTATTATCTGGGGACAGAAGCGCCTTAGCGCTTTGTCGACTGCCATTAATTCCAAGCAGTTTATGTGAAGGAGCTTCTCCCGTACTGACCATAGGCCAGCTAGTGGTCTGCCCTCGAGCAGCGCTCCCCGCCCCGATGTGGAGGCGTCCGTAGACACCACCTTCACACCCGAGGCGATCCCCAGACTCACACCTGACTGATACCAGTCGGTCACTTTTCCACGGTTTCAGAGCTGAAACGCACTGAAGGTCGACCCTGAGGCGAAATAGACCCGGTCCACGCCCTGGGGGAACTCGTGCTTTTAGCCATAGCTGCAGTGGGCACATGCGGAGCAGGCCCAACTGGAGTACGGAGGCTGCTGAGGCCATCAGACCCAGCATTTTCTGAAACCTTCTGAGCGGGACTATAGAGCCGTGGCGGAAGGATCTCGCGACGTGCTGAATATTCAATCCGCGCTCCGGTGACAGGCGTGCTGTCATGGATAGCGAGTCCAACACTGTTCCCAGAAGGAAATTCTCCGACTGGGGAGCAGTGAGCTTTTCGCCCAATTGACTGTAAGGCCCAGCTCCTCGAGGTGCTCGAGTAATGCGGCCCTGTGTTCTATGAGCTCCGTTCGTGAACGAGCTAGAATCAGCCAATCGTCCAAGTAGTTCAAAACTCGCATGCCCCGAAGTCTCAGGGGGGCGAGGGCCGCGTCCATGCACTACGTGAACGTACGGGGTGCTATGGACAGGCCGAACGGCAGGACTGTGTATTGATATGCCTGGCCCTCGAAGGCGAATCTCAAGAATCGCCTGTGATGGGACGCTATTTGTATTTGAAAATAGGCGTCCTTCAGATCTGTTGACATGAACCAGTCTCCTTGGCGCACTTGCGCGAGGATTTTCCTGGTCGTAAGCATTCTGAACTGGCGCTTCCCGAGCGTTCTGTTCAGCAGTCGCAGATCTAGAATGGGTCTGAGCCCACCATCTTTTTTCAGTACCAGAAAATATCTGCTGTATAAGCCCCCTTCGCCCTGAGATAGAGGTTCTATAGCCCCTTTTCTCAGTAGTTTCGCTATCTCGGCTCGAAGTAGATGAAACACTTCGCTATACACCGTAGTTTCGACTCGCGCCGTATAACGGCGGGGCGTCGAGCGAACTGTAGCGAACAGCCTCTCGTTATAGTGTTCAACACCCATTCTGATACCCCGGGAAGCCTTGACCACGCATCTGCGTGAATAGCTAGGGGTAGAATGAAATCTGGGCTCTGGCCGCGGCAGGACGGCGGCTCGAGAGCCCCTGTGTACTGGGAACACAGCACCGTGTTTACAGCGTTCGAGGCGGGGGGCGCGCTGATCACAGCGGGCAGCCTGGCCGCGCTCAGCTTCTCTATGGCGGGACGCGCAGAGAGCGAGCGGGGCGAATCCTGTGGGATTCGGCGCGTGTGAGGGAATGTGGGCACATTTACTAATGCGGCACATTTACTACACTGAGAATACTGTCAGCTCGCGCGACTAAATCACTGCTGTGTATACAGCGTGCGAGGCGCGCGCTGATCAAAGCCGGCAGCCTGGCCGCGCTCAGCTTCTCTGTGACGGGTTGTGCAGAGAAGACGAGCGGGGGTGAATCCCGTGAGATTCGGAGTGTCTGTGAGAAATGCGGGCGCGAGACAGCGGGCACATTTTCTGCACGGAGAATACTCGGCTCGCGCCGACTGAATCAACGCTGTGTTCACAGCGTGCGAGGTGCGCGCTAATCACAGCGGGCAGGCGCGCGCTGATCAAAGCCGGCAGCCTGGCCGCGCTCAGCTTCTCTGTGATAGGTTGTGCAGAGAAGACGAGCGGGGGTGAATCCCGTGGATTCGGAGTGTCTGTGAGAAATGCGGGCGCGAGACAGCGGGCACATTTTCCGCACGGAGAATACTCGGCTCGCGCCGACTGAATCAACGCTGTGTTCACAGCGTGCGAGGTGCGCGCTAATCACAGCGGGCAGCCTGGCCGCGCTCAGCTTTTCTGTGACGGGTTGTGCATAGAAAGCGAGCGGGGGTGAATCCCGTGGGATTCGGCGTGTCAGTGAGGAAATGCGGAACAGCGGGCACATTTACTGCACTGAGAACACTGTCGGCTCGCGCCGACTAAATGTGTGTTAGTTTCGTTTTTACAGAAACCAAGGGACACGCATCGTGTAGTGTAAGCGGGCATTGTATGGGCGCGTTCACTACATTTTCTGCACAACCAACATGAGTTGGTTTTATTTGTGCTAGCCCTGCACCGTGGCGGGCTGTGTCTGGGTGTGGGAATGGGCACTGGGACGTGGGCATTCTTACAACACTCGTAACACCATCGGCCGTGGCCGGAACACCAGAAAATGCACTCTTTATTGGATTTATCTGGGTAGCCATAGAAACGGCTTTTGTGCGCAGGCAAGCGGGCTGAGACACCGGCTGCTTCACTGCGAAATACACTGGGACAGTCACAACGCATGGAACTGAACGAGCGAGAAGTTTTGGTGGAAATCCGGCCGCAGCGGGATCTGAACACCGTCACTTTCCTAGAGAGACTAGGAAGGCCTTGAGACCTCGGGCTTTACCTCAATCCTCGGCCGGGGCCCGCGCTGAGGGGGGCGGCGTCCAGCAGAGCGAGAGCGCGGTGTTTGATCTCGGGCCTGGCGGCGCTGCTAGTTAGCCGAAACGACGGCCTTTGTGCGCAGGCAAGCGGGCTGTGGAACCAGCTTGCTCACTGCGAAATACACTGGAACAGTCACATTGCTTGGAACTGACAGGCGAGAAGTTTTGGTGAAAATCCGGCCGCAGCGGGAACTGAACACCGTCGCTTTCCTAGAGAGACTAGGAAGGCCTTGAGACCTCGGGCTTTATCTCAATCCTCGGCCGGGGCCCGCGCTGAGGGGGGCGGCGTCCAGCAGAGCGAGAACGTCGAGGAACACGGAGCGCTCAGCTTCCGTCATCTCGGATAGCGTTAGCCACAAATGTATCTCACCATTCAGGCCGATGTAATCCACGGCTTGAGAGAGCGGACGCATCGGCTCAGTTTCAATGCCGTCTCCGGTAAGTTTGTCGAGCTCAAGTGCGGACGCGGCGGCAGACGGCGGCCGCTGTCCGTCTGGGAGCGACTCGAGCGAAGCCGGCGAAGCTGGCGGGCGAACCGGCGAGCTTTGGCGGGCTGGAAATAGCTCGGGCGCGCGCAGGGCGCGGCGCTTCTTGCGGCGCGGCATCACGGCGGGCTGGGATGCGGGCTCGGAGAACGAGGCTAGGCGAGTCCGCAGAGTCACCATGGGCAAGCGTTCAATATGATGGCATCCGCCGTCAGCGAGCGCGGTGGCCGCGTGATCCTCACCCAGGCAGGACACACAGATGACGTGGCGGTCCTCGTCGCTGAGTGGGGCTCGGCAAGAACCACAGGAAGGCATCTTTAAAAAGACGCAGCTCTTTTAGAACAGTAGAAATGGGTGTTGCGTCACGTAAGCAAACACACACACACACTTAGCAGAGTAAAAGGATATAGTACGCCGGAAAGCGCAGCAGGTACGGCAGTTGAAGGCGGCTGGGCCAGCGACTTCAGAAGATGGCACGTCCCGCTGAGAAGGCTACAAGTCAACGGCGCGGCTTCTCACTCTGGATCCCGCGATGCGTGAGCTTCGCGTGAAGAATGAAAAATCAGAGAAATACAGCTATCGAGGGGTATTTACAGGGCGAGACCACGCCTATACTGGCGGGACATGACGAAATGAGCGCGAAGCGTCTTCATTCGTCATTACGTCACGCAGTGCCTTCACTCGATAGGCTGCAGCTTTTCCAGCGAGGCAGCCAATGGGCGCGCGAGCTGTTTCGCCCTTGTCTGCTTGCTGCTGCAAAAGCGTTTTGCATGATTAAAAAAATTAAGGATAATTTTTGGCTTCAATATCTCGAGGAAAGAGTGTTTCCCCATAGCGTAAGATATTACGCAGTATGAGAGATACTCTCGTAAGAGAACCAGTTACCTGCTTTGATGCTGTTTAAAGCAGAAACACACATGCTGTACATATGTATAACTCTATTGTAAATATTGAATGTCCTGATGTTGTAAGATGGAACCTGCTAAACTGGTTCAGTTTGTGATTAGTTTAAACAGAGTTAAAATGATTTCTGTTTTGGCAGGTCACCCATCATAAAAAGTAGAATAGACCGCAAAGACTTTTCAACAACATTTCAAGTCGATTGTGATTACAGGATAAGTTTTTATTCATATTCATTTGTCAATGAACCATTCAGACGGATTTGTGAATAGGTTCAGTTAATTTGAAACCGAGTGTGTTGCCAGATGAGAAGTTTATCATCTTTTTACTCTTTTAATTCATTGTATAACTGTTTACACTAGAATAGTGTATGAAATGTGCTAAATAAACCTGCCTTGCCTTGCCTTGAAAGTAACTGACTAAAATAAGCGATTCACTCAGAAACTAGAGATTATTATGTTGTCCTTATTTACCAACAAATTCTTTTAATATAGAAGCTTATTTTCCGCCACAGAATAAAAAATAAATAAGGTAATTGCGACTTTTTATCTCACAATTTTGACGTTTTTCTCGCAATTGCGAGTTTACAGAGTTTTAAAGTTGAAGAAAGTTATAAAGTCAGAATTGTATGATATAAAGTCAGAATTGCTGGATATAAACTCACAATTGCATGTTATAAAGTTGCAATTCTAATATTACGCAATTCGGACTTTTCTCAGAATTGTGAGATGTAAACTCGCAATCGTGAGATAAAAAGTCACAATTACCCTTTTAGTTGTTTTATTCCGTGGTGAAAATAAGTTTCCATATTTTAGAGCAAAAAAGCCAAAATATTAAATTAAATTTTCATTATTTCATCAAACTTTCAAAAAAAATCCCAGACAGGTTTTTTTATATAACCATTTTTTATATAGGCCTATAGCTTCTCTAATTTTGCTTTTGGGCAAAGAGCATTGTAATCTCAGATGTCATCTCTGGAGTTTCTAAATGAATCTAAATAATGTTAAGGATGCCAGAGCATTTATTCAAAAGTCAGCACTTTCAATAAGAACTAACAATTTCTAATCTGAATCTTTAGTCACTGTACATCAAGAATTTTTCATTTGTCAATTTGTATTTTTCCTGATTTTAGGAGACAAAGATGATAATTTGATGAACCATAAATGATCACAAGTCTCAAATGAAAGAACAACCCCTGAGCAACAAGACAATTTGAGTAAGCTCAAAGTACACAGATTTAAAGATTTATATCATTTAACCTTCCTGAAGTGAGAGGACACCAGCAGCAAGCCAAATGTGCTTAACAGGCGGCAGGTCAGCATACCGCACACTCATGTGTCATGCTTTCTCTCTGTAATAAATTATGTCACGTCAGGAGTGAATGATAAGTCTGGCATCTCATTATTATTATATGGCAAATAATCAGAATATGTCTGTCCACCGGGAACGATCTTCTAGCCCCCGGCTTTCCGTGGCTGCTATTTGTCACTTAATTAGCTACAGGATATTCTGGTCCCGCAGGCCACTCAAACTGGTATCTGTCTAAGCATTTTGATAGCCACGGGGAAGGCGGACATAAGGCCACAGGTATGCTGCCTCAGTCAACAAGTTTGATTGTGTTGCCTGAAGCAACGAGAGAGCTACAAACATAAGCCACAAGTCACTTCAGTGCCAAGAGGAACATTGAAAATAATGTGCATTATTCCACACACTGCATTTAAGCTGAGATATGGTTGTTTTAGACCTCCTTTAGATTCCACATGAGATTTCTTCCTGGTTTATAGTGACTAAAGGTTTAGTAACAACCAGGAAATCACATTAAACATTATAGGAAGAGCCATAAACCATATCTGACAGGTAAAATGACCAGTGACATAATATGTAGTATTGAGTTATTTTTTCTTTATCTTTTTGAAGACATTGCCAACAATGAGTTATCACACTATTAGATGTGGTACAGTAGATCAAGGGTTTTCAAACTTTTTGATGCCATAGAGATGCCCTAAGGACCTCCTTGATTTCCACCAGAGGGCTAGCTGACTCTCTTGCTTTTTCATCATGAACTTCAGTTCTCATAACGGCTGCATCCAAAAATATAGGCAGCTGACTTGTTGCCTCACTGCCCTATCAGGCGATGACTTTACAGGCAGCGTTTGCGCACGAAGGTATCTCACAAAACTGATTCTGGACAGACTTCTCTGAGGCAGTGTTACGATTTAATGATCTACTGTAAAATAGAGCGAGTTTTGGTGAAAACTAAGCGAATATTTAATGAATACAATACCAATTTCTCGCTAGAATTGACATGAGTCAAAAATGTACATTTACACACATTTTTCGTACTTTTTTCTAGCTCAAACTGTCACAGAATGGAAAGCACAGGATTGTGGGATATCAACAGCAGTGAAGGATACATATATGCTGTCTTCAAAAATTGATCATGAAGGAATATCGGGAGATTTATCAGGAGTGAGATAGTGAAACTAACATTGCATTTGGACGTTCTTTGATGCCTTCCGAACTTGGAATGTGTCCTTCGAAGCATTTATCATTTATTAGGATTTATCAGTTTTCAGACACAGCCATTGTCTGGACTAATTATTGTTTGATAACTTCCTTCTGTGTCGCATTATCTTGTTAACTCTGCCTTTATAAGAAATGTATTCAGTCATTATTTGCGAAGTCTTGTTTGTGTCACACTCTGAGTGTTCTCTCTTTGGTTGGTTTCTATCATGTGCCTGGTTTTCTGGATTTCTCTGTTTGCCTATATTAAAATATTATCTGAGAAACATTTACTTTTTCACATTTTGGTCTTTGAACCCATGTCAAATACTGTAATTTTGATTTTGATTTTTTTCCCCTAAATATTTTTATATTTAATATAAATTAGAATTTTGTTGTATATAAATGCTACATTTGTTTCAATTTTATCAGTATTATCATTTTTGTTCTCCATTTTTCTCAAATTTCCCACAGACCCAGCACACCCTTGCTGTCCTTTGGGCGTCTCTACAATCATCAACTCCAAAAAGGTACATTCATTTTTCAACCTGTAGCCAGATTGATGCAGTTCTATTACATAATTATCTTTGTCTTAAATCAATGTACATGCTACCGCTGCATAAACTGAATTACATTGGCTTGCATGCTATTCTAGGAATCTAAATTGCTGGTGGGACCTAAAACACAGATTGGACAGTATGTGCTTTCTGACCATAATATTGAATGAGAACATCCGCCCTATAGAGACGTAAGTCGATGTCTTCGAGAAAGATTATTAGCTCTTTAATTAAAGACATTAATCCACATTTACTCCTCAGATCATTCACCAGTCCAGGTTATCACACTTTACAGATCCAAACCTTTATGAGAAACCCTTTAGCTCAGTGCTCTGCAGAACTTATTCTCTGAAAAACCCATTTGTCCTCCTTCTTAAAGGTCAGGATCCTGGCTGAGATGTCAGAAGTGGCCGAGTCTTGTTTCAGTCTTGTGTATATATAATGGAGCCTGTGTAAAGTTTTTTTTTTTAAAAGTATACTGCTTTGGTGCTGCAGAGCTGTAGTTAACAGTAAAGTGTCAATGTTTCACTGCAATAATACAACCTTGTGATGATGTGCGCTCTCTTGTTCACTATTTCTCACACTGTCTCATTTTTACAGGATTTCAGGACATAATTTTTGGAATTCCTGAAAGAGACTTCAATAGGAACCAGATAATGAACAAAATTGTAAATTGTTGGACATTTTACCTAAAAATCTGAATTCTGTCATTTTCTTATACTCATGTCATTTCAATCCTGAATTACTTTCTTTCTTCAGTGGAATGCAAATTAATAAATTTAACAAAATGTCGAAGCGGTTCTTTTTAACACAATGGAAGTGGATGTGGGACTAAGGGCCATCAAGCACAAAAAAAAGCACAATGACGCATCATAAAAGTAATCCATATGATTATGTGCAATATTAAAAGTCAGTGAAGCCATACAAAACCTTTGTGTGAGGAACAAACTGCAGTTGTTATTCACTGAAAATCATGCTTAACAGCCATAGTCACCATTCACTTTCATTACATGTGAAATTGCGGCTTGGACGCTCTGCTAAACGTGTTCCAGGGTTTAAAAGACATGAGTAACTGTGTATTTTTGGGTGAACTATTCCTTTAAAGGATGGGTGTTAAATATTCATGACTATTATTTTGTATAAATGTAATTCATTTTCTTCTTTGTTAATAAATAAAATTTTGTGGAACTTTTCTTCTTAAATGCTAAATGTATGTTTACATAGAGAAACGCATGGTTGCTTTTTGTAATGATTAAATGTATGAATATTTAATTAATTCTTACATCAAAGCTCCATAGACAGCATTACTCTTGGGTAAGCATAGCATTTAATCCAATGTTCAGCATCCATACAAAAAGAAACCTTTATATGTATCGGTTCACAGAGGGTTCAGAGCTGCCTTAATATTGCATTACAAGAGAAGACTTTTTCCATTTTTCCACTTCAGCTGGACCTGAGAAGGTTTCAAGGCAAGCATCGGTCACCTCAGTATCGACATTTTAATACAAATTCTCCACAGGTTCGCTCCAGACAGCCTGTGCTTTCACCCCTGAAGCCTGCCTGAAGGGAAAGTGTCTTTCTCAGCACATCCGCAGGGTCGATGGGGACTCTAATGTACTATTAAACATTTAGATCTTCAGCTTCCACTAATGGCGATTATGTGTACAGGTCCAGCAGAGAGGAGACGGCGTTAGGATTCTGACTCTAACAGATGGGTTATGATGTGAAGGAAAAATGGGATTAATTTGGATGGCCATGTTCAGTCTCTGCTGTTATCAGTTTAATGAGGCTTACACATGCTGTGTTCCTGTTTATTACGTTTTCAGGTAAAAGTAATCTGTGCGGCGCTGTGTGGATTTGGCACGGATGGTAGAATTTTCTCTTTCATTTTTGGCCAATATTTTTGATTTCTGAACCAAAGGCATTGGAGTATATGAAAACAGACAACAACATTCATTTTAATAAATATTTTCTGTTGATTTGTATTGAGTAATATCAGAATAAAAAATATTTATATATTTTATGTAAAATCTGCTTTTTTTATTTATTTCCAGAAACCAGGGTGGCAATATATAAAATTGCATAATAATTGAAAAAAATAATTCCAGAAGTTTCAATAACTTCTTCAGGATTTAATTATTTTCTACCAATGAAATTACATATCTTTTCCGTTTGTTTGTGATTTCTTGGAAATATTTTATTTATTTTATGAATTTACCTACATTTACATTCATTATAAAAATTTACAGGACTATTATATAAATCATTTTAAGTCATCTGGAAGTTTACTGAGGCCTCCTGGTTGAGAATCACTGTAGGAATAGTTCAGAATAGTGATTTAAATGATTCATTTGATTTAGTTCACAAAGGTGGTCTGAATTTTTTTATTTGCAAGTCTGCGAAGTTAGTTTTATCTCATATTAACTTAAGATAGCCATTACAAACAGGTTAATTTTAAACCATGAATGAGATGTTCCATCTGTACTTTAATTCACTTAAACTCAGGTATTAAATGCAAAGGTATCCCAGTGAGACCTGCAATTATTCCTTTAGGCTATGTTAGCAAAGGGATTGAAAGCTGGAGAGAACGTTTATTCTGCTCTTTTAACTGACAGACCGATGGATCTCCTCACCAGGCAAAGGGGAATGAACAGCCCTCCTGTGACTTGAGAATTGATTGCCATGCAGTGTTCAAAATAAAAAGAGCAAGGAAGAGAATAAAAGGAAGAACAGGGGGTAGACATAATAAATGATGAAGTAAAAATAGTTGGAAAAGGAGAGACAAAAAGAGTGTGAGAGAAAGTGAATGAAATGGGCACTGACTAGGAGTCAAATTAGCAAATAATGAAGAGAAAATATAGTATGCGATAGCTAATACCAATGGGGTGTAGATTGTAGCATTGGAGAGTCATATTGTATTGTTGAGGTGAGTTGTAAAAACAAATAACTGTTTGCAAACAATCACCCATTTGCCATTGGTCGACCAAACAGAGAGCCCCGCCCCCAAGCTCATGCTATTGGCTTACCCACTGTTGCTGTGTTGGGCTGAAACTCAAGTTCACATTTTTTTATGAAATCCCATTTACAGTTACATTTACCTACATTTAATCATTTAGCAGACTTACAAATGAGGAGAACAATAGCAATCAAACCAACAATAGGGCGACAATATGCAAGTGTTGTGACTAGTCCCAGTTAGTCCAGCACATACAAGTATCAAGGTTTTAGTATATATATATATATATATATATGGTGGTTTGTTTATTGTCTAGATATTAGGCTGTGTTAATGTGATTTTTAACATTGCAGACTTCAAGGACAACCAGAAGTCTAGACTAGTCCGTTGATATCACCATACCTTAAACTTGATTAAAAAATATGAATACAAAAACAAAACATCGGAATATATGTCCATTACTTTAGAAGACGAAAGTTGTCAGCAAGATATTGTCTATTTAGATGGAATGTGCCATTATAGGCTACTCTATTTTACCTGTAAAATTTCCAAGCATTACACATAAAAAATGAAGAAGGCTTGCAGAGATGAAGTGAGTTACAAGCATTAAAAATACAGCCATTGTGAGCCTCATAAACAGGTATAGGAAAGTAGTGCTCTGAAATATTAACTAACTGTATTGAAAAGTACTCTGGATTCATCAAGGTCCTCCTGAGCGCTTCAGATGTGTGTACTTCACACAGCGTTCATGCATGCCTCAGCTTTAACTAGCTCCTGGAGACTCCATCAAGCATGAGTGGCATAAACTTCACATCTCATTTCCATACATCATGTCTTGAAGTACAATGAGTCAAAGAAGTATTGATGCATTATGCTGAGCTTGTCCTTTTTTAATGAGAATATTGGTATTTACAATGCACACCACCACTATTGATAGTATTAGTTGTCCCTGAGGTGGTAAGTTTAATTGAAGTTTCACAGATGTTCTTTGTGACTTTATTCCTGCAAGTCAACACAACCTTAATAATTATGTTAGAAAACCTTTAGGCAACCTCTATGGCCTGAATATGAATGCCCAACGCTATCTCACGACCAATTCGTACAAATTCGTACGAGTGATTAAAAGGTGGCTAATTTGTACGAATTAGTACGACCTCACTTGTACGAATTCGTACGATTTGTCTAAACCCACGTGATGGGTAGGTTTAGGGGCGGGGTCAGGGGTAGGTCATTCGTACGAATTCATACGAATTGGGCAACTCGTAAAATATACCCCTAATACATTTTTAGTGTTAGGGGTACAACAGCTTGTAACTTGGACATTACCCTTAAAGGGACAACTTTGTATCTGCCCCTATAAAAGGTGCATATTAATACATAATAAAATAGTATTAAAACATGATTAAGATGAAATCTACTATTTAGAGGTTTTAAGGGTACTACCCAGTGACAAGCTGTTGTACCTCTGAAAGTAACATTTTCCCACCATTTTTTCTGAGTGTATACAAAAAAGATAATTTAAAATAACCGTTTCCATTCAATGAGAGTCAATGGGGTTTGGAATTTGTGTTTAGCAGAAAATAGAAAGAAACAAACCCCTCAAAGTGCTGAAAATGGATAGATGGCAAACACTTCCCAATATGTTTAAAATAGAACATCTGGACTTTATAGCCAGGTAGTGACACTGGGAAGGTGGACATGCTCAGTCCAGAGCGACATTCAGGATTACAGGGTTGTTTAAGGTCCAACACATCTCTGAGGGCAGATGAAGCAGAGCCACAGAAAGAACACCAATTTTGCTCATTGTCCAACTTCTGCTGAGTTCAGGTAGACAGAAGCAGCAGACTAGAACTGCCGTGTCATAGGGGTACAGAAAGCTCATTTAGGGGACGATATGGTGGACAGTCTGGCATTTCAGTGGCAGATAAAATAAGAAGTGAGAGAAGGCCATGGTGGCAAAGCTAGATGAAAATTGCCACGAATGTTAAACCGAGTGTAACATCCTCGGTATATGTACGGAAACTGAACGGAGAGTGCCCATTGCTGTGGTCTTTCTCCTGAGCCCCAGCTGTGGGCCGTCACGCTTTTATATCCACACATCCCAGTTGAGCACGCAGAGGAGAGCTCATTGCAATGTGTTATAGACCACATCAGACTTTATTTTTCACATTGTGCTGTGTGCCACATGAATCTGTAGCTGATAGCAAGTGGAAAGCAGTCATATTTTTCTATTTACTTGAGTTTATACACTGCGTTTAACAATCGGCAGACTGAATTTTTAATCAGCCCATAGTTTAAATGAGGAATCTGTTTGGCTAATTCATGCCACATTGCCGTGGCTTGCATATTGAGGATGGTATGGAACAGCCTGACAGTGTCAGGAGAATTCATTAGTTTTGCCATTTGGTAAGCGATAACTTTGGGAGGATTCAGTCATAGTTTGGTTCCATCTGGTTGGCACAGCACTTTTGTGCTGGGAAACACTGCTGGCTCGTTAAATATGGAGGACGGCCGGCTTCCCTCTCCACAAATGGGTCATATTATCACTGAGGCGTACTGTTCCTGCATCAGTTCTGGAATTTCAATGATAGAATAAAGGAACAGATTGATCACTTTCATTTTGGATGCATCTTTTTGTTTGAGGAGGATGCAAATCTATTAGAAAGGGATGATTTTTCAGTCACAATGAACAGCAACAATATGTCTTTAAAACTGTGTGCTTTTTGATGTTAAAACTAGAGCTTTCGATTTAAGGCGTCAGTTGAATGATGCATTAAATGAATTTTTTAATAAAGTAAAAATTACAATTATTAACGCATTTAACGCAGCCACCCCACCCCAGACTTACGTAGAGCATCTTACATTTCATGTTTGATCACGAACATGATGCACGGCAACAGCTCACTGCATAATGGAGCCTATAGAATGCAGTTAGAATGGCCCTAAAATTGAAGATATGAGAGAAAAAATGGCCCTGTACGAGTTTTTGTCTCATATTTATATAATATACGGGCGCAAATCACACGAGTGCTGTGTTTGTCCCGAATAGCACAAGTGAAAATGTGATATTGATTTTATACAACATTTCAGTTAATATTTTGTTATATTGTGTCTGTTTTTGCTCATTTTTCCCCAACAAAAAATATTTCCTATTAAGCCAGAGAAGAACAGTTGTGCGTCAATGACTTACTCATTAAGACATGTACCAGCACCTACTGGCAGTTTTAGTTTCTTGTTTAAAGTATAATTTCATAAAAAAAAAAAAAAAACATTCTAGCCTATAAATAAAAAAAAAAAAACATTCAAGGTATAGTTTAAGGTATCCCCTTTAAATAATGCCATCATTTACTCACAACCATTGAAGCCTAAAAGTTTATGTGTAATGAATTCTATGTTGAACAAAAAACAAAAAAAATCTAATTGATGCTCTTATCATTTAACACAATAATGACTTTAAATGATCTTTTGGGGTTCGTTCTCAGCCAGATTTGATGTGTGATGAATTTGCGATTAATTACATTAATTAATCGCCACATTGTGTAATTAATTAGATACAAAAATGATCTCTTGACAGCCCAAAACATTATCCAAATGTGATGTGCAGAGACCACTAAGGAAGGTATTTGGGTTAATATCCTAAGTGCGCAACGAAGCAATTGACAAGGTTTTGGCGCATCCAATGGTGTGAATCTGGGGGCTGGACAATCTGTCAATTTTTGTTGTTGGGTTTTTTTTTTGCACAGTGTGGTGACATTACTGGCACAAAGCATGACATTTATCACCTTTGAAATAGCAAATGAGTATGTTTTCATACACTCTTAAAAATAATTTTCTGTTCTTTATTAGCATTGATGGTTCTTTGAAGAATCTTTAACATCCACAGAACCTTGCCATTGCACTAAAGGTTTTCTATAGTGGAAATCCCTCTTTTGGGACCTTTATTTTTAAGCAATTGCAATTATTTATAATTAGGATTCTTTGAAACATTTTGGCTCAAAGTGTGAACTAACAGTTACAATGGGCTCCTTGCACGTAACTACTTCCTTACCGGAAATGCGGCCTCGTCTTTTCCGGCGCTATTCTACACTATGAGATAAGATATTTACAAGAGTTGCCGAAACTTACAATAACAGAAGTACATTGCCTTTGTAAGTCCTCCTCCAAATCACCTACCAGCAAATTAGAGAGAAGGGCTTTAAAATGTATGCCTCTTCATATATCCACGGATATGAAGGCAAGTCTATATATCTCAAACTTTATGGCTTACGTTAGTTTGCTAGCTTACATTAGGCTAATAAACAACCCCGGGCTGACAGAATATGCGTGTTATAATGTTGTACTGTTTTCTAGTATTAGGTGAAAAATGTCTACGTTGTGTATGTACGCCTTCAAACAGGAAGAGAGCGAGCCGTATTTACCCGTTGCGGATATGACGTCAGGTTGCTATGTGCAAGGAGCCCAGCCATTTCACAATAAAACTATATTCACTGACTATATTTATGTATTTTATTTCACTTTAGAGTGTTAAAATTAAAAATTAAATTATTATATTTTATCATTACAAAACTGTTTTGCAAAAACTAAGTAGTGATGTTAGGAGGAACACTGGGGTGAGTTCAGCTGGTGAATAGAGATGTGTTCCTCACCATGTGCTTGTGCCACTGAGTGGCCACTTATGCATCTGAGAGCTGCCCAGATCAGCCCGTTCCCCCCATTATACCCTTCACTCATCCTGCCAAACATCATTTAAGCATCTTTCATTTCCTCCCCTTGTTCATCAGCAAGTTATTTTTTTAGTGAGACCAATCATTTCACACCGAGCTCCAGCATCTATGTCCAGCACCTTTCTGCCAAATTGCATTGAAGAATTGCCTCAAGGCATTTGGCATGGCTTAAAAACACTGCAGGAACGACAGAGAAAATGATTAAATGGGCGTGATTTCTTCATCATTTGTATTTATATAGCTATTTGAAGGAAACTGATTTGAAACTAAGAGTGCTGATTGCTGATGATGAGTGACGTATGTGTTCGTGCAAACCAGCGTGTTTAATGATTAAGGCCAATGTTTTTTCAAAGTCAAAATCATCAGGGGACATGACTGAATTCAGAGGTTCTCATCATCACACCACTGAACCACAAACAACCACTGCATGAACGGGATATTTAAAGTGTATCCTTTGATCTCCAGACTCCAAACAACAAATATTAGTCTGATTATTCCTGATTCTGTCACTATTTTCAACTATAATTTGAATAGTTGCCTTGCCTGGAAAACATGTCTCCCCAGTCCACTGCAATGGCTGTCCAGCACTGGTCCAGTCAACATCAGAAGCTTGAAAACAAGGTGAGATACACAGTACTCTATTTGTCTATGTTTGATGTTGATGAAGAGGGACTGTACTTGACCCTTATACTGATGGGTAGGATGGAACTGTAGATTGGGAAACACTGCAGAAGTTGACCAATGAGCTTATTTCACTGTAAAAAATTTGGAGTAGGATTTACTTGAAAAAAGCTTGCTAACTTTTTTCACTCAGAAAATGCTAGTAAATTTACAACGATTTGCCAAGTAAAAACCTAAACATATTTATCAGTAGCTTTAATTAGAAATATTTAAGTAAAATTTACTTGGAATATGGAATTAAGTAAACTTTACTTAACCTAGTCAAGTGAAAGTAACAAAGAAAATAAGAAATTTTAACTTGGCTAGTAAAAGGTTGAGTAATATCAATTTAGTTGAAATTTCCTTTGCATTACATTTCACTCAAACAACAATATTGAAATACCAGAATGTGCTTTACTTAGAACTTCTAAGTAATTTATACTACATCATGTCAGATGTTAAACATCATGTGAATGCAAAGACCTCAATACTTGGTAGAAAATACACAATGACGGTAACATTTGTAATCGTTTTTGTGTTTGAATGTGTCATTTTGAGCAGAAAATGTACTCGAAATGTCACAAAATGGCAAGTTACTATAATCCTAACAACAAAAGCAATGATAAAACAGTGTAAATACAGCTGGAAACCAGTGAAAAATCAACCTCATTAATTATTCAAGGTCCAGTGCATGATGGGAACCCCAGTATCAGAAAAGTTGAGTAATTTTTACTTAATTTTATTAAGTTGATATTTACGCTTTCATTTCTACTCGCTTGAATTAAGTACTGATATGGAATTTACTTAGTTTTTTTAATTCTTGCCTGAACTAACTTTTTCATGTAAATTACATTGTTTTTTTCAGTAGTATTTACTTCACCACAAAATCATTTTTTTACAGTGTTGATTGTATCCTTTCCTTGATAAGAAGTAGAAGACACTCAGGACATTGATTCAGAAAATTATAGTGTTGAATTTAGTCACCCTATGGGTTACAGGCGTAAGTACTCGGAGATATGTTAAACTACTGGGCCATTATTTATATAAATTACATCCTAATTTTCTTAGCATCCTGTTCTAAACGTACCCTCCTCTGCTGATTGGGGGTTTTACAAGTCCCTGTTTCCTCACGTCCGTACTTTGAGGATAATTAAAAAGAGCATGCTAATAAGGTATTTTACTAAGGCATTCATATCAAACACCCTCATGCTCTTTCTCTCTCTCTCTCTTTTAAAGAGGTGTCTATGAGCTGCAAAATAGAGCCTAAATGTTATACACATCTCTACTTATATTGATTAATCCCTAAAATTTTGATATGTTATGTCAGGATAAATCCTCAAAAGCATGGGTACAATTTCATAACTGAGTGTGTTGACATGACCATGTCTTGCATGGTTTATTAAATTATCCTAGTTTTGAATAGTGTTCTTTTAACAGGAAACCATTATTAAGTTTTCAAGCAAAACCTGATTGGCACACATTTTTTTTTTTTTGCACATTATCATTTTTGTTTTTCATGCAAATGCCTTTATTGCCGTCCAGGCTAATTCACATGCATGTCTGTTTCCAAATAACCTTTTTTAGCTTAATAAAATATTTTGAATGAATCTTGATGGAACAAGGGAATTGACCATTTCAGTTTATGTGATTGGTATTCATATATTTTTTAAATGTTTACATTTATGAAAATGAATCACAAAAAAACTGAATAAACATTCCCTTGTTCCATTAAAGGTGACACATTATGCCCCTTTACACAAAATGTAATATAAATCTATTGTGTCCCCAGAATGTGTCTGTGAAATTTCAGCTCAAAATTCCCCCCAGATAATATATTATAGCTCGTCAAAGTTGCACTTTTTTTTGTGTGTGAGAAAAAACGCGCCGTTTTTGTGTGTGTCTCTTAAATACAAATGAGCTGCGGCTCCCCTCCTCCGTTCAGAAGACGGACGATCCTTTAAAACATGCTTCGGATACTCCGAAGCACGGATACATTTTGACTGAACTGTTTGATTGTGTTTATTTCCTATTGTGCAAAAATTCAACATTATTTTATATACTGTAAATAACATGCCGTATTTGGTATTGAGAAATGGTCCCTTGGTGATTGTGATTTTGACGTCAGTTAAAGTTACATTATTAGACGATTAGATCTTTATGAGTCAGTAGTAAAGACTTTAATATTGAAAGGAACTGAAGCAAGGTTGTAAACAAATCCATTGTAGCTGTCATGGGAAATCCCCATAAGTGTTAAAAGGACAAAGACAAAGATATTACTTTCCTCAGCAGACATTCAAAATGATTTTGTGATTATGAATATAAGATTGACCTGACGAATATCAGCTAGATGCAGATAATGCTCAGTCGATCTCTCTCTCATAATATATTCTACAAGCTTCGATGAAGTAACTTCTTCGTTGCTAGTTCTAAAGTGACGTTTTAGTATTAGTAACAGAGGCTTGGGCTCAACTGTTACACTGTTAACTTGAGATTTGAATCCGTATCGGAAGGAATTAGTTCCGCACAAAAGTGAACACTGCTGTTTCCTATTTAACCTATTTGCACACTTGTGCCGTCGAATTGTAAACACAATATCACACTCATAGCCGTGTGAATGTGATATGGCTCTATATATCAGCATGGATGGATTCGGCTGTAGGCACATTGTAAATAATGCATAATCTTATTTACAGAATCCAATCCTTAGTTTTGCCACATCTCCCTAATGAAACCCTTATGATGTTCAGTGTCTTTCACTGAACCAGCTCTTTGTGTTTTGGTTCTTTGACTGCCTGCCTTTTGATTCGGGATGGTGTTTTTGATTTAATGTTAGCTAATTCGTGACCGACCATGATTCTTGATTGTATTGTGCAGGGGATGTGCCATTGAAACTATCCTGCTGACCGTTATGAAATGAACACTCTTACTCACTGTGACATCTGTGTTTACTGTTCTGGAGGGAGGAAACCATGTTGGGAGATCATCTTCTTACAACGCTATCAAGTAAGGCCATGGGATCTTTATCTATCAGGCGGAAGTGTAATAAAGAGACAGGAAAAAGGAAAGTGAGTGAGAGATAGAGATCGAGTGTGGTTTGATTGGACTGTGGCTTTATCTTCTAATGGGTGATTTAAAAATAAATATTGTGCAAAGAATGGAGAGCTTCACATAAACACAGTCATAACGAGACGTTTATTATACTTTACAATGAGATTAAGTTTCTAGTTTAAAGTATTATAAATGATATATAGGCATATAGATTGATGAAAGAATCATATTAAAGTACTTTGCTAATTGTGTTAGCACAGATAACACAATTATAGCACAATTATGACTTCTGATTCAGTTTACACTAAATGGACATGTAGTACTTTGGATTTTATTTAAAGATGAGGGTCAGAGAGCAGAATCAACTTGTGAGTTATACAGATTGACCTTCGGAACATGTGTCAGCTAAGTAGTAAAGACGAGAAGAGACTTGATAAGAAATTTTATGGTGAATTGCGGAGTGTGTAACTTTTTAGAAATCAAACTTATCTTTGCCTGCAGGAAGAGGAATAGTATATTTTTAAAATGAAATTAAATTGGATTTTCTGAAGCAAAAGGTGACTTTTCTGAGTTATCGCACCAGAAACATTGAAAACTTTTAAAAAAGAAATCCCACTTCGTTTTAACAATCTCTCTTTCATATGAATGGTTGGTTAAATCATCATTTGCCTCTTTTAAGTTCTCCTCAGCTCAATGGATGAGATAAAACTGCTGCCACTGTGTGATATAAAATATATTACAAAATATTAAGATCTGACATTTAATTTCCACTCAAGGGAGCATGTCTCGACAAGACCTACAAATGTGTGTGTGGTGGAGAAGAGATTGGGGATAGTTGTCACATGGGTCATATCTTGGTAAGGTTTTGAGCCAAAAGTCCAATTTCCAATTACACAAATGTTTTCTATATCAGTCATTTGTTCCCATTCAAACATCTAGTTCAAAACTATGACCTGTGATTGCAACTGAAATCTTGAATTGTGCTCTCAGGACAGTTCAGTTTCAGGTTGGGGCAAACTGTCACCTGTTTTAAATGTTTTACATATTTATTGATATAATTTTTGGCATAATAATAATACTACATATTTTTGTATGATATATCTTTTACATTTTTTTGTTCTGTTTAAATATTGATATAAGGCCTAATGGCAGGATCCATTGGGAACTTGCCCCTAATGTGACACAACATGCAATGGTTAGCCTTCTTAGTAATTTTGTAGCTGCATTTATAATATAAGGACTTATTAAAAAGATGACAACAACTAAGCTGACTTCATATCAAACATACCATTATGTTTTCATTGAAACCGGTAGACAGTCATCTTTGCTGGACTGATAATACACAGAATGCAATATTATCCGCCTAGTGGTTTGTATCAGTAGTAAAACTGTGAGCACAGTCAAGTATTTGATCCCGGTGAGAGGTGCGCTTCTAGATCCTATCATCCCACACGGTAGCTGTCCATTCAGGACTGCTGTTCAGTATGTGTGTTTATGTGTAATAAAAATCAACATGAAAACGTGCCTAAATCATCATTAGTCCACCCATCTCAGGGTCGTTTCACGTTAAATACGTTACGCAATACGTTAAAACGAGAGAGAGAAGACAGTCCGTGCCATTGCAAGCACTCGCATTACATTCCCCCGTTCATTTAACCACAAGGACTGTGGAGTCAAGAAACAGTTTGAGCGGAGAATAATTCGAGGCGCGCGCTATTGGCTCCCCGTCCTCATCTGTCAATCTGCGGAGGCGGGACTCTGTGCTCGCGCTCCCAGGAGGCGAGAGATGCGCGAGCTGTACTTTTCTACTGTGTTGGAGCGCTTCGCACTTCTCGAGCTCAGTCCGAGCGTCAAGTGAACGGCGTGCGGAAAGCGCAGTTGGACTTCAACCGAGGAGAAGTTATCGAAGGAGCCTGTAGTATTGATTGCAGTAGCCTGCACCTGGATAAGCACCATCATCAGCGCGCGGAGAAGAGAAAGAGCGAAGAAAGTGTGTTGACGGCAACCGGGCAGCTGTTATAGAAGGAAGGCAATATGATGGTGAAGCAGCATATGCTGTTTACCCTGTACAGCATCTGCGGGATCATCCTTAAAGGTAAGAGCGCTTCAAACTTTAAGCAGCCTATGCAGTGCATTGCAATTTGGGGGTGGGGGGAGTGGGGGGTCATCATCATTACGCACCATGTAGGAAGAGCATTATGCTCTGGAATGAAGATGATTTGCATTACCATAATATTTCCAAAGGGCCCCGAGTGAGTACGGGAACAGTTTCCCGTTAGTCATCATTGCTCTGAAGGAACTGAACGGTGCACGTTTGGCCAGCACTGATACAGAATCTTATCACGGATAAGCCTGCACACACTGCTGAGCTAGAGCCCCGCTTTTATGGATTACCAGTCAAAATGTGTTATAGACAAACTCACCACCATAGAGGGAATACGATTTAATTGATACAGCCTTTGCATCACCTGATCGGAAACTTTAAATAAACGCATGGCTTTTATTGTAGCCTATTGCAAAACCATTTGTTTAGGCACATGTATTGCTTGGAAATGCGATGTGTCTCCTATAGTGGCATGTTATAGCATTAAATCTTGTGGTGCATTTTTATATGGTGTATTACAGGCTATAGTTTGTGGTGCATTTTGAGATATATACTGTCTTACTCTTGCAGGGATGTGTTATGAGGTAATAAAGCTTTTTCTTTTTGTGGTCGTTTATAATTTTTTGTTCTGGTTAGAAAAGCCCTAGATTTCGCACGGAGCGTCAAGCTAATAGATTAAGTGCTTTTGAGCACCCATAATCAGGTTTAGGAGTTTTTTTTAGACAAAAATGGATGTATGGTATTTGCGGCAATCCGCATCTTGGGGTCGTAGTAGCATCAGCCTTTTTCCTCTCAGAGAAAGACTTGCGGAGCAAGTACACCTGTCAGTTTACATCTGTTAGTGTAATGCATTATTCACCCATATTTTCAAACCGTAAAATGGACATTACGCCATATCAGAAGATCATAAAGACGTATGTCAGCATGTCTGTGTTGTTTACCTCAAGTCTTGTAGTTTCGGCTGGTACTCATCATTCACGCGCGACACTGTAAACAGGATCAGCAGGGCAAGGTCGAGCGACGTATTCGCGCGGGGTGACCGTGTGACAGGAATACTTGATGAATACGTCAACTGAACGTGCCTATTGCTTTTAGGCGCACTGGAAGACAATATATGCTTTAATTGAGGGTTTAGAGGTTAGTTTATGCCTCAGCAAGATGGGTTCAGCTTGTGACTGCTCATATGAGTATTTGTTTGGTGACACTTGAGAGTAAGGTTACGCCGTCCCGCCAATATCTAGTGAGCAGCAGCCACCGCCCGGTTTCTATGAACGTCATTTTATCCATGATTTTTTTATCTTCTTAAATTGCTGAAGGTAACAACCGTTTGTGCTCACGTTAACATTTGCTCATTGTGACTTTAACATGTACCCCTTTTTACAAAGTGGTGAGCTATGGTTTTGACGTCACGAAGTGGCGAATACTTTCCTCATACATTTAAATAAGGCTGTAAATGGTGAATTCAGGTTCACCCCCAACTGATAGCTTGTAATATTTGCAGTATTATAATTTACAAAAATATTTGATTGTTTCAGTATATAGTCTATTTGTTTGTAGAACAATAGCGCAGTTGACTATGCAACATGTAATAAAGTAAAATAAATAAATTAAAGCAAATGCTCTAAAAAACAAAGACTCCTGCTTGACCACTATATGTTTCCTCTGTGTTAGATCCGTTACAAGCCTGTAGCCTAATGTCAAAACTTGTCACCAAAAAATTTATGTCTGTGTATTTCAGATATTCCAAGCCAATCTGGCTTGGTCTGGATATCAGTGTAACATGACTCTTCCAACCAGAGGTGTTTACATCTCAAACAGTCTGAATTGCAGATCTGGCAGTTTATGAATGCGTAGCATGAATGCAAGAGAGACAGAGGAGAAAGACAGTATTTGCATTCGCCCTTCTGTATGCATGCGTGTGGCTTCCCTCCTCTGCCCTGTCTTTTGACAAAATACCCTATGCTGTGTGTTGATAATCAGTCTGAGAGGTGGGCCATTAATAATCAGAGATAATTAAGCACATTCCTCAAGGCTTCACTTCTAATGAGTCGGCAGCAAGCGTGAGACTGAAGCAATGTATTGATTTCCCCCAGCCTTCTCCCTCTCTGCCTGTAAATCACAGAGCCTGTGTCTCTCACCCAG
>CM070841.1:12964785-13252285 GCA_036326025.1 Chrosomus eos | reverse complement strand
ACGTCTTCTTTTTGTGTTCCACAGATAAAAGAAAGCCATAAGGATTTGGAACAACATGAAGGTGAGTTAATGATGACAGAATTCTTACTTTAAAGGGAACTAGCACTTTAAAACATAATTGTAGTAATATCTTAAAGTGCCCCTATTATGGATTTTTGTAAATGACCTTTCATGTATGTAACATAGCTCTAAGTGAATGAAAACATCCTGCAAAGCTTTAAATCTGAAAGTGCACCATGTATAAAGTAATTGTCTTTCAAAAGTAAGAGTCGACTCTGAGTCAATGAAATGAATTGTTGAGTCATAAGCCGCTTCGTTGTGACATCAAGACGAAACATTAGCTTACTGCCTGCCCACTTATTGCACGTGCAGACACCAGGGAAAACTTCTACCTCAAACCGGCAGATGATTCCGGTGGATACTGGATAGCATCATATCGAGAAGACTGTTCTCTAAAATGTGAAGTTAAAGCCAGTTATTTTTCACTCCCCAAGGACGAAGTGGTTAAAATTCATCTTTACTACGATATCACAACAGTATAATCCTTAACCTTTGCTGTGTTCTCTTTATTTTGCTGACGACTGCTTCTCAAATCTTGGTTCAATGCAGGATTCACAAACCGCTTGCTCTTGAAAGATGGTGTTCAAAATACTTAGTTTTGAGTTTTATATTGTGTAGATCTCCTGCTTCTGGCTAACTCACATTATTACTGTCTTACTGAAATACTTCTGCTGATCAGCTGTGGGCCACTGTTACCTAAAAACTGTGTCTATTAATGCAGATTGTCAGTCGTTCTCACTACTTTGAGTAAAGATAAAGGATGGAGCAAGATTTATTTTACCAACGTTTATGTTACATCAGTCATTCACTAGAGCTCGGCTAATGTATACACTGTTATTGATACAGTTCCCACATGTTCACCGCAATAAATTTAATTAGTAAAATAATGTCCTCCTCGAGTCATCCTTGTGATGGAGGTTCGGGTTGAATAACTAGTTCTTCCAGTGTTTCATCATCGGACTCGCGCTCGCATTGATGTGGTAAAATCGACGTTTAGTTTACGGTGTAGGTAGGAAGCCTCAGGACAAGCAGAGTGACGTTGTTATGGCCATGGGTTTTTTGTTTTTGTTTGGTAGAACAATCACAACAGACTGAGCTGTCTGGCCAATTAGAGCAGAGTAGCTGTCAGGGTTTGTGCAGGTGCTGAAGATGAGGACACGGAATTTCAATATAATAGTTTTTAATTTCCAAAATGAAAACTTTCCAAACTCAAACAGGAACAAAACTCCAGGAAATCAGGAAACACACAACCATTTAAAGACGACGATCGACAAACACAGGGAGAAAACACAGGGCTTAAATACACTTGGAATGATTGGATAATTAACTGAACACAGGTGATGAAACTGAACACAAACGAGGAGCGGGAAAACTTAACAGGGCTAAACCAAAAACCACAAAGACAGGGGAAACCAAGATCACAAAACATAGCTTAAACATACAGAAACGTGACACTACCTCCCCCCTTCCCGAAGGCGCGACCTCGCGCCGTATAACATCCAAAGGGGTGGGAGGGTGGGCGCCCTGGAGGCTGACGAGGGCATGGAGCAGGTCCAGGAAGCCTCCAGGGCGGAGCAGGCTGCGGGTGTGGCAATGGCGGAGCAGGCTGCGGGCGTGACCAAGGCGGAGCAGGCTGGTGGGCTGTGACCAAGGCGGAGCAGGCTGTGGTCGTGACCAAGGCGGAGCTGTGGGACCCTCGGGCGTCCAAGGCGGAGCTGTGGGACCCTCGGGCGTCCAAGGCGGAGCTGTGAGACCCTCGGGCGTCCAGGGCGGAGCTGTGGGACCCTCGGGCGTCCAGGGCGGAGCTGTGGGACCCTCGGGCGTCCAGGGCGGAGCTGTGGGACCCTCGGGCGTCCAGGGCGGAGCTGTGGGACCCTCGGGCGTCCAGGGCGGAGCTGTGGGACCCTCGGGCGTCCAAGGCGGAGCTGTGGGACCCTCGGGCGTCCAAGGCGGAGCTGTGGGACCCTCGGGCGTCCAGGGCGGAGCTGTGGGACCCTCGGGCGTCCAGGGCGGTGAAGACCCTTCAGGTGGCCACGGCGGTGAAGACCCTTCAGGTGGCCAGGGCGGTGAAGACCCTTCAGGTGGCCAGGGCGGTGAAGACCCTTCAGGTGGCCACGGCGGTGAAGACCCTTCAGGTGGCCACGGCGGTGAAGACCCTTCAGGTGGCCGTGGTGGTGAAGACCCTTCGGGTGGCCATGGCGGTGAAGACCCTTCGGGTGGCCATGGCGGTGAAGACCCTTCGGGTGGCCATGGCGGTGCAGACCCTTCGGGTGGCCATGGCGGTGCAGACCCTTCGGTGGCCATGGCGGTGTTATCTTTTCGGGCCTCCGTGGATCTTTGGCCGGCCACGGCGAAGGCGTATGGCGCCCCCCCAAAATTTTCTTGGGGAGGACAGGCTCATGATCGGGAACTGACTTGACATCAACGGGCGCTGGGTCAACGGGTTCTGGGTCAACAGGCTCTGGGTCTGGGTCAACGGGCTCTGGGTCTGGCGCTGGGTCAACGGGCTCTGGCTCTGGCGCTGGGTCAATGGGCTCTGGCTCTGGCTCTGGGTCAACGGGCTCTGGCTCTGGCTCTGGGTCAACGGGCTCTGGCTCTGGCTCTGGGTCAACGGGCTCTGGTTCTGGCGCTGGGCCAACGGGCTCTAACGCTGGCGCTGGGTCAACGGGCTCTAACGCTGGCGCTGGGTCAACGGGCTCTGGGTCAACGGGCTCTGGCACATCATTGGACTTGGAACTGGACGGGGCCAGCACATCATGGGAATCGGAACTGGACGGGACCAGCACATCATGGGACTCGGTACTGGATGGGACCAGCACATCATGGGACTCGGAACTGGACAGGGCCAGCATGTCATGGGACTCGGAACTGGACGGGGCCAGCACATCAGGGGATTCGGAACTGGATTCATGAACCATATTCGAGTGTGCTGCCCACACACACAGAAGAGCAGTAGACACCACAATCAGCGCTGTGTCCTCTTGTGTGGACTCTCGTGCGGTGTGCTCAGTCTCTGGTGGGCAGGCGACGGGCTCAGGCGCTGACGGGCAGGCGACGGGCTCAGGCGCTGACGGGCAGGCGACGGGCTCAGGCTCTGGCGGGCAGGCGACGGGCTCAGGCTCTGGCGGGCAGGCGACGGGCTCAGGCTCTGGCGGGCAGGCGACGGGTCAGGCTCTGGCGGGCAGGCGACGGGCTCAGGCTCTGGCGGGCAGGCGACGGGCTCAGGCTCTGGCGGGCAGGCGACGGGCTCAGGCTCTGGCGGGCAGGCGACGGTCTCTGGCTGGGACGGTCTCTGGCTGGACGGTCTCTGGCTGGACGGTCTCTGGCTGGACGGTCTCTGGCTGGACGGTCTCTGGCTGGACGGTCTCTGGCTGGACGGTCTCTGCGGACGTTGTGGACGGTCTCTGGCTGGACGGTCTCTGCTGGACGGTCTCTGGCTCGGGGCCGGCGTGCAGGTGATGGGTTCAGGCGTTGGCGGGCTTGGAGCAGGCTGGAGTGGTAGATCTTCTACCAGGTAGTTTGATCCACACGCCCACAACGTGTGATCCACGAACTCCAGGAAGGATAGATGGAGGTCCTTGACTAGAATTATCTGGGCCAATGGGTCCTTCAGTCCACCCCAGAAACTTTTTGTCAATTCCTCTTCCTCCATCGACCCATCATTATAAATGTTTAAATAGAGCCCCGCATACTCTTCAAGAGAGAGCTCCTCTTGAAAGAGGATTGGGATTTCAAATGGGCTCACCTCTCTCTTCTTCCTTCTTCGGCCCATATTTGTTAAAGGTCGATCGTTCTGTCAGGGTTTGTGCAGGTGCTGAAGATGAGGACACGGAATTTCAATATAATAGTTTTTAATTTCCAAAATGAAAACTTTCCAAACTCAAACAGGAACAAAACTCCAGGAAATCAGGAAACACACAAGCATTTAAAGACGACGATCGACAAACACAGGGAGAAAACACAGGGCTTAAATACACTTGGAATGATTGGATAATTAACTGAACACAGGTGATGAAACTGAACACAAACGAGGAGCGGGAAAACTTAACAGGGCTAAACCAAAAACCACAAAGACAGGGGAAACCAAGATCACAAAACATAGCTTAAACATACAGAAACGTGACAGTAGCTTGCAGAAAGGAGGGATTTATAGAGACTGATTCATCTGACGAGTTGTTTGAAAATCATTGAAAATGTGGTGATGTGCAAATGTATGTTATGAGGAAATTAAAGTTTTTTGACCTATGATGCATGTAAACCTGTTGTAGGAGACTCCAAAACAACATTAGAAAATTTTAAAATAGCATAATAGAGCCACTTTTAAACACAACACACTCTCTACAGTCAAATCCCAATCTTTTCTTTGCACAAGCTATTTTCAGATCCTTCAGCTTGCTCTTCATTTCCTTGCCAGGCTTGTTTGCTTCAGTCTTAATCTCTAACAGATTTTTGACAATTTAAATCAAATTCTGTCTATTTGGAAAGACCGAATCTATTATAACCGCAGTTTGACAAGATATGTTTGTGATGGAGAATATAAGCTTGAAACTGGACTGAACTCCCAGACATTTTCCGATCTGTCTGATAACTGCGATAAGAGTGAATACCTCACGGGAATGATGTGAAGCTTCTAACTAAACAGGACAACCCCTCGTTTTAATCAGTCTTTATGATCACCTCTTCTGTTTAACACATGCAAACTGATGTGACAGTGAGAATGAAAATGGAAGTTGAGAGAAAAGCTAAGAAACTATAAGAACTATGTAGAAAGGCAGAGAGAGCATAAATTAATGTGTATTAAGAACTTTTATTTTATATTCTTTAATTTATTTTTAAATAAAATAAAATAAAACAATTTTATGTTATTTTATCCCTGTGTGTGTGTGTGTGTGTGTGTGTGTGTGTGTGTGTGTGTGTGTGTGTGTGTGTGTGTGTGTGTGTGCTGTGTGTGTGTGTGTGTGTGTGTGTGTGTGTGTTTTGTTATGTAAAACAATCATGGCAATAAATTACTTGGAAATTGAAATGGAAAAGACGGCTTTTACACAAAAGACAGAATGGGTTGAAGATGTGTGTTTTAGTATGGGAAAACAGAGAGATCAGATGAAAGATGGAGAAGAAGAGAGACATTAGCACACGAAAGAAATTGTCTGGGAGAGCAGAAGTGCTAGATAACACAGCGTGTGTCTGAAAATCTCTCTCTCTCCTCATCCATCTATTGCTCTCTCTTCCTCTTTAATGCTTAAAACAGCAACAAAGCCATTGAAAACAGCGGCAGTAGGAACACACTAAAATAAACTTTAAAGACATTCTCCATTCAAGCTGCTATTAGTGCCATTAGAGTGCTTCCTCTAGCAAAAAACATCAGCACAAGCCTTCTTGTCTTGTTACGATGTCTATCTTTTATTGATTTTATAACTGAGATGATCTCTTAAATGAATTATGTTCCATCTGAACACATTAGGAAATCACTGCAGATTGAAATTGGTTAACTCCATACAAATTGTAATGAAAATCAGTTGACAAAAATTAAAATGAGATTTTGTTACCAGTGCAGAGATCATCGGTTGACATGTAACTAATGACACACTATAGCACATGGTTGCCAAATGAAAACCAGTAATTAATTATGATTGCAGAGTGTTATTATAATTTAATTGAATTAGCTCTGTGTCAAATATGAGCATTTTAATGAGCCAATTATAAAGACAGGTTAAATCAAGTTTGGTGACATTCTTTTCAGTACATGCCAAGTGTAAGGAAACAAATAATTCCAGTTCAGCGCTCTAGGGTTATATACAAGACTGTAATTTAGAAGCCAGCCTTTGACGTCAAACTCAACTATATCCCACTAAGAGGTAATTAACCAGAGCAAGCCGCCCACATTCTACCGCAACGGAGCACACAGAGATCTATAGGGTAAGATGTCAGGGAAAAGTGACAAATAGCAAACAAATAGTTAAACAGCAGGATGAATATTCATGAGCAGCTGCTGTAAAGGCAGTGTAAATCACTTGTTACTGCAGCTCTAAACTCCCCTCTTGTTAGGACTGGAGTCACACCCCTCAGATAGAGACGAGAAGCCAAGCAAAGGCATCTCAGGCCAGTATGAAAGGTCTTGGATGGAGCAAAGGGAACTAAACCATCTGCCAGATGGCCACAGTTTCATTTAATTTTCCATTAAGAGGTTTTTTTGGTTAAGAGATTGTTGAGGAATAGTTCACTCCCAAAAAAAATCTGATTAAAACCACCAGCATTTAAATCACCAGGAGTTGTGCGGAATTTATTAACTCCCTTTTAGTTCATGATTTGAAATGAAATAGCAAATTGAATTTGAGTGACAGGACGTGGAATTTATTGAATTATTATTAAACGCAGGGTGATGCATTTTGGAGAAATTTGTTTTAATGACATATTGAAATTAATTATAGGCTAGTTCTAAATATTTCAAGGATTTTTAATACTTTGCCCAAAAACCTTCCCACAAGGCTTTGTTTTGACAAACTTTTCTAGTTAAAAATGACAGTTTCTACTTCAATTCATTTTAATATTTTTTTGTTACATTCTAATTTAAAATGAATTGCATTCAAATGCAACATTTCAAGAGACACTTTATGATGCTTTTTTTATTTGTGGAGCTCAACAGCATTGTACGGAACGGAGCAGCTTGGACATTTTACAAAATACAGAATATCTTTTTTGGGTGTTATATAGAAGCAGGAAAATCACAGACATAAACGTGAAATATATAATCAAAATATTTTTTGGACAATTATGCCTTTCGAGCTCTTCATAAATGATATTATATATATATATATATATATATATATATATTTAAATGTATAAGCACAGAGATTACGTTTTATAGATTCTTGTTTATTTGCTGTGCAGCTGATGTCTAATTTAGTGTATAATTAGTGATTGAATGAATAAATTACTGATGCATGCAGCAAATTATTAGCCTCGTGAGACCATCCTGATCTCGCGAGCTTTCAAGGTTTCACTCGCAGATCAGTCTGGATACTTTCCGTTAAAGAAAATTTGGGAGCAGTTCACCAACGAACGTCCAATCAGCGTTGGCTTTGAGGCGGGTTGAGGTGTGACGCAACGAGAAGCGCGACAGTTCAGTCTTAAGAACATGGCGGCTTCAGCGGATGAAACTAGCATCAGTGTGGCTATCAAGCAAGTTTTATCGGAATTACAGAGCTAACGAGCCTTTACCTGCAGCAGCAAGAGTAGCCTAGCCTGGCTTGTGGTTGTGTTTTCGTCGTCGCTCTCATATGCTTCGTTGATCTGATGGTTGATTTGGCCCGTCTATCACCAACATAGGCCAATCAGCTAACCAGTATTTTCGCCCTTACCAAAACTACTTCAACGGAAGGTTTCCAGATGGATATGCGGAGCAAATCCATCTGGCGGAGTCAGGTTAGCAAATTATTACTTGAGCTTAACCATGACTAAACTTGTGATCCATGTGAATAGATCAAAAACAGTTGCAGTGCAGTATGTATAATGCTGTCATGTCGATTATAACATCCCATCATCTGCTGTACCAAGCATTAGAAAGCTGTCTCCATGACAACTACACCAGGCGCATGTGAACAGGAAGAGGGTTGATATGTGAGCAGAGTGTTTAAAACAACCGCTCACGTACCAAGATACCCCACACACACACACAGACACTGTCGATGATGTTTATCAGTGAGGGACGAGGTTAAACCATCATTTGTAAACAGCAGACCGTGATGTGTTGCTTGTCTATTCTCTGTTTCAACCATCCATTCCATCCTCTTTCAGCTCTCTTGAAAGGAGGTAAAGATAACGTATTTCATAAGTGTTATCCATCACAAATAGGGCACTCTTTTTCTATTCTTTGAGAGCTCTTTCAGTCCTTTCAGACTCTGAGTTAGACATTGATTTAGTGCTGTTGTTGATACTTCATAACTCCTTGTGCTTCAGTCTTTCTGAACAATAATGCAGCATTATTTATGTGAGTACAAGTCGGATAATCTGTCATTTGTCAACATACCTCTGGCTCTGGATGGTCTTTGTCTTGTCTGCATAGTCAATGTGCCCACTACTGCTCCCATGTTGTCACCGCAGAGACACGATGTTCAAACTAAGCGTTGAGTCCGCCAGTCTGTCTTTCTTTGTTGAAGCCCCTGCTCTTGTTTTCCTCTCCACTCTTCTCTTACTTGTCAGTGAATGAAGACAAGCTGGGATGTTCTTGCTAAAAGCATATGGTTGCTTCCTTGATGCCCCTCCCAACAAAATTTCCCTCCCTCTCACTCCCTTCATTTCTCTTTCTTTGCTCTCGCTCTGGCTGTTTCTGCTGGGTCCCGTTTGTTATTCTGTGTCAGGAACTGTTGCTCTGCATGATGGGAAGCAGTAGGAAGAGTGTGAGGATGAAATGCTCCTTTCTATTTTACACACACACACGCACACACACCAAGCAGATTTATTCATTTTAGATTTATTGATTTACAATTTTTTACACTGAATGTGGCAGGATGGATGATGACTTTCGTCGACACACTGCTGCTCTTACACATTTGTTGTTCTATCTTAGTATGGATGTTATATTGACCTCTATTGTTTTTATACTATTATGTTTATCCTCTAACCTTACATCTAAAACTCACAGAAACCATTTTTAAAGGGATAATTCACCCCAAAATGACAATTCTGTAATAATTGAGTCACTCACGTGTTGTTTCAAACCTCATGTATGACTTTCGATTTTCTGTGAAATCTTCAACTGTTTATGTTCATACTATGTCCCCCCCCCCCCAAGTCAAACTGCGACTTTCTTGACTTTAAAATGTATCTTTTAAATTGACAAACATCATATGTGTAATTCAGGGCACAATTTAAACGGGATCCAAATAGGCTATTTGTTGTCTCTCGCCATTGACTACCATACAATATTTTTCCGAAATAAGGTCCCATGGTGGTCGGCCGGAAGGGGAGGGACTTAGGCTCTATATAGTGAAAGTCACTGGTGCCCAAAACAACATTGGATCCCATTTACTTTCATGGTCCCACCCCCCGCCGAATATAACCGAATACTGCATTTCATTATGTGATATAATGTTCACTTACCAAGCTACAAAAAAAAATCTGCTTTTTACTTTAAACAAATAATAACCACTAAGTAAATAACATAATATTTTACACAAAACACCCTAATGTAAATTACTGATAACAAAAATAAGAAACTAAAATGCTTACATATAAAATAGTCATGTGTCATGCTGGGAATCTCCTTTACCGGTTTCATCGTAAGTTATTGTAATTCATACTTGCAAAAAACATACATTTAACAATATTGTACAGTAAAATTACAAATATAACAAATTAATTTAAAACATTAAAATCTAGAACTATTCTAACATGGTTTTACTGTAGCATTTTTAGTCTTGTTTGTGCAAATGTTTTTTTTTTGTTTTTTTTTACAGTAGTGCTGTAGCGACGCGTCGATGACGTCGACGCTTCGACGTCAAAATTACGTCGACGCCATATTTTTGCGTCGACGCTTCTTAATTTATTTATTTTTTGCACCGTTTCCGGCAGTACAGCTCGCCAACACACGACGCTTCTTAATTTATTTATTTTTTGCACCGTTTCCGGCAGTACAGCTCGCCAACACACGTGGGAGACCGAAACATTGCAGAATGGAGGACGAAGACCACTAGAAGTGAATGTGCTCTCCATTAAATGAATCAAACACAGTAAACAAATCCTTAACAAAAAAAAAAAACCTTTTCAATTTAGACGCGCAAACTGGGTGCGGGTGCGGTGAGACATACGGCTCGGGGAGATTCGGCTTGCAGTCGTTCATCCGCGGACGCGGCGCCGCGCGCCGCTGTATACAAAAGAAGCCGTGCACGCGATATGGGGTTTTGCCGGTCTTGCGCGCCCAACGCGTCATATTTGCCGCACGCTCGTGCGGACGCCTCGAGTATAAACAAGGCTTTGCTCCGTGACAGCGCGCGCTCTGATCGGTAACGGGGAACAGAACAGACTCTCCTGAATCATCTCCAGCAGGAGCAGAAGCACCACTAACTCCGCCTCCGTTTCCCTGGTAAGCTGATATTAGTAGCTACTTAAACATTCTCTATGATAAAAAATGTTTGTACAAAATATTTTAATAACACGGTTTTGGCGGTTATAGAGTTTCTAATGACAGTGTTCAAATACATAACATTAGACTAACGTTAGCCAGCTACAGTATCATGATTCAGTACGCTAGTTCGTATTTATTTGAGATACATTATGTTTTTTTATTAATCGAGGAGCAGAAAAATAATCTTTATATTAATCGCCCAATTAGTCGTTAGATTAGTCGACTAATCGATAAAATAATCGCCCAACTAATCGTTTAGTTAATAATCGTTTTACCCCAGCCCTATTTTACAGTGTATCACTGGCTGGTCATTGTAAGATATTTCAGATTTTACTGCATTTGTGGAGTCATTTGGTCCCCATAATCGAATGAGCTGTGGTACGACTGTAAGTAGTTTGTTTTATCATCCATTGTTCATTTCCAGCCATTGTGCGTGACTCAGATAAGAATGTTTCGTGGATCAAGTAATTTTTAGTGTGTATGCACAAATGTACTTTTTTTGTTTGTGTACTGTACATATACCATTTTAATGTATTGTAAAATGACCTATTGTTTGTTTCATGCTCTCCCTCATTAGTTGGGAACCGATCCAACAAACGTTTCTGATTAAAAAGACGTAAACATAGATAAAGAAGGATAGAGACTACAGAGGAAAAGAAATTGGCAATAAGGGATGTCTGAGTTTCAAAACAGCAGATCTGTAATAATACAAAAAGAAGAGACTTCAGACGGACAAGCTTTGGGCTGGGAGTGTGGAGAGAAGTTGAAGGTAATGAATAATTATATAAAATCAACCCTCACCACTCCGTATTACGCAAATCCAGGTCAAGATATCCAGAGATATCCTCATTCTAGCACATAGACATCTGCACTACATCACCAGAAACCCTATCGGCACAAAACACACTCTATCTCTTTATCTAATACCACCTGCCTTACACTGGATAAAGACGTTTGTAATGGTATTCTTCTTGCTTTGGCACTCGTCCATGGAAGAGAAACAATAATATCCAGCAAATGACTGGCATGTGTGAAAGCCACGCAAGCAGATGTAAGCCTCTTTTTCTCACTCAAAAAGTGTCTATGTTGGACTTTCTCTATTTAGATGCCTTATTGAATCCGCTATTGCACTTGGTTGGTTAGAGATTATTTGCTTACCTTGGAAACATGCAACGGTGCGAAAAACAGCCTGAACACTTGTATAGCTTTAAAATGAATAAAATACACCCAATATAAACCGTGTATTTAAACTAAATTTGTAGTCAATTCAAGCATGTAGAAATTAAAGCTTTAAGTAACTGTAACTACCGGTAATTAAAAGTAACTAGCGACTAAATATTACGTAGGTTGGTTTGTTATATTAAGTGTATATTCCTCAAGTATTTATTACAAAATAGGAAAAAAAACTTTATTAATTGATTGATTGATTATTAGAAAATTTCCAAGGTGTAAAATTAGGCGCTGTGTCCGAATACTATACAGTGGTGCTCAGAATTAATGGCACCCCTGGTAATTATGATCAAAAATGGCTGTAAAAAATAAATCTTCATCGTTTATCCTTTTGATCTTTCATTCAAAAAATTGGCACAAATCTAACCTTTCATTGAAGTAAAAGAATTGAAAATGGGGGGGGAAATCACATTATAAAAAATATTTTTCTCCAAAACACGTTGGCCACAATTATTCATACCCCTAGAATTTTTTATGAATAATTTATCTATGAAGTATATTCCCATTAATATTTACCTTTTTTAGCACACCAGGGTGACTAGGAACATGAAATTGTTCAGCTATGACTTCTTGTTTCACAGGAGTTTAAATATGAGGAAGCACAAAGGCCGAATTCCCTTAATCATCCATTACAATGAGTAAAACCACAGAACATGGTTCTGATGTGCATCAAAAGATTGTTGAGCATCACAAAATAGAAAGTGGATGTAAGAAAATATCTAAAGAATTAAAAATCCCCATTTCCACCATCAGGGCAATAATTAAGAAGTTATAATCAACTAAAGATGTTACGATTCTGCCAGGAAGAGGACGTGTGTCTATATTTTCTTAATAGATGGTGAGGAGGAAAGTTTGAGTGGCCAAAGACTCTTCAAGGATCACAGATGGAGAATTGCAGAGATTAGTTGAGTTTTGGGGTCAGAAAGCCTATTAAAAAAAATCAAACAACCCCTACATCACCACTTGTTGTTTGGGAGGGTGTTAAGAAAAATGCTCCTCGCTCCTCCAAATACAAACTCTAGCATATTCAGTGGTCAGACACGACTGGATCTTCAAACAGCACAGGGTTCTGTGGTCAGATTAAACTAAAAAAAATAACTTTTTGCAGCAAACACACTAGATGGGTTTGGTGCACACAACGATAAAAAGTATCCCATGTGTACAATTTAATATACCATTGGATCTTTAATGTTGTGGGCCTATTTTTCTGCTGGAGGTCCTGGACTTCTTATTCAGATACATGGCATTGTGGATTCTATCAAATATCAACAGATAAAAAATCAAAACCTGACGCCTTCTGCAAGAAATCTTATAATGGGCCGTGGTTGGATCTTCCATCAGGACAACGATCCAAAACAAACATCAAAATCAACACAAAAATGTGTTAGGGAGCACAAAATGAAGCTTCTGCCATGACCGTCCCAGTTCCCTGACCTGAACCATATAGAAAATGAGTGGGCTGAACTGAAGAGAAGAAGCACTAATATGGATCTGGGAATCTGGAGAGATTCTGTATGGAGGAATGGTCTCTGATCTCTTGTAAGGTGTTCCCTAAACTCATCAGGCATTATAGGAGAAAACTCAGAGCAGTTATCTTGGCAAAAGGAGATTGCAAAAAGGTATTTAATAAAAGGGTATGAATAATTGTGGCCAATGTGATTTCCCCCCCACTTTCAAATCTTTTACTTCAATGAAAGGTAAGGATTTTGCCAATTTTTTGAATGAAAGATCAAAAGGATAAACGATGCAGATTTATTTTTTATAGCCATTTTTTATCATATTTACCAGGGGTGCCATTAATTCTGAGCACCACTGTATAGTTAGCGAAAAACAGATATGTGAGCCGAGTATGTCCGAATTCATAGTATAAACGGTATAGGCATAAAGTACCCAAATGATGTACTACTTCTGGCGAGATTCAGAAGTGCATTCGATGGATGCTTTACAATCCCATGAGGCCACGGGAGAGGATTTGTGAATGGATGTGAAGTGACGCAACTGCCGGTCACATGACCATGACAACATGGCGTGATTCATACATGCATTCATACTAAATAAAATTAATGGTTGCTAAATAAGTTTCAAACCAAATGTACCTACTATATAATATAAGCCTACGATTTTCGATGCAGCAAGGGTGACAGCTTTTTAACGCTACAATACTGATTTTCCCAGCATGCTCCGGAGCATAAATAATTAATAAGGATGCATGCTTTCACTGTTTGTCAGCTTTATTTACACTGTCGTTATTGATTTTGTTTAATAACTTGTTTTGTGATGTCTGGAATTCTTTTTCTAGTTCGCTAAAAACTAAAAGGACCTGTTAACTGTTACTGTTTGAAATGTATCTTAAAGGAAAGTCCACCAAGTACAACTATTCCTAAGTGAGGTAAACCTACGGGTTTACAGTCTCAGTGCTTTATATAGGCCATTCCAACTACAGAACTAGAGAAACACTATTTAAAGTTGAAACTGAAATCTCCTAGTGATCATCCTCACATTTTTTATCCCCAATGCATACACCTGAAGCAGCGACGTTTAGAAATCCAGCAGAAGTTATAGTCCGTCAGGGCTGAGTGCCATAGCTGACACACAGTTTGTGTCTATAGTTATAAGCTCACAGGCAGCTCCTGTAACTCCTGGGGATTTTACTGAAGACTTCAAACAAGCTTTCTGTCTTTCTGCCCAGAACTCGTAATCCTCTCGGCTCCTTAATCTTTCTTCAGGTCTCAGATGTGTGTATACGTGTGTGTTTGTGTATATGAAGTGTGGCTCTCCATTGCTCTTATGAGTGAGTATAAACACATGCTCACACATGTGAGCGCAGTGTTGTTGATTGGTTGATTTTGCTTATGTTTTTTAGCATATTCTGTAGCGCATTAAGGCTGTGACGAATCAGAAATGGTAATTTTGCATACAGTGTAGGCTAATAACCCTTCAAGGCATAAATAATCACTAACAATCCGCCTTCTCTTTTTCCTCTTTTTACACATTTTTTTATTGCATACTTCCATACTTATTGCAGCCTGATCACTCAGCTTTTCAAATCACCTCATCCATCCTCTCAGCTCTGAGCAATATAAGAGGTAATCATTTTGGAATAAATGGCCATGTAATACTTTCATAACTCATAATACCTTGTATGGAGCCCATGCCAGCATGCCAACACTTTCAATTCATCCTTCGCACATGCAGACTTCTCATTGACTTTATTGAAACTAAAATTTGACTAATTAAAATGTCTATTTGCTTTCCCTTTGAGATATACATTCTGCAATTTGTGGAAGTGAATACAAAATTAGTTAGTCTCTTTATGAACCATTTTCCCCTTGGTAACACGGCCCCAAGAGGAGTTTTTCTGTTTTAGACAACTTCAAGGGCATTCTGTTGCAATTTTGTTCTCCAAAAATTATCTGGGTTAGAAACACACATGCAGACATTCAAGTCACACACTAAGTAGATCTCACAAACCAATAACTCATTAGTGAAAGTATTTCTATCGGGTTAATGTGTAAATTGGGTCCTACCTGTCCTGTAGGTGACCTGTTTGGTGTGCATAGAGAAGGTCCCCAACACCACACCCATCTTCAACAGAGTTTCCTCACTTTGATCTTGGTTTGAAAAAATCACTATTCCCTGTTTTTGTATTTTATCTCCTGATTTTTCAACCCTCTCTCGCTCTCAGGGTTGTTGGTTACTTAGCTCTCGCTGTCTCTGACTTTCCTCCGCGTTCTGTCTGTCTATCATGTGGACTCTGAAGGATGCTCATCATTTCCTGAGCTTTTATTGGGGGCTGAGAGAGAGAGAGAGGGAGAGGGAGAGGGTGAGAGATGGTGAGTGGTTCATATACTAGTGGAGAATGAGGGAGTGATAAAACTGGGTAGTTAATAGGTCCATTCAGCAGTGAGTAAGAACACTCGTGGGTGCAAATATCTTTTATATATCAGATATCTTTGTCCAGCAGGTATGAAAAGATGATTGTCTTCAGTCAGAGATTTTGTGAAGTGTGTAATATCTGTGGCACCAGCATCATCAAACAAAATTGTTTTCCAAGTTTCCTAAACATTCCATGTCTTATTGGTCGGTCGAGTCCCGATTTCCGCCTCTTCTTCCGCGTTTAAAATCGTTTGAATGAGTAAATTGGCAAGACAAAACACGCCCAAATGATACACTTTCACTCTACACTCACTTTCACATTCCCGCCCACACAGCGCGTTGGATGTGCAGTTGCCCCAGCACAGCCTATGAGCGAGCCAGATGCTCGATGATTTAGCATGTGTGTAAGCTTCAGTAAATCGAGGAAAAGTAGTTTCCCTGCATATTCACTATATAAAATTCACTGGAGGAAAAAGTTCACGTTGCCGTCGTCAGATTTGGAAGTCACTCAAAAGGCTCTTTCACGGTGGCTTTCAGTCGAATTTAGTGAGGCGCGGTGGTTTATGGGAGGAGTAGTTCCTTTGCTCGGAAATGAAAATATGTACACAGGCTTGTACCCTTGACTTTTTTTGGATTTTCTCTTCGTTTTTTCACTCGAAATGATATGTTGTATGCTTATGAGTTCAGCCGTAGCTGGTTATCCTCAGACATGCTTTTATACTCTTTAGATATGGATTTTACAATATGTCAATGGGAGAAATGAATGGGAAATTTACTTCCGGCACCAACGCTCTCTCAGGCTGTGGGCGGGACTGTGATGCTCTATGATGGTTAAACTTTAGCCTGGCTCCGCCCTCCTACGTACTTCCGCTCAATTTTCATTTTTCTTCAGTACTACGTCTGGGATTGTGCTGTAGACTTTGGTTTTCTCCGATCAATTTTTTACCGGGCCAATCAGCGAACAGAGGGAGTGGCTGAGAACGATGACGTTGATGTCGACTCGTGCATCATTTTGAGTTGTAGTTCAGTAATGGCAGCGGAGAAAGATGCGAGCGAAGCCATTCGGTCTGTGCTGCCGAATATCAAGAAGTTGAAGTCGGAGCAAGAACAATCTTTGCTTAGTTTTGTTGGTGGCCATCCTCCCACGGGGTTCGGGAAAATACATATGTCACGACCAAACGTTAGCGATTGGTTATGGCAGATAGAGTGACTCTGGGCAGATCCAATAGTTAGACTTCAATAGAGTTCCCGCCTACAAGGAAGTTAACGCTTGTCAATGGAGCAGTGCCAGACTCTATGTACAAATGAAATTAAGTACGAGAGTCTGGTGGGACCAGGCTAGTTAAACTTAGCATTTAATCCTCGAATCACATGCATGCCAACTGCCAAACCATGCGGCCTGGTCCATACAGATCACGGATCAACTGTTGCAATTATCCGTTGCATCCCTAATAATTAATGAACACAAATTGCTATCTTACCTGAGATGGAGAAAAGTCCTACTACTCCAGTAAGTACACATGTCCATGTCCCCAAAAATGCCAGAAATGTTGGAATTCAAAAGCGCTTCCGTACACGTTTTCTGCAGTGCATTGTTTATTTTTTACCACGCATGCACACCAGTTAGCTGCATATTAAATCTTATAATGCCATCTTCACAAGATGCAAATAAGTCTCTGATGTCTGATAATCTATAAATCGCATTCCTGTGGGAGGGTTTATGTAATTTTTAGGGACAGTGATGTCACTAACCCGTGAAGAAGCTCATTGTAGTAGTCCCTACCAGCCGTTTGTTGTAGTTGTTTGATTCAAAATCTTCTGTAAAATAAAATATCTCCCTTTACTTTGAACTTTGAGCATAATACTTTGCAGATGTTGTTTATGCTCAAACATTACACACTAACTAAAGTTAAATAAGTGAAATCATAATTAACCACCCCTTAAAATATATTGAAATGTTAATACTATTCATACATGTTAAAATGTTGGTGGTTTGGGACTATACAGCTCTTGAAGACACATACTGTGAAACACTGAAAATGATTTTATATTGAAAAGAGTCATATTAGAGAAGACTTTGATATCTAATGGAGATTTTAACAAGTTTTATTACTGAAAGGGGTGTCTTAATGTTTTTGTTACTTGGTGTTGCTTTTTTACTTATGCATATAGTATGACAGCAGTCCTATTAAGATTATGTAATGGTTGGATATACAGTACCAATCAAAAGTTTGTTGTCATTTTTGAAAGACGTCCATTATGCTCACTGGATTTAAAGGTACAATATGTAGAAATGTTTCGCCACCAGGGGTCGCTAACCTCTTACAATAACAAAGGCATATATTTATGACGTATATTCCGCATTAAGCGCAAGTATGGATCTTGTCGTCAAGCTGATGGATCTTTTATGGATGAGTGAATACATTGATGTTTTTAACATGACTGTGGTATGAAGCACGGCGCGATTGCTAGACGTATACCAGCGCCACACGCGATGCGAATCCCGCGGATATAAAGGAATATGGATATTTCATTCTACCGAATTACACACAAGTGCTGAATTAATACTCACACAGGTCAGTTTATTAGATGGATTAAACTTGAGGTAACGCAGCGCTGTTTCACTTGCTCTAACAGTTACACGGTCACACTAAATGGCATTTGAGTGTGTTGAATGTTGTTAGTTAGGTTGTTTGTTGGCTGTATGAGACTAAGTAAGCTAGATCAACATTAGAATAACATACAGATCATATTCTGACATTTCATCATGTTGAAATAAATAACATTGAGTAGTTTTAAGTACATTTGCTCACCTGTCTAATAAAGTACATGCAACACTCGTGTCTGTCAAGTGGAAGTTAGTCGCAGACGTGGAGCTCTCGGCATCTGTTGATCTTCGTTTAGTTTTGTCTCAAAGTCTGCTTGCCATGGTTCATAATGTTTGAACAAATCCGTGAGCGTCCTGCTAGGCATAACGGGCATAACCCGGTTGGTTGTTCACGTCTGTCGCCATGGTTACTATGGCAGTACGAGCGGAAACCGAGGGTAACGCGGATATGACGCCATTGACTGGCGACTCCTCACCCCTGCTCACACGCCCCGTTTCCTTGGTTAAAATCGCAATTGGCCTAGTGGTTTTTGGAAATTTTACTGCAAAATTCCTACAAATTGTACCTTTAATAAGTAAAAAAGTTAGATTGTGAAATAATATAACAATTTCAAATAACAGTTATCTAAAAAATTAGACCTATATGATGTCAAAGCTGAATTTTCAGCAGCCATTGCTTTAGTGTCACACGATTTGGTTTGTGCAGTTGTGCAGAATATTCTTTTTTGTGGAAACCATGATTTAAAAAATAAAACAAAGAACTTACTAACCCCAAATCTTTGAATGCTAGATTTGTTTGTTGAATAAAATATTGAATATTATTTATTATTGCATTGTTTGATATATCTGTCTACATATTTTGATTTCGATTAAATATGCAGTTCTTTTCCATTTCTATAGTGAATTTTGGAAATATACATTTGATTTTAACCATTGGATCAAAGCAATCAAAGCACTCAGATACATGGTTTTATCAGTGGTATCACAGTGTGAGGATTAAAATAATCACTTTAACCGAAGCGCTCTCTCTCTCTCTCTCTCTCTCTCTCTCTCTCTCCTCTCTCTCTCTCTCTCTCTCTCTCTCTCTCTCTCTCTCTCTCTCTCTCTCTCTCTCTCTCTCTCTCTCTCTCTCTCTCTCTCTCTCTCTCTCACTCTCACTCACTCACTCACTCTCTGTAGAACATGCTGGACTCTTATCTATCTGGGCCACTTAAACATTAACATCTTTCAGTTCAGCACTCCATATTGACTCTTTCACACGTAGAAGGAAAAGACTAGAGATTCAATTACACCCCGCAATTAAAATACAAGCATTCAGGCTCTTAAAAAGAGAGATTTAAGGGCATCAAATCCTTGAGCTGAAAAAAAAAAAACACAGGATAAACACAAAGCAGGACTAAATGTGCTCAGAAGGGGGAACGAAAAGAGAAAAAAGGCTTAGATGAGGTTAGAAAGAACAGGGTTGATGTGAGGATGATGAGGAATTGTGAGGACGAGGCTTTGAATCCTTCATCTTTGCACAAATCTATCTTCTTCTCTGTGTGCGGAGGAAAATGTGTAACAGCCGGATAGAAGTGAATGAAAGTGAAGCAGAATAAAAGGCAAAGGAAATTTTGAGCTAAACATGTCTCAGCAACGTGCTTGCACATCATTCTGTGTCCTTTCATCTGCCCATCCCTTTCTTCTTCTTCTCCTTAATCTTCTTCCCCATCATCCCCATTTCCACCCGCCCTGCGAGGTACAAGAGACTGTTTCTCTTAGACAGCAGTGAGATTAGCTTTTCTTTAAGTCAGCATGAAACTCAACTAATTTTAAAAAAGGAACTTCCATAAAGACTGCTAATATATATATATATATTCTATATTCTATTATATATAATATATATATATACTTACATGTTAAACAGGTTATTTCAAAATGTTCTACTGATAAGTATGTTTTTGAGCTGTTTAATTAAAATGTAATCAATGTTAAAATTAATATAAATTATTTAACTAAAGCTAAATCTATAAAATGGCCCCATGATGGGAACCCATAAACGGTTCTATATATGAATCACCTAGAACCTTTTAAGTGTCAATATAGAACCTTTTCTTGTTCACACCAACACGTTTGGCACGGAAATTAGGTCCTATTTTTGCATCTTCTGCTTGTCACAGAAAATAAAGTAAGTTAAAGAGTATTTGCATATTTTTAAACAGTCAATCAGATGTTTTGTATTCGCTATCAAACAACACAGATATAAGATGTACAGAGCTATTTTTTACAGTCACAGAGACAAGAGAGCTGGTGCTGGATTCTTCCTCTGTTATTTACTATTGCTTAGTTTTATGTAACAGCAGCAGCTCAGGGTATGTGACCAAGTTACATTTTATTGGTTGGTCAGTGGGAAAGAGATAAAAATAAATAAAGAAAAATTCTGTCACGGGTTATTGTTTGTGTCAGTCTGAACAGACAAATTGAATGTGAGAATTTTACTGTATTTTTGTGCCAAACATTCATGTTGGTGTGAGGGCTGTCATTTTGGACATACCAACTTATTGTGGTCTTTTGAATCATGAAATACATTTATTAAGGTGAATACAAACTTTTGATCAATATGGTATATGAAAAAGTGATTAAATCTTTTATGGTAAATAGTAAAAACAACAACAATTTAGTAAAACGATGTAGTAAATAATAAATAATGTAATTTTTCAACACAAAATATGAAAATTTTCTCTCGTGAAAAAGTAATTTCACATGTCAAGATCTCAATGTCACAATGTTGTGACTCACATCAATCACAATTCAGAGATCCCAATATGAACGTATTATGAATTTCTCATAAAACAAATGCTATTCACATTACTTAGAGCACTACACTCTTTCTGTCTGTGAATTGTCTCATTTGTTTCTATTTGTATTCCTCCTAAGGATCAGATGAAACATCTGAGCCGAAATCGATATTTAAATGAAACAAGCTTTGAAAGAGCATCTATTTAGTTTGCAGTCGAATTTTCCTCTGAGTATATCTAGGCTACTCTGCACTGTAATACTAACAACAGGACAAAAAGAAATGAGAAAATGCACCATTCCAGCTTAATATTGTTAAACTGAGGTTGTTTATCTTATTGGTATTTTTGAAAGCTAATGAATCAGTTGCTCGGCAGCTGCAGCTCACAGTATGTGAGTTCCTGCCTGGGGTAGATCATCAGCCCATTCCCCCTCATATACCCACAGTTCACAGCCAGCTTCTGCTCCAGGCCTGCTGTCCACTGTAAACAGTCTCTCGTGCCCGCGTAAGGACTGCAGTATGATTTGTGAGTGTGATACTATTAAGATTACAAATGCTACAAATAGCCGACATGGCGTGCTGTTTATGCCATGGAAAATGTATGTTGATTATTCAATTGTGCAGTGCCTAAACTGTGTTTTTCAGGTTTCTAATGTGTAGTCAGTTTCTTTATGAATAGCTGTTACACATGTTTTTGCCTTGTAGGCAATTTGTTGAGCTGTTGGCTGAGGATGTATTTTCCTTTTGCCATATCTAATTTTACCAGCCACCCTTTGAATGCTTACAGAAGAGCATTAAATCATTTTAGTGCAAGGATTTTCCTCAAATGCTTTTATGTTGGATATATACTGCCCTCTTGTGGTTAACATGTGACTAAAGAAAAGCTGTCAGACATTAAAGGGGGGGTGAAACACTCAGTTTCACTCAATCTCATGTTAATCTTGAGTACCTATAGAGTAGTATAGATATACTTCATATCTCCAAAAAGTCTTTAGTTTTATTATATTTATAAAAGAAAGATAGGCTGTACCCAGTCTTTCCGGAAAAACCCGAGCGGGTGGAGGCGTGCCGTGTGGGCGGGAGCGCGCAAAGCTTTTGCGTGTGTTGTAAACAGACAGACTCGTGGTTTATGAGGACATGATTTATTTTTACAATAAACAAACTGACACCTACAGTGGCCAGCTAAACAAATGTATTTAAACACACAAACACACACACACACACACACACACACACACACACACACACACACACACACACACACACACACACACACACACACACACACACACACACACACACACACACACACACACACACACACACACACACACCATACATCGCATGCTCCATAGATACATTAAAGGAGTAGTTCACTTTAAAAAAAACTTTTGCTGATAATTTACTCACTCCCATGTCATCCAAGATGTCCACGTCTTTCTTTCTTCAGTCGAAAAGAAATTAAGGTTTTTGATGAAAACATTCCAGGATTTTCTGCATATAATGGACTTCAATGGGAGCCAAACGGTTCAAGGTCCAAAAGACAGTTTCAGTGCAGCTTCAAAGAGCTTTAAACATACCAGACGATGAATAAGTGTCTTATCTAGCGAAACCATCACTCATTTCAAAAATAAATGACAAAGTTTAAGTTTAAGCACAAATGCTCGCCTTGCTCTGTTCTATGATGAGCGTTCGTGACTGTCCTGTTCGAACTCGTTCATCAAAATTAACAAATCTTTTTTCGAGTCATGACTCGAAGGGTCCTAGATAAGACCCTTATTCATCGTCTGGTTTGTTTAAAGCCCTTTGAAGCTGCACTGAAACTGTCTTTTGGACCTTGAACCGTTTGGCTCCCAATGAAGTCCATTATATGCAGAAAATCCTGGAATGTTGGAATCCTGGAAGAAAGAAAGACGTGGACATCTTGGATGACATGGGGGTGAGTAAATTATCAGCAAAAGTTTTTTAAAAAGTGAACTACTCCTTTAACTGTACGTGTTCATGTTGTTTACTTGCTGTGCTTACACGCCGTTAACAACTCACAAACATTTGAAGCAGTTTTACTCACCGGTTCCAACGCACGACCGTGAACCTTTATCGTTGGGACTGCTCCATCTTTAAGTATTAGGCGATCTGCAAATCCGGCGTCGAACTGGGCCTTGTTTATAAAACTATTACCGTCGAAATGAAGGGAACAAACAAGAACACTTGCACAACTCCGTTGCTGCTCTGGAAAAACAAAATCCATCCACAGGTCCCTTAACGCTGGGTTCTTTGGAAATTTGTGCAGTGTTGTCTTGCCCTGGCAACCAAAAACACACTTTTTTTGTGCCATTTTTTTATTGCAGCGCAGCCGAGCCCAGCGCTCTGATGGGCATATGCGTACTCTCACACGCACTAGGCTACAGACGCGCGCGCGCCCTTCCGGGAGAAGTGCCCTTAAGACCCATATAAGGAAATTCCGGCGCCTCTGACGTCACACACGCCCATATTCGAAAAAAAACTTTCCGAAACTTGTGACAAACCGGAAGGAGTATTTTTGGAACAGAAATACTCCATCAAACTTACAACTCCATTTTTGAAACTTTGTCCATGTTTTGCATGGGAATACAACTCTTTAACAGTGTAAAAAACTCACTATGCATGAAACAGCATTTCACCCCCCCATTTAATGTTTAAAGCTAGGCTAACCTTTGGCCCTCTAGCAGTTTAAAGCATTCAACTAGAAGTTACTTGCAGAGATAGGCTACATTGTTTTTGTTGTTAGGTGAGTTTTGCTTCTACTCTTCTATTTTGAGCTGGTGAATCTGATCTTTATGCATAGGCTAAACACTGTATTGTGAACTCAATGCACAGAAAATGTGATGGTATGCAAACTAAACTCCATTTGTTTTGTTTTATGACGGGCACTATTGCTTTCCTTTTTGGCTGGAAAACACTTTTAGTTCGAGGTTCGGTTTTGTTGTGGCTTTTCAAGCCATTAGGACCTTCCACTGCATATTGGGACCCTTTAATTGTGGATGTGAGGTAAAACAAGGATGAATGACGTAAGTGTGTATTTTCCGTATGCGAAATTCGTCCCTGCATGGTCTTGACAGCTTATGAGCAGTGTGAAACATGAAGGAAGATAACCCAGGATATACCGGGGTTTAGAATGACCCAGGGTTAACTATTTCAAGTGTGAAGGGCTTTAAGGAGTGTAAGTAAACATAAGTGCATTTCACATATAAAATAGTTAAACCTGGGTTATTCTAAACAGTCATAAAAAAAAAGATGTGCACTGATAAATCATTTATAACAAATACTGCAATATTCCATAAAAAAAATAAGATTTGGCAATATTGATTTCATGGTTAATTTAAAAGAATAGTTCACCCAAAAATGTTAAATCATTCATGATTTACTCACCCTCGTGTTTTGCCATATCTATTTGAGTTTCTTTATTCTGTTGAACACAAAATTAGATATTTGAAAGAATTTTTGTAACCAAACAGTTGACGGTAGCCATTGTAGGAAAACAGATACCATGGAAGTCAATGGTACCCCACAACTGTTTAGTTTCCAACATTCTTCAAAATATCTTCTTTTGTGTTCAACAGAACAAAGAAACTCATACAGGTGAGTAAATGATGGTTTTTGGTTATCCCTTTAACAGGTGTACACAGAAAGTACTTCCATGAACCAAAAGAGGGCAGCATTTTACACATTATCTCCCACCAAACCTCTGCAATGTCAGGCAGTGATGCTGTGCAGCTGTAAGAAACTTTTATCCAGCTCTGCATATTGATATAAAATAAGTCAACTAATCTTGATAACTAAATTCCTCTCGGTCCAGTTCAATGAGCAACCATGATTTTCTTAAAGTGCCCCTATTATGCTGTTTTAAAGTTTCCTAATGTTGTTTTGGAGTCTTCTACAAAAGGTTTACATGCATCATAGGTCAAAAAACTGTTTAATTTCCTCATAACATACATTTGCACATCACCACATTTTCAATGATTCTCAAACATCTCGTCAGATGAATCAGTCTCTCCTAAATCCCTCCTTTCAAAGAGCCTGCTCTGCTCTGTTTGGCCAGACAGCTCAGTCTGTTGTGATTGGTCTACTGTGCGCGTGTGCGCATCAAAACTAAAACCGACCATTGCGAAAACGTCAGCTCTGCCTGTCCCGAGGCTTCCTACAAAACTGAACAATGACGTCGAATTAACCATATCAATGCGAGCGCGAGTCCGACAATGAAACACTGGAAGAACTTGTTATTCAACCCGAATCTCCATCGCAAGGACAACAGGATGTTTCTCAGTGATGCGCTACTCAGTTTGAGTTACATTATGAGATGTTGCAATTGTTATTCCTCACCATCAGCATTAACAAGTGCATGTCTATCGACAAACTGATTATTTTACTTGAACTAACTTATTTGCAGAGTATTTTTCTAATATATTGCGGTGAACACGTGAAACTGTATCAATAACAGTGCATGTATGCAATGTATACATTAGTCGAGCTCTACCGTGAATGACTGATGTAACATAAACGTTGGTAAAACAAATCTTGCTCCATGTTTAATCTTTCCTTAAAGTAGTGAGAACGACTGAGAATCTGCATTAATAGATGCAGTTTTAGATAATAGTAATAGATATTGTGGTAAAGATGAATTTTAACCACTAATTCTTCACATGCTCGTCCTTGGGCAGTGTAAAAAACGGGCTTTACCTTAAGAGCACAGCGCCGTCTTCTCGACATGAGGTTGAAGTTTCCCTGGTGTCTGCGCGTGCATTGAGTGGGCGAGCAATATGTTAATATTTCGTCTTGACGTCACAACGAAAAGGCTTAGGATTCGTTTGAAAATTCATTTAATTTCATTGACTCAGAATCGACTCTTACTTGACAATGACTTTATATACGGTGCACTTTCAGATTTAAAACTTTGCAGGATGTTTTCATTCACTTAGAGCTATATACACACTACATGAAAGGTCATTTTCAAAAATCCATAATAGGGGCCCTTTATGTCCCAATAACTTCCTTACATTCACTGCATGTTTGACTTGTGTCAGATATCTCTATTGTCCAATTTTGATCTTGTAATTTATGGAATTTTAGCGTGGACATAACTGCATAACTATACTGTTATACTGAAAACAAGTTTATAAAATATAATTATAAAATCAATAAAAAAAGATAAAATCACATATATGTAGGAAGAACATCAATATCTTTCAGGGCCAGCCTAAAAATAACAACACCACATTTATCTCCTTGGATACCATCTGCGCAACCTTAACACAGATGATGTGTGTGTATATATATATATATATATATATATATATATATATATATATATATATATATATATATATATATATATATATATATCTTCTCAAATGAGCCTTGCTGAAAATAAAAATGTGCCTATAATCAAAGTGATCCACAGAATTGTTTTGATGCAGTATCAAGTCAAGTCAAGTCATAGATGTCATTCATTTCACTTCCTGTATGCGCCTGTTTTCTTTGGTCCAGCACGTTGTCCATTTAATGAATGTACCTCCTCCAAAAACCCTTAAAGTTCATTATACTAAGCATAATGGTTCCCTCCTATTAGAGGTCACATATCCGCCTAGAGGGGTAAAGAGTCGCCCACTCTTCTCTCATGCACACTTTCCCTCAGTTTCAGGAAAATCACAAAATAAGTTTTTTCTGTTTCTGATGTACATACATTGATATGCATATTTTAGTGTTCCCCCACACACAGGTATAAGTCCCAGGTAAAGGACATTCACATTGACAATGGTACGAGGTGACAAAGCTACCAGAGGAAAGCCATTCTTTTTCAGTGCAACATGGTAATAATGATAATAATAATGTCAGTCTATTGGTTTAAAGTTATTAACACTGATTGTAATCTACTCGTGGCAAACAAACTGCAAATTGGGGACCCACTTTTACCAAAAGCCCATGCTCTGTCATTCCTGAGGTATTGCTAGAAAGCTTACAAGCAATAGTACAGTGCCTAGCAGGGATAAACTCGCTATCAGCGTGAACGCCACTTATTCTGTTGCCATTCTGATATAATGCACTGATCTCATAACTAAAGGATTTGTTATGTTTGTTTCAGTGGCTCGTAAACTCTCAGCGAGTTGTGCAACATCGACCCGACGCAAGGCCTCATGCTGTGGGTCAGCACGCATATGACAAGAGAGAAGGAAATGATGGATATGGAGAAACAAAGAGGGAAAGAGATGAGAGAATATGGGAAGTGTCATGAAAATGGAGGAATGATGGGTAAAGGAGGAGAGAGATGGAGATGAAGAGTGCGAGAGACGGATTGGGTTCTCTTTCATAGGTTCTCTCAACGCTGCGGAAAGCGCAGTGGGATATTCTCTGAATGTGCCGATTGTCTGAAGCCTTATAGAATCACGCCAATTCATTGGCTGATGGCGTCCGCGCAATATGGCTCCGCCCCGACGCTCTTACGTCGCATCATACGTATTCGCGCGCGCGCCATCTGCTCCTCAGATTTCTCTGCCTTCAGAACGAAGCGGTCACGTTTGCCCTTCGCTCGTGATTTTTCTGAGCTACAATTACATCTAGGATTATTCTCGGCGCTTCTGCGACTGTTCAAGCGGAACTCTGTTTCTCCTTACGGTGAAGCTGCCATGGATTACAGACGCTGTACTCCGCCATGTGCTCGTTACATCGCTAACGACGACCCACACAGTAAGTGCGTTAAATGTTTGGGTTTTTCACATGCGCGTGAGGCAGTTATAGGATCGTCTAAATGCAAATTCTGTGAAAATTTGTTGCTCAAAACCCTCAAATTGCGGCTCGCGGTCTTTGAGAGGGAATCATTCGTCTCCCCCTGTCGCGCTCCCGAGGCCTCTCGAGGATCCGCGACCTGGGGTTCGGATGTAGAGCTTGAGGATGCGGAGTTCGAGCAGACGAGCCCCGCTCTTTCTCTCCCTCCCTCCCCTCGGCACGCGCGAGACATGCCAGTCGAATTTTCACACGATTATTTGCGCCCCAGCCCGGGAGCACGCGACGCGGCTTCTTTCGGGCTGGAGGATATACTGTTTACCGAGGCTTCCGACTCCGAGGATTTCGGGCCTACTCTCGCCGACGAGGTTATTCCGCCGAGCGGCCAGGAAGCGCGGCCTACGCGGAGCTCGTTGACGTGCTTTCGCGCGCTACGGAGAAGCTCACTATTGATTGGCCCGACGAGCCACGTGAGTCTCAGTCGTCGAAACTTGACGAAAGGCTTCTCAGTGGCCCTAATTCTAGGCCTCAACGGAGGAAGCTGCCATTTTTCAGTGATCTGCATCATGAGATCTCCAGATCCTGGAAGCAGCCTTTCTCTTCGCGCCTCACTAATGCGGCTGCTGCTGATTTCACCAACCTGGTAGGTTCTGTGGAACAGGGCTATTCCGCCATTCCGGCGATTGAGGAAACTTTAGCCGACCATCTTGCTCCGTCGTCTGCGCCGTCCTGGAAGTCGCGCCCCCTTCTCCCTTCTAAAGCATGTAGGACTACTTCCTCTCTGATTGGGGAATCCTACATGGCGGCTGGGCAGGCAGGCATGACCCTGCACACTATGGCCATTCTTCAGGCCTACCAGGCGGACGTCCTGAAGGAAATGGACGAGGGTGACGGTGTGACCCCTGAAGCGGTCAAGGAGCTTCGTAAGGCTACGGATTTAGCCTTAAGAGCCACCAAGCATACCGCACGTGCTATAGGTCGCTCTATGGCTGGTTCTGTTGCGGTGGAGCGCCACTTGTGGCTTAATCTCACGGAGATCCGTGATAAAGAGAAGGTTTTCCTCTTGGACGCCCCCATTTCTCAAACAGGGTTGTTTGGTGAGGCGGTCAACACAGTGGTTGAGAAATTCCGCTCCTCCAAATCCCAATCGGCCGCGTTCAGACAGTTCATGCCCAGGAGGGCTAGGGAACCTTCTGCTCCCCCCCCGGTGCGACCCAGAGAACGTCCCTCTCATAGACCGGAGTTCTCTTCCAGAAGAAGCGAACCAGGGCATCCCCCACCTGCCACGGTTTGGGGAGCCCGCGGTCGCCCATTTCCCCGTCAACGGCCTCACAAGCGCCTCCAGTTGAAGCGGTCCGACAAACCGACTGCTCTGGCGGCGCAGAGCCGTTCCTGACCCTCCGGTCAGAAAAAGGAGAGCTCCTCTGGTTCCTCAGGGTTGGGTCAGACCGCGCAAGCGTTTCTGCCCACCTCCCAGCTCTCCTTTCCTTGCCCTGTCACCTTCGCCACTCAGAGTGTCTCGAAGTGCAGGCCATATTTCACCTTCTCTGCTCAGTCTGGTGCGGGAGGAAGGAGACGCTTTCGGCTTTCTCCCCTCACCCCCCACGCTCTCTATAACTACCGGCCGCATCCTCGGAGGCACTTTCCGTTTTCCTCCGAAGCAGGCGGACCTGGTCACCATGACCCCTATCTCGATGCCTCCCATCACGTGCCAGGACGCCGATGGCCCTCCTGCACAGTCAACCTCTTTACCCCAGGAGCGTCAACACGACACCCTTACTCAGGTATGTCGTCTGCATTACAACATCCCTCCTCCTCTGTCACATTTCCTTCCAGAGTGGGAACGCTTACCAGGGGTATCGTCCTGGGTTCTTCGCACAATTCGGTTCGGCTACACTCTTCAGTTTTGCCGCAATCCCCCCTGTTTCAACGGGGTGTTTCCTACTGTAGTAGACAGCGCCGCTCAGGCTTCTGTACTGCAGCAGGAAATCTCTTCCCTCCTTCTCAAAGGAGCAATAGAGGAGATTACTCCAGGGGAAACCGAGCGGGGCTTTTACAGCCGTTACTTCCTGGTCCCGAAGAAGGGCGGCGGTTTGCGTCCCATACTGGACCTCCGCCGGCTGAACTTCGCCCTTTACAAAGGGAAATTCAAGATGTTGACGCTGAAGCTATCATATCTCAGATTCGGCCAGGGGATTGGTTCGTGACGATAGACCTAAAGGATGCTTATTTTCACATCCAGGTTGTACAGCGACACAGGCAATTCCTCAGGTTCGCCGTTGGAGAAAGGGCGTTCCAGTACAGGGTCCTTCCCTTCGGCCTATCTCTAGCTCCAAGGACATTCACAAAGTGCATGGATGCAGCTCTGGCCCCATTGCGGCTCCAGGGCATCCGTGTTCTAAATTACCTGGACGATTGGCTCATTTTAGCCCAATCCAGGGAGCTAGTGGCCCACCACAGAGACGTCGTTCTGAGTCATATCCAGTCTCTCGGTTTGAGGTTGAACTCGGAGAAGAGTGTTCTTGCTCCGGCTCAAAGCACCGTTTTCTTGGGGGTGAACATGGATTCCGTTCTCATGCAGGCCCGTTTGGCCCCTGCACGGATTTCCAGCTTGACGACATGCTTGGCTCGTTTTTCACTAGGCCATCATGTGTCTGTGGGCACCTGCCGCAGGATGCTGGGCCTTATGGCTGCGGCCTCCTCCGTGCTACCGCTGGGCCTACTCCACATGAGACCCTTCATGTGGTGGGTGAAACTCTCAGGGGTTCGACCCTCCGGGTCAACCCTTCGCCTACTGAAGGTATCGCGCAGTTGCTTTCGAGCCCTGTCAGTTTGGCGGGACCCTCTTTTTCTTCGGAAAGGGGTCAGCATGGGTGCGGTATCTCGTCGCCAGATGATTACGACGGATGCCTCTCTCACCGGCTGGGGAGCGGTTTTCGAGGGCAGACCAGCGTGTGGGGTCTGGACCGGAGAGGCTCTCTCCTGGCACATAAACTGCCTGGAGTTAAGGGCCGTTTTTCTGGCTCTGCTTCATTTCCTCCCTCTTCTGGAGGGTCACCATGTCATTGTCAGAACGGACAATATGGCAGTGGTGTCTCATGTGAACCGGCAGGGAGGTTCTCGGTCGCGCACCCTAGACAGGCATGCGCGTCACCTTCTCCTGTGGTCTCAGAGCAGATTCCTATCTCTAAGAGCGGTTCATGTCCCAGGGGTTCTGAACCTCGCAGCAGATTTTCTGTCGAGACAGAAACTCCGATCGGGAGAATGGATGTTGAACCGCCAGACGATGGCTCTAATCTGGAAGGTTTTTGGAGAGGCGGAGGTGGACCTCTTTGCATCTCAAGAGTCATCCCAGTGCCCTCTTTGGTTCTCCCTGAGTCCCCCGGCCCCATTGGGGATAGATGCGTTCGCTTACCCTTGGCCAACGCAGAAACTCTATGCCTTCCCGCCCATCAAACTGATCCCGGCGGTCTTGGCCAGAGTGAGAGAGAGCGGAGTCCGCCTCCTCCTGGTAGCTCCGTTCTGGCCATCTCAGCCATGGTTTTCGGAGCTAGTTCCTCTACTGGAGTCTCCCCCCTGGAGGATCCCGGTCAGGGAAGATCTGCTGTCCCAGCTACAGGGCAGGATATGGCATCCTCGCCCAGACATGTGGAAGCTGTATGTTTGGCCGATCAGAGGCCGTTAGCATTAAGCTCTGGTCTCCCAACTGACGTTCAGGAGACTATTGCGAGTGCTAGAGCTCCTTCTACAAGGAGATTATATTCTTCCAAATGGAAGGTTTTTGAGACTTGGTGTTTAGCACATGATAAGAGCCCAGTTAACTGCCCTGCTGGTTCAGTACTGGAATTCCTGCAGGAGAAGTTTGCGGCTGGAGCAGCCGCTACCACTCTCAGAGTTTATGTCGCGGCTATTGCAGCGCATAGGGAATCGGATGAGATTCCCCTAGGCAAGTTAAGGTTAGTTTCTGCCTTTATGCGTGGGGTGAAGCGCCTGAAACCGGCTCGCTCCCCTAGAGTCCCCTCATGGGATCTTTCTGTTGTCCTAGAGGGTTTGACGAAAGCCCCCTTTGAGCCCTTGGAGTCAGCTCCGGATAGGATTCTGACTCTTAAGGTTTCTCTTTTGTTAGCTTTGTCCTCATTAAAGCGGGTGGGGGACTTACAAGCTCTTTCTGTTAGCGAGTCCTGCTTGGACTTTGCCCCTGGCCTGGTCAAAGTTTTCTTGAGGCCGAGACCAGGGTATGTCCCCAAGGTTCTTTCCTCAAGTTTCCGCTCTCAGGTAGTTAACCTTAATGCTTTCCACCCTCCTCCATTTTCATCTGAGGAAGATAGGGAGCTTAACTTGCTCTGCCCAGTTCGTTCTCTTAAGATATATGTAGACCGCTCAGGCGGTTGGAGGAAATCTAACCAGCTTCTGGTTTGTTTCGGTGCTAGCCGCCGTGGGCTTGCTGCATCGAAGCAGAGGATTTCTCACTGGGTCACAGAGGCTATCTCGTTGGCTTATGGGGTGCGTGGCTTGCCTTCACCTCTTAACATTAGAGCACATTCCACCAGAAGTGTAGCATCTTCTCAAGCTCTTTTCAGAGGAGCACTTTTGGAGGATATTTGTGTTGCGGCAGGCTGGTCCTCTCCGCATACTTTTGTAAGGTTCTATAGCTTGGATCTTGACATGACCCCGGGTTCCCAGGTTCTTTCTGTTTGAACTCGTTTCGGTCGTTGTCTCTTTTATCTGCCAGTCATAAAAGCGCTCTAGCTTGGCGAGTTTGGTAGTCCGTTCCCACTGCGCTTTCCGCAGCGTTGAGAGAACCTATGAAAGAGAACGTCTCTGGTTACTTACGTAACCTATGTTCTCTGAATAGGGAACGAGACGCTGCGTTAGCGGCCAAGCTCCTCGCGCTGCTGACAGTTTCTTTTCGGCAGAGAAATCTGAGGAGCAGATGGTGCGCGCGCGAATACGTATGATGCGACGTAAGAGCGTCGGGGCGGAGCCATATTGCGCGGACGCCATCAGCCAATGAATTGGCGTGATTCTATAAGGCTTCAGACAATCGGCACATTCAGAGAATATCCCACTGCGCTTTCCGCAGCGTCTCGTTCCCTATTCAGAGAACATAGGTTACGTAAGTAACCAGAGACGATCCTGGGGATAAAAATAAACCGCAGGAGGAAGTAGATTACGTAAAACGGGACGAGTGATTTAAAAATTAAAGATGGAGACGTGCCCTGTCTGCTTAGATCTGCTGTTAGAGAGAGAAAGTGAGGGCAAGACAGAGAGAGATAACGTAAGATAGCCAACCCTAAGTTAGAGTATTGTAGTAGACGTTTATGTTCAGTCTGCAGGGGAGAGAAAGAACTCCTGCCAACCAGACATAGTCTCTGTCTTCACTCCAGTGAGTTTTACATCTGGCTTCTGCAGACATCTGGACAGGCAGCGTTTAAACAGCTGTTTCTTAGTCTTTAGTCTCGGTGGATACTAGGGCTGATCCGAATACCATTTTTTGAGCTTCGAAGCTTCGGTAGGAATGAACATCGAATATTCGAAGCTTCGGAATCTCTATTATGTCTCAGACATCCCAAGTCTCCCGCATATTGATAGCGGCTCCCTGATGCCCGCAAATGTGTTAAAATCTCCCGGAATCTAGCTGCTCGCGAGCTCCAAACCGTGCAGCGCATGCACGACAAAGAGAGGGAGAGAGACCTTGCGTGTGTCGTGTCGTGTGTGCAAATGTGCGTGTGTGTGCAAGTGTGCCTCGCTTCAAATTCTCGAAATAATAATCATGCGCTGATGATGATCATGCGATCATCATCAGCGCATGATTATTATTTCGAGAACCGTTCATCCAAACGACTTCACAAGGGAGTGCAGTGTATTTGGTGCAATATAGATAGACACTCGAGACGCGACACGTTCAGAATTAATAAACTTCTAATAAACTACAGAACAGCGCGAGCGGGAAGCTGCGCGCCTCACGCGAGCAGAGCTTATGCTCCGAGAACGGACACTGCTCTGCACTAGTGATATTCAACACACACAGGTCTGTAACTTAAGCAATATTTCTAATAAGGTAGGCTAGTCTAATAGTCTACAGTACAAAGTAGGTTGTAAATAAAGAAGCGGAGCGCCTCACGCGAGCAGAGAATGGACTCCGATATTATCTTATGCTCCGAGAATGAACACTGCACTAGTGATATAAAACACACTAATACATACATTTATACATTTTAATACTACATACATTTTAATATATTTTGTTTCTATTATTCTATTTTCCACAATGTCAAAGCAATGCAGCTTAACCCAAAATACAAGCTCAGGCATTCATTTCTGTCCATACAAACTCCGCTGTTCTGCGGTCTATCCAGAGAATACTCCCGTAGCAGGAACACTTTTAGTAGTCCAAGAAGAAGCAAATATCTATTTATTAAGTAGCTAAAATGAATTTATATGTAAAGTATTGTATTTCACCAGATTTTATAGTGTAAAACATATACAAGCGCGAATGAGAACCGTTTCGAGGGGGATGCCAGGTTTGCAAAAAAAAAAAAAAAAAAAAAAAAAAACGAATATTCGAATGTCACATTTTCAAATCGAATACCAACCCACCGAACGAATATTCGAATATTCGAATATTCTGGTCCAGCCCTAGTGGATACACAGTCAGACTACCGAATCTCATATGAACTCATTCCTATTTTAGGAAAGGATGGATGGATGTCTGTTTGTAATTTGTAACAAATTTGATGAAATATGTCTCTGAATGGTAGCTAACGGTCATGATTCCTGTCTTGTGTTCCCCTTGTCTTGTGTGGACTTTTTAGTTACTTTCCTGTTCTGTGCCATGTTTTGTAGTCCTTTGTAATTTTTCTTGTTGATTAGTTCCTGATTGTTCCCAGGTGTGTCTTGTTCGCCAATCTCCCCTTGAGTGTATATATACCCAACTGTTTCTCGTGTTCTTTGTCTGGTGTTGTCCTTAGTGGATGGTTTGATGTTGCTGTGTTGTATTAAACTTGCTATTGTAAATGACATGATCACGATATGATCACATGAGGACAAGGGAATCACATGACAAAGGGGAGCATATGGCAAACCAGGAAACATGAACATGAAACAAAAAACAAAACTATACGTTAGATCAACATGTTTTTGCTTAGTAATTTGTGAGAAGCATCAGTAGGAATAATTTATTATTATTACTATGAATGTAAATTAAAAACCTTGCAATTTATTTATGTAATATAATGTAAATGAATAATTCCGTCATGAAACTCTAGATAGCGCAGGCTGACTGGTCCTTTAAATGCTGTCAGTAAGCAATCACATCATTACCGCATGGCACAAGCTGCTTGGCATAGGCTGATTCTGTAGCCAATGAGATTGCTTGCTCAACATTTTAATAGTTCCTCCACCTCCCCCAGCTACACCTGCATATCTGCAATGGGGTTTACATGTCTATTCATGCAGCAGCAGCATGTCTGTGTTGTAGTGGGAAGTTCGGATCATTTTACTGACTCGGATCTTTGAATCTCGTTCATCAAAATGAACAAATCTTTTTTCGAGTAATTTCGTTCATTTGAGCAGAATGTATTTAAAATGTTAATTGTTAGCCAAATTCCCCAAACACATCAAATGTTGATCGCATTTAGAATAAGAAAAAAATTGCAATGCAAGGAAAGGGCCAAATTATGAGAAACAGAAACGATTAAATAATTTATCTTGGTCTTCAGGTTATGCTATTAGTTTACCTAACTTCCCAATCTAAGCCGTTCGTTCATCCCGTGACATCCTTATAAACTGAGCTTTGCAGTCTGTAGTACGGATACAGAATTGATTAGTTCATCTTTTGAGTCTTCGGGAGTCTTCTCTTTCTGGTACCTGCAGCATAGCCTCTATGCGACTGACAGGAAGAACAAAAGACTCGTACCCCAACCCGAAGACTCGAGAGATCAACTAATAATTTCTGTTTCCAGTACAGAACCCAAAGGATGTTGCGCATGCGTGGACAACACAAAATAACGAATCAATCTCTGAGACAACTCGGTAGTCCCAAGTCATATTAAAGATTCATTCAAAATTAACGAATTGTTCATGACCGACCCATCATTACGGTGTATCTATTGGCAGTAGAAAGTCCATATATGCACACACACACACACACACACACACACACACACACACACACACACACACACACACACACACACACACACACACACACACACACACACACACACACACACACACACACACACACACACACACACACACACACAAAAAGTGTCAGGCTAGCTGCAAGTAATGTTTAGCCCTTGAAAGAAAGAGAAAGAAAGGGAAAAAGAAGGGGTGTGTTCATAGCTAAATGTTTCTATTTGTGTGTTTGTGCTTGTGTGCAAAGAAAAGGACAGGAGGGACAGCAAGCGAGAGAGGACTATGGTAGAAAGAGAGCTGACTGCTATCTCTAGGGAGAGTTCGGTCCAGGTGTTTCTGAAACAAGTGCGTCCAAGTGTGTGCCAATGTGCGTGTGTGACTGTTGAAAAGTGCTGAACTCCTCTGCGTCTGTGTGTGAGTGTGAGTGTGTGTCTGCGCGGCTACTTCTGCTCAAGCTCACAGACTCAAACACACCTCTAGGACACTGCAGTCAGGTGGACTCTGCTCTCATACACATGCAGTGCTGTTCCGCTCTGGTCTCTCCTGGTTCCTGCTTATCTCTCCATTAAAAGTCAGTCAATTAAATCGCCTCTCCTAAACAGCCAGTGTAACCATGGTTACGAATGCATGCAAACCTTAGTTTGCCTGTGCGAAGCCTGTTGTCAGAAGCGTGAAACCAGTTGTGTTTTATGAAACACGTAACGTTGAATGAACTAACATAAACTCTCTGAAACACTGCAGTGCAGTTCTTCATTGTGAGACAGAATTTGCCTTACAATGTACAAGAATCTATGATAAATCATAATTATCCTCCTATCGTGCTTTTTCTTGGGCATTCTGCCATTTTCTTCCCTGTTTGTAACTACATAAAGCTGCTGCATTACTCAAAACATCTACTTTTGTGTTCCACAATAGAAAGTAACTGATACAAGTTCAAAAGACACAATTGTGAATGGCCATCCTGATTTATTCAGGTTAATTGGGACACTTTTTACCACTGAGGTGACTGGGAAAAAGTGTCCCATTTAACCTGAATTAACCCTATAACTGGTTCAGACTGCAGTGTATTTTTCCAGTGCACAGTTATAGACTAATGAATGATAAAGACCACACCAATAATAACTACAAAAAGATAATGATAACCATATTAGCATTCACATCAGTGGACAATATTATTATGTTTATTATAAGATAGCGCTGCAGTTTGGTCATTAAATGCTCAAGCTCTTTAAAGAATGATGGATTCTTATTGACTGTTAATGTTTTTATCGTTCATCAGCTAGAAAAAAAATTTTCTGAAATTGATTCCAATGATATAATTTCTCTGTGACATTATGGTTGTAGTTGCGGCGTGGACTCTGCTCTTCTTTTACACTTAGAAGATATTTTTATTATAGTTATCATCCTTAGTGTGAACCGACTTAATGCACAGATCAATGCAAGCACACAGGACCTGAGTTCAGTCTCCCACACACAAAATTAACATGCTAATACAAGCATATTCTTTTAAAGGTCATGAAAAGGACATTAGGAAGTCAGAAATTTTTTTTCGCTCTCTCTCTAATTACTTTTCTCCTTCTTTAGATAAAAGGAAATATGTTAGAGGTTGGGCCCTGCTGTTATTGCCTGTGTTATTGCCGCAAGTTATTATGAACCTCGGAGACACACACTCCACACACACACGCATTATCAACAGCTCAGCAGGAGCAGGAGGCCGAGGTGGAGGAGGACGTGAACAGGCCTGAATACATTTGAGATGTGAATTTTTCACATCTAATGTTACATTTACATAAGATGATGCTGAGGAACATTTGGCACCTCCAAAGCTGCTTGAGCCAAAAGGAAACAGAGCAGTGCATGGAGAAAATGCCGGGGTTTTAAAAGAGATTGAAATTCAGCGAGTGACAGAGAAGGAGATAGCCTAGAAGAGGAGAAAATGTGCGAAGGAGGGAAAGAGTGTGGGGGAGAGTTAAATTGCATTGGCAATGTAGCTGTCTGACAGATGGTAACAAACTAGTGTCAACTAAAGAGTTTAAAACCAGATGGAGAACTAAAAAAAAACTTTAGGAAAAAAAAAAGGAAATATATCATGTTAGTTCAATGGATAAAAAGCACCTTGACTCATATACATCCTCATTGCAATTTATTTATCCAATTTCAAAGACATTTTTTAGGATGCGCTCATTAAAAACCTCTCAAAACTTTTTAGTTTGTCATTTAGACTACCCTTATTTATTGTGTCTTAATGAGGTCATCTCTTTTGGGGTTGTATATTGAGAACATTTTAATGACCTTTTGAAATAATAGTTCAATGTTTTTGATGGAAACTAATCTGCAAACACGTTTAATTTTATAAGTGTAAGTTCTAGATGTGTGCATCACTCTGCATATCAGGGGATGCTAATCAATAACTGGTATTTTAGTCAGTTTCTCACACAAAAGCTACTGTATGGTTTTTTGAAGATTTGGAATATAGACTGAGTCATATTATGATTTTTTGATATGACAGCCTACTTGGGGCTTTTTCATTTTGGAGCTTGACAGGTCTAGTTTCTTTCACTTTCATTATAATGAAGAGAGGTGTGCAGGATATCTTTCAAAATTTCACCTTTTGTGTTTTACCGAAGAACGTTATACAGGTTTAGAACTAGGGTTGGCACAGTTCCAAAATTTCAGTAGTCAGTACCAATATCCCAGTCTTATTACCAGTTCTCAGTACCAGTTTTGGTACCATAGCAAAAATGATTTTAACTTTTTTGTTTAAAAACATTTTTTATGAATGACTTATATATAGAAAGCGAGCAAAGAATGCTCCTTTTAATAAATATGCATGGGAGCCTGGGTTGCCTGGTTTTTGCTACAAAACTAGCCCAATGGACAAAGTCAAAGTTTAGTTATATAGCACAATTTATACAGCGACTGATGACCAATGTGCTTTACACTACATCATAAAACATAACAAAAACATAGGAAAAGGATAAAAAAAACATAACAGACTAACACCATATGAAAGGCATGTGAGTATATATCAGCATAATGATCATTAAATGCCAGAGAGAATAGGTTTTTATCAAAGACTTAAAAAGAGGAAGGACTCTTATCTGGAAAGACAAGTCCCTGTAATCTGAATCTGGGGACAACTTTTTTTTGTCCCAGATCTGAAAGGGGCTGAAAGATTAGAGATGAAGGCGCCGGCTTATTTACAAACAAATAAAAAGATTTTAAAATCAACTCTAAAACGAACCAGCAACTAATGAAGTGATGATAAAATTGCAGTGATCGTTATGTTTTTGCATAGACATGTATACACAAAGAGGATACGCAGAGAGAATGATCTCGATTAAAAACAAAAACAAAAAAAAAGATGATCTTGGTTTTATTTTCATTTAGCTTTAAAAAGTTAGCGGACATCCACATTTGAATATCATTTAAGCAAGCCAGCAAAGACTCAAGTTAATTATTTCCAGAGTATTTGAGTTGGACATAAATCTAGGTGTCGTTTGCGTAACAATGGAATAATACATCATGTTTCCTAAAAATGGGGAGCATATATAAAGAAAAAAGGTAGGGTGGAGCTCTGAGGGACCCAGGGGACTCAGATGAGCCAAACCTGACAGTGAATTTACAATATTTCAAAAAGGAGCTGAACCAGTTTAATACAGTTCCTTTCAACCCCACATCAGGGTCAATTTGAGAAATAAGGATATCATGGCCCACCATGTCCAATGCAGAGCTGAGGTCACCGGCATCAGTTGTCAATGTCAAATAAATATAATTGAGATTCGGTATTGTGAAGTGTGAAGTGCTCTGAAGCCAGACTGAAACCTCACATAGATAGAATTTAGGTTAAGATAAGAATGAAGTTGACATAACACAACTTTTTCGAGAAGTTTGAAGATGAAAGGTAAATTAGAAATGGGCTTATAGTTTTCAAGTATAGCAGAATCATATTTACTGTTTGGACACTAAATCACTGAGTCGCTCTCCATCTCTTTCTCTGTTTCTCTCTTTGTGAGTGTGGTACATCTTGGTCTGCACTATTCTAAAATGTTCTGGTTTAGAGTCCTCAGGCAATTGGACTGTGAACATTGCATCAGCACTTTAGACGTAATAACCTATAATTCATAAAAAAAATCTATTATACACTCTAAAAAAAGCTGGGTTGTTCCAACCCAAATTTGGGTCAAATATGGACAAACCCAACCGTTGGGTTAAAAATGTAATTTAAAAAACCTAACCCAACAGTTGGGTTTGACCATTTTTGACCCAAATTTGGGTTAAAACAACCCAGCATTTTTTTAGAGTGTAGGCACATGAAATGGGAGAGGTTGGGCTTTAGATGCAGTGGAATTTTGTAATCAGAACCCCAAAGGTTCAACCAAAATAACTTATTCACCCTCATCCAAACCTGTATGACTTTATGTGGAACAAAAACAAGGAGTTATATATTTAGAAACAAGCTGGTGCAAAGCTCTAAGTGAGTCTGAATCAGTATCGATCCCGCCAATCAGAAAGGTTCACGTGAACTGTTATATGGATGTACCGTACACTCGCTACAGTTCCTATACAGAACAGGGAAGATTTGCCGCATGTCAAGGGAAGTAGGCAGGATTGATCGACCCTGTACTCTTTTAAAATGTCAAATGCTCTTTCTCGTTCCCCAAGAGGCTTATTCTATTGGAGCTGTAAAACTGCAGTAACACTAGCATAGTCATTTTGTCACCCATAACAAAAATGTTTTCAATGTCAAAAACAATGTTTTCATATTATGAGTTTCAACAGACAAAAGGATTTTTATACTGTACAAACTCCGTTTATACACTAACCTACCCCTTATCATCCCCATCACAGAAAACTTTCTGCATTTTTACATATACAAAACCCTCACCTAGTATGATTTATTAGCTGTATTCCTTAAAAAAAATGTCCCTACAAGAACAAGGATTTTGGATATTTCCATCTTTGTGGTGACATTTTGTCCCCCCTCCCCTCACACCTTGCTCTTAAACAGAACACTTACACCTTAACATGTGCTTGACTGACCTTGTCACTCGTACTCAAGGTTGCAACCGTAACAACGAAACAGCTTCTGACTTCCTGCAGTGTTCTCTATTTTTTTTTTCTGGCCATAGGTTAAAAAAAAAAAAAAAGTTTATGATGGAAGATCTGGATACGGAATGTGCCATACAGCCTACATAGACAATTTTGCACAATGAATTAATGAGTGTGTTAAATATTAGTGTGTAGAAATAGTGCATATTTAGGGCAGAGAAGTAAGAAAGGCTCAGAAATTCACTATTAACACTCACCAATAACCCATTAATACGACGTAAAGAGCAGTGAAATAGAATAACCATGCAGACTCTCTCTCTCAAACTCCATTCACTGAGCTTTCATTACAAATTCCATACTATTCAGTTGTGTTTTGTTCTGTCTATTGAGTAGACAGGGTATTCAGAATATTTATAGAATATTACTTTAGAATAGTATAGGTTCTAAATATTCTTTCCTGCTTTGATAAGATTCTATACTATTTTGTTAAGGTTTCTCATATGTTCTGCTAAAGACCTTATTCCATTCCATATTCTATTCTTTTTTTGTTACATTTTAATTTTTTTAGCCTGTTCTGGTGCTAAAGATTTTATTCTATTCAAGATTTCATTTAATTTTTCTCTTTAGAGAAGAACAGAATAATATCTATGCAAACAAATTTGACAACCTGGCGCATTCTGTTCGATAGAAATGTCATTCTGCTCTATTAAGCTAAAATTTGATAATATTTTGTTCAAGTTTCCATTCGATTCTGTTATCTTCTGTTAAACATTAATTTGTTTCTAATTAAAATTCTATATATTCTATTAAATTATATTCTACTTTGATGTATCCTAACAAATATTCTATTCTACTCTATTAAGCATTCTTTTTATTTTATTTTTTATTAATCTTTACATTAACTATTCCAATCTATTCTTCTCTAAGATCATTTTGCTATAGATTCTAGTTTATTAAAGATTTTATTCTACTTTATTCTGTTCTACTTTGTTAAATGTTCTATTGTATTCTGCTAAAGCATAAGCATATTGTAATTGCACTTTGTCTCTAACTAAACTTTTAGCAGTTCCTTTGGGTGCGAAATATTATCTTGTTGTCTGCTACTATATTTTACTTGCACAGCCTAAGATAACACTAAGATAAAGTCAGTGCCCACAAGTAGAAAGTATTTGAGTCACAGCTTCCTTTCACAGCTTTAGCGCTCTCTGGGTTTATTTCCATATGTGTTACTATAGTGGTCTAGAGAGAGTGCTTTAGATTCTATACGGTCTCTCCAAATCCTCAATATCCTCTTTAAATTAACTCCATACTCCCCTGTGTATAGGAAGAGCATCTATCGGTGAGGAAGATCTAATGAAGGAGTGGAGAGATAGCGGTGTTCAGCCAGGTTCAGTGACAGCAGATAAACAGCCACTGCTTAGTTACAGCATCTCCACGGGCATAGAGATGAACCATGCAGTGCTTTTTCTGCTGACACAGTGCTATGATATACTCGAAAAAAAGAGAGATAATAGAGAAAAAATAATACCACTGCCAAACAAAGCGCCCAGACTCTTCTTTAAAGGAAAAAAGTGATAAAAGGACGATTTTCTAAGACCTAAAGGAGGTGGAAATGTGTGCTGATGAAAGAATACAGGTGAAGCATAAAAGAGTGAGGCATTGAAACTCCATCCTAACATTGGCGTATTTTTCTATTTGGCTCTATTATAGGTAAATTGGGACACTTAACACAATTCTGTGGTTGGTGTATGATTAAATATGACTCTAAATTGCTCATATCCCATAAATAATTCCATTTTCAATAGCAAAATTATTCTCTACAAAGAGGAAAAAGGAAGAAATCTTTGAAAAAAAGAAAACTTTGCATTACATATTTTACAATAAATAAAATATTAAAAATGTTATATTGAAAATAATATTGACATAATATTTTAAATATACTAAAAACAAAAAACGTTATAGGCCTAGTAAATATAATAGCAATATTAATGACAAATTCTTACTAATAAATACAATATTAAAGTTTATACTGAATATAATGACTAATATTATGAATAAAATATTGAATGTAATATAAAAAAACTATAAATGTATTAAAATACAACTTTATAGTAAATATAATAGCAATATTAATTACAAATTCTTACTAATAAATACAATATTAAAAAAGTTTATACTGAATATAATGACTAATATTACAAATAAAATATTGAATATTACATTAAAAATAAATACTTAAAAATCATATAGAAGTCTTTATTTGAAATATAATATAAAAACCCCAAACTTAATTTGTCCCAACTAACCTCTACTCAACCTTTTAAACAAGCTTGTTTCCCTTTTTCTTTGAGCTTCATGTTAATGAAGGTGTCTTACCTTTACTGAGGGTTCCTGAGACAAGCCTCTGAAGGGACTGAATGAGCTTTAGCACCCCCTGTCTGCAGCGGCTGGTACAGCCAGCCATGATGAGAGAGAATCCGAGGGTGCACAGAAAGCCCCTGCAACAGCCCAAACACAGCACAGAGCTGCTTTCACCAGCGGTGCTCACAGACGAGGCGCACGTCCCATACGAGTCTCTCTGTGGACTCCAGAGTGCTTCTCCCGTCACAGTCTCCCACGTTTAGTCCCACAAGAGCTGCGCTTTAACCAATGGGTACCAAGTCCAAGAATGAGATGACCAGGATGCCCTCCGTCCAGACAACACACACTCTCCCCGCACACTCTCACTCACACAAACACACACAAGACGCTCACAAAGTGCCTGAACCTTTTTTTCCTCTGCCTCTGTGCCAACTGTTTAAAGTATAAAAGGAGAATTGCTGAAACAGCCGACTGCTGATGTGCAAAAGTTCGAGAAGGAAAAGTTGGTGAGCGCTGCAGGCTCAAAGCTCAGAGACCGACCTGATGAATTATTAAGCGGATGGCAAGAGCCCGCTGCTGTGCTACACGAACTAAGAAGTGCTCAAAGGAAGTGGAGTGTCCATGGAGACAAAAGAGTGGCTTTCCTTTCCTTTCACGATGCTTCTGGTTACGCCTCTATCTCTCTCTTCCTCTGGTTGTATGTGTGTGTGAAGTGTGGTGTGTGTGTTGTGGCGAGAAGTCGGCGGTCTGCTGCAGTGTTTACGGCTGCTCTGTGCTGCTGGACAGATCCCTGCAGCATAAAATAAGAGACAACTGCGCTCTCTCTCTCTCTCTCTCTCTCTCTCTCTCTCTCTCTCTCTCTCTCTCTCTCTCTCTCTCTCTCTCTCTCTCTCTCTCTCTCAGAAAGCATTTCTTGCACACCTCTCTCATGCTCGCTTTGTCATAGCTCAGTTAAAATATAGTAGAATAGATAGAATAAATTATTAAAGATAATATTCTATTAAAAACTATTTATCTTTTGCTGTATTCTAACATATTCTATTAGTGTCTGTTCCATTCTATTCTATAATTTTCAATTATATTCTACTCTATTCTGATTATATTTCATTAAAAAATATTTTTCCATTCTATTCTTCTAGTCTCTATTATATTAAAGGGGACCCATAATGCAAAATTCACTTTTACATGGTGTTTGAACATAAATGTGTGTTAGCAGGCAGTGTTTGTTCACAACCATAATGATAAAAATACACCCACTCGTTTTTTTTTTAATCCCCATAAATCATGTCTCAGAACAAGTCGTTTGCAGATTGTAGCTTTTGTGATGTCACAAATGCTAAGGCCCCGCCCACGACTGCTAACAGACTCTGCCCTATTAGCATAGACCCGCCCCTGAGTGAGCTGTACACAGTCCCACATGTTTATCTTCTCGCCAGAGCATTTAACAGCAGCATTCAAGTAAGAAATGTATTCTTATTAAAGTTATACTAAAGTTATTCAATCTAGAGCAGTGAGTGATTTTCTGTTTTCCTTTTGTTGTTTGATTCATATTATCAGCATATATAGCAGGTACTGTATATTATACTGCTGTCACTTTAATACACAGATCTAATACACATGCGGTTTCTTTATTTTTTGTTTACGGCATAGACATAACCGACTGTGTTTATGTGAACTTTGTATGTTTTTGACATAACCTTGTGTGTATTTGACGGTTTAAGCGCATAATAAGATGTGAAAGAGAACTTAGTTTAATACTCACAGGACGCACCATCTGACATCCAGCTTTGGATGTGTGCATTCAGAAAACCATATATCAGAAGTTAGACATATATGGCTTTAAAACGCATGATAATAAACTTCCATGATGATGATGAAATGCAATGTCAAGTGAGCGTGACCGCTCAAAGATGATAATCAAAACCACCTTGTTTTACCTTACGCTCAAAAATGTTCATTTACAACATGGTATAATACATTGCATTTACAACATGAGCCCCTTTCACACAGAGATTCCGGAAAATACACGGATAAAGTGACCCGGGATTTTACCCGGGTTTGTTCAGGGTTTCCGCGGGGTCTTAAAAAGTCTTAAAAAGTCTAAAATTCTGGACTTTAAATTTAAGGCCTTAAAAAGTCTTAAAAACGGCCAGATTTTCATCCTAGGTCTTAAATTTCATTTAGTCAGGTCTAAAAAAGTGTTTACCCTCGTTCATTTCCAGAAACGCTTGCCGCAGAAAGTTATTACAAAGTAGCAAAAAAGTATCGAGTTGTAGCCTACAAAGCGGAGCTCTAGAGCAGGGGTCTCCAACACGTCGCTCGCGTGCTCCAGTAGTTCGTGGCTTGACATGAGCTAGCTCGCCAGAGGCCGTTCACATATCGCGTCTTTTCCGCGCTCAAAATGTATACAGTTTGTTCAAATGTAGGCGCGCGGCAAGCGTGCTCATAATTGAAGCGACGCGTTAATTTTTTTACCAGGCGCAACGAGATGGAAAAAATCTAAACTTTTCAGAATGCCGCAAATGCACGCACCGCAGGTCATGTGACAGGAACCAACCAATCAATCACCCCTTTCCATAACAACATTGAAAGCTCCGTCAACATGAAGGATGGGGGGCTCACCCAAACACTACTAATAAATATAAGCTAATGTGTAAATGTCAGTAATTTTTTTGACTCATTCTTTTTATAAAAAAAAAATATTTAAAGGCTGAAATATGAGGTTTAACTTTGTATAAAACCTTTTTTGTCAAAACTTTATTTGAACTTGTACATGTTAGTAGATGACTCTGAGATCATGTTGCAAGACACTCTTTTAAAATCTAGCCATCATTTTTAATGGTATTTTAATGTTTATGTAAACAAAAAGTGCATATTGATGCTAATCAATTTGTTATTTGCTGTTTTTCGACATAAAACTTGTTGAATTGACTTTATTCTGTAGTATTAGTACTTTTTGAACAGGATCCTGTGATAACCGTGATAATTTTGGTCACTTTAATCATCTCATCATTTCCTCTCTAGTTATGATCAACTATGATCAACTAAAATCAACAATAATTGTGTTTTTACAGTATAATATGCAAAATCATCAACTATCTATCTAACTTGGATAATGCGTCGTGTAGGTCTTAAATTTCAATCTTAATGGTCTTAAAATGTCTTAAAAAGGTCTTAAATTTGACTTACTGAAACCTGCAGAAACCCTGTTGTTTGATTTTGGTTCATTCACACTGCCAGTGATTTTCCGGAATCAGAGTGCGTTCACACACAACCCGTAAAAATCCCGTAAAGACACGTGACATCGATGTGACATGTAATGTCTCAGCAGCGTCTTAAATTTGCTTATGAGCTGCGATTTCTCTCTCGAAAACCACGTTTGTGCATTTTTTTCTCTGATTCGATCATAAACTAGCGCATTACGTACCGTTTCACTCCTACGACGAAGCTACGCGTGAGTTCGACGCAGAAGTATTGGGCTTAACTGAGGGGAACCCAAAATAGTCAGACAGAATACGAGGAAAGTGAGAGAGAAAGAGGGAAGAGGTAATGAGAAGTGACAGCTCTGATAGATGGCAGGATGATGCCGGAGGAATGAGACAGATAAAGTTAAGAGTAAAAATGAAGGAAAGATGCAATGCAATGAGATATGGGAAGAGATGAATGATCTGTCCCTGTATTCTCCAGAGAAAAAGACCCATTTAATATCACATGTGTCTCCACCAGGGTTTCAGAAGAGATTTCAACAATGTCTCGAACTGTGCAATGAAATCCACATTATTTGTACCTTTATACTGTACAATGTGTCAACAACTGTTTAATTTGTATTCCTTCTAAGGACACATCTGAAACAAAGCTGAGACCATGAGAGCTCCTTGGAAACAATAACCTCTCTGCGGTAAAATTTACCTTTAGGCATAAAGCGACATTTTTTAATGTCACTCTAAATATAACGGTAACGTGATAATTGACTATTTGTTTCTTTGTTTGAAAGCTTTCTTTCAGTGGGAGGTTTGTAAAGGTTAGGTTTAGCATGTCCCCAGAGCAGATGCTTCTTATTCTATTAGACATGCTCAGAAAAGCCCTTTTATGTCCTGTGTTGCATATTGAAATATTTTTGGACTATGTGGGTGGAAGTGCAAAGTGGATCGAGAGCAAGCAAGACAGAGTGAGAGTTTTGTATTTATTGATTAGGAGATTTACATAAGAATTTAGAAAACTCCAGTTTTCCTTTTATATTTCAGTTCTGCTTCTGCAAGATTCTGAATATTTTTTGTGCGCAGATGAAACTAAAAGATGTTATATTCCTACCTAAAACAATAAAAAAAAATATGTTATCACATAATTATTAAGTAACGTGCAGTAAAATACAGTGGTCACAATAGGCAATAGTCATCCTTAAAGCATTTCAGAATGCTTGTGTTTGTGTGTTTTATGTTGTAAGAGAGCAGCAGGGTTCATTCAAACCAGGAGTATCAGCTCACAACAGCTGCAGTGAGGTTCAGTCCTACAGAGATGTGCTTCAACTCTGCAGGTTTAAAACCCATATTTCTGCAAGCTGGATGCATTTAAAGAGAAAAACATGATATATTCAGGAAAAAAAAACCTTCTTAAAGGGATAGTTCGGCCCAAAAATAAAAAATTGCTATTAATGTTATCACCCTCAGGCCACATAAGATGATTATGTATGATTATGTAAATTTTCATTTTTGGGCAAACTATCCCTTTTAACTGTTTATATGAATATATATCTTGAATTGTGAGAGCAAAATCTAGAATAGGGCAATTAATTATAATATAATAATGTAAAAATCTGAAGACTATTTAATATTGCTGTTTAATAAAAAGTGTCAATTATAAAATAATTGTAACTAAAACATACAAAATAAAGCGGTATCTAAATATAGACCCAATAGGCACAACATACCCTTTGGCGCATAAAGTCCACTGGAGCGAACAGATGTATTTTCTGTCACAGAAAATAATGTACAAGAAAAATATTATTAAAATCTGGATAAAAGTATTTCTAACATCTTATTAAGCTGAAAAATATTTTTTGTACCTGTCTGGTTTTCTGAGAATAAAAGGATTTAACACTTTTTCCTGAGGTACTTGGTGCATCTTCTCTTTCCTCCGCCATTTTCAATGTATGATGCAATATCTCAAAACAATAAAGAGATACAAAGACAATAATTAAATGGAATCATTCATAGACAACCCTTTGGGGGTTCGCACTTGGTGGTTGGGACATGGTACTACAACTTGGTTTAAAATGGCTTCCAGATATCTGTCCACTGTAGTGGACGCCATGCATGAAAGGGTTAATAATCCATACGCACAAACAATCCAAAAGGCAGGCTAGCAAACACAATCTAACATTAACGTGACCAGACAAATGGTCACGTTACTTAAAAGTGCAAACACAGCAACTTAAATAGTAAGGCAAACAAAGGTAATTAATGACACACAGCTGAACAAAATGATATCATATCAGTAACCATAGTAACTCAAGAGTGGTAGGAAACTAGAACAAAGGAAACATGTGACTTAAGATAAACAAACTAAAAGTCCATCAAAATGAATTTAACAGAACATAACTGTGACAGTACGCCCCCTCCCGGAAGGAGCGACCTCGTGCCATATCAGAAGAGAAGAAGGAGGGAGGGTGGGGGTTTAGGAGGTGGAGGAGGAGCAGACGAAATGCTGCAGAGTCCACAGTGGAGTCGACGGAGGGAGGAGCCATAATGGGGACTTGGCTAACGACATTCGGGGGACGACTGACCGAGGTGAAGCCAATGGAAGTGCAGCCCTAAGCGTAGATGGAAGGCAGATGAAGTGATGGGATGCTGTTGACCTTGATGGCCACGACAGCGCAGCAGCGACAACTCCCTGAGATGGAAGGGAGGCTGAGGTTGAACTAGAGTGAATGAGGTCGGGGTGGAGCCCGAGGAAGAGCCAGTCCGCAGCGAAGGCGTGGCGATATCCGACCCTGGTGGAGCAAACAGTCCGAGGGAGCCCGACGAGGCTGAATGGCAATTGGTCCACACTGGAGTCGAGGGAGGAAGGAGTGCAGGCGAAGGAGTCAGGATGACGGGTCAAGGAGGGACAGAGCACTCTGAGGCTCGAGGCGGAGCCACAGGCTCATCACGCCCAGGAGGAACTGGCTCCCAGCAGGTCTGCGGTGTAACCACGCCACTGAGAGGAGGTAGTGGTGACACTGAAGGTACACGGGGCAACTTTTTGAGCAATGTTGCTGGCCAATGCCCAATGCCCAGCAACATTGCTCAAAAAGTTACCCTGTTCATCATTACCTTGAGGGACCGATGCGGGACAATGATGACTGGTTGGCAGGAATTGCTGAGGACTAGGAGAATGGAGAACAGCACAAAATCCAACAAAAAACAGAGCATTCCTGATAGTAGTCTGAAGAGGTGGTGGGAGAGGGAGGTTGGACGGGGTTAGCAGGACAGAAGAAGACAAAACAAATTCTGGTAAGATCAAGGGACACAAGGAATCTCCACACTTACATTAACTGTTTATTAGGTCCAGCCGGTACTCACTCTTGGTGGCTGGAGGTTTGGTGCAAGGCTCACTTCCATTCCCTCGAACTCCATGAGGACTCCCATGGCGATGGACGGTGACGCCAACATACACCCCTGGTCAGACTCACTGAGGTGCTTCGACTTCGGGGCGATGGTGAGTGCTGTCCTCCCTTCCTTGGGAGTAGGCTCACACGTTGTGGCAGGTGGAAGCTTCCAGTCTGCCGGGGACTCTGGCGCAGTATCAGTCGATTGGGGGTGGTGACGGGCTGGGCTCTGGGTCAGGCTGTAGGTGTGGATCGGGAGTAGACACTCTCCAGACACCTGATGATGGCCACCCTCAACATAAGTCCTTTGGTGTCTGGGAGGTCTACGTGCTGGTAGTAGTTTGCCCTGATCCAATATAGTGATTTGAGGGTTTCAGATGAAAGATAGATAGATAGATAGATAGATAGATAGATAGATAGATAGATAGATAGATAGATAGATAGATAGATAGATAGATAGATAGATAGATAGATAGATAGATAGATAGATAGATAGACTCATTGGTTGACCTCTAATTTTTATATACTTTAGAAAGTGGGTCCTAAAATATCAAGCAGCAAAGCATGTCCTTCCATATTTTCTGATCTGTTAAACGATCCTCCAGCTTATGATCCTTCAGTGTGGCCAGTAAAAATGCCATCCCATCCCAATCTAATCCACAAAGTCTGTGCACCTCAAAAATGTCTAAATGTTCCTTGAAACACACAGACTCACACAAGACACTCAGTTGCCATTGCATCACACTGTCTGAGAGCACCCATCTCAGAACTATTTTTTTACTGCTAACCATTTAATGAAGCTGCCACGGCTCACATTTACACACAAACACACAGTGATGAACGCACACACGCTTGGGGCAAGAAACTGCACTCAGCACTGTTGAATTAACCTTCAGACTTCTCTTTAGCTCCCTTGCATCTGTTCTATCCCACTGCACTGAACAACACAGTCTTCTAGACCACTAAGAGTACACTTAAGTGTGAAATTATAATTAAAGAACTGAATCTATTATAATAGAACTTTTTAAAATACTAAATTAAAATAAAAAAACTTGGAATGATTATAGGATATTTGACCAAATAATCATAGATCAGGAGTCAGAACTGCAGTATTTTTGCTGTTTCATTTTAGACAGAAGCAGTAGGTACAACAAAACACATAAAACCAGATTAAGATTATTTTGAGTAAAAAAAATGAAAGAAGAAAACAATAGAATAATAATATATCCTAATATATCCAATATAATAAAATAAATCCTTGCCTAACTACCTTACCTGCCCACCTGAAGAGTGCTTGCTTGCCCTCAATGGATAGACTTTCAGTTTCAGACAGACTGTACTGTCTGACTGACTCATTCACATTCAGTTGCAGCTTGAACACACACCTCATCAAATACTCTGCCCTTTACCAGCACTTTTCTTACTCACCTGGAATATTTGAGCTGTACTTATCTTCAAAACTTCTTAGTTTTATTTATAATCCAAAGCCTATTTAGAGTACTTGACTCCTGCAATAGTATCTGCTATTTGTATTTTGAGTTTAGTACTTTTCACAGTGTGATCTTTCTGCCTACGGAGATTTAGTTTTATGGTGTAGGACATTATCACCCAAAACTCACCATAGTTATAAATGGTCACTAGCAATGCTGCTTCTAATAACTGAAATTTGCAAATGTCTCGGGTTACGAATTTCACCATGGTTCCCTGAGAAGGGGAATGAGATGTTTTGGGGAGCGCCTCCAGCGTGACTCCAGCACGTGTCTAAATGCGACAATAACATTGGGCGGCGACAGTCTATGACGTCACTACCTGTGTGGCCTAGAGTATAAAAGGGCACCTGTTGTACACGTCAACAACTTATTTTTTCTGAAGGAAACGTGGGCCTAAACGAAGCATGGAAACTGTTCTCAGGGAACCATGGTTAGATTTATAAACCGCACGTTTCCTTTCGAATGGGAACTCGCACTGCATCCTAGGATACTTTGGGGAACAAATACCTCTGTACATGTGTGGAAAATTACTATATTTATCTATTTCTTAGCCAATCAGAAGCATTCAACCTGAAACAAGGACGTAGCTTAGACGTATAATTACTGTGATATTTGTAACTAAGCGGGACGGCCTATGAATTCCATGTGAGTCTTGAAGCTGACTTCTGGTGATGAAACTGCAAACTATCAGTAAAACTTTTTTAAAATTTATTATAATTCTGACTCCGTCATCATATCTGATTCTGGGTCTTTGACTGTAAATCCCCTTACACCTTCCTGTCACTTCAGGGGACACTATAACCCTAACGAGTGGAGTTCTCAGGAAAACCACTCTAAAATGAGAGGAGATCTAGCAACACTTTAAAAAAATATGATCAAGTAGGCTCACAGATAGTCAACGACCTGATAGTATCCGAGGGGATACGAACAGAGGAATTGAGTCTCAGCAAGACGAATCTCTAAAATGAGAGAAGGCCTAACTACATTCTATGGTAAGGACAAGGAGGCTCACAAAAGAGTCTGACAACTAGATACTGCTATCCAAGCGGAGCGGAGGTCTCAGCATGAGTCTCTAAATCAAGAGGAAACCAAACAACGCTTCCCTAAGGGTGGTTCCACCAAGGAGGCTCACAGAGAGCAATTCGATCCGCTGTAGCAACCGTGACCGAGCTCTAAGGCCTCAGCAAGACGACTAGCGACTAGCAAGCGAGAAGAGGCCTATCTACATACTATGCTAAGGACTGCTTACCAAAGAGGCTCAAAAAAGAGTACATGTCAACTACTTGTAATTAGAGTATAAATAGACTCTCTGCTTAATTTCTGATAACAATTTATTTTGATAGTCTGCCAACAGAAACTACTTTGCAAGTAGGCAAACTCTAACCCTCACCTAACAGTCTACTACAACCTACTAATACTCTGAGTTGGTGGACATGTAGAAGAATGTCTAGTAGAGTATATGTAACCAAAAATATTTTCAGAAAGTCTTAATATGTACACATTTATTTTATTTCCAAGAAAATATATATTGTTTTTAAAATGTTTAGATATTTTAGCCTACTGAAAAACAAGTAAAAAAAAATAGAAATACAAAAGTGTGGGTCTTTTTTGCAGCACTGACATCTTTGGAATACCAATGGCTTCTAACTTGGGTTAGTTTATGGGGGAGAGACGGAGAGAGAATGTTAATGATCTTGATTGAGTTAATATGATAAAATAAGGTGGTGGTATGACATAAATGTAGAGTCATTTTTGAAGAGATATAATAATACATTGGAATATAATGAGATAAAGCAAGACTAATTTGCACTCACAAGTCAAATTTATAAAGATATATGACACCTAATGGATAACACCACACCACCCCTATGCTATCCTGCTACAACTGAAAATGCAGTCACTGTAAAGTAAGATACCACAGTCTATATTTAGCACAGCGTTATATGTGATAATGGACAGAGAATGTGTGATTTAAGTGCGTTTGATAGGTGACAGATAGCAGGTGTCAGCCAGTTGTGGCACCACATCTCAAAAGTGAACTGGAGGTAGGTTTCAAACTGACAGAAAGGTACCCACCTGCGAAAGCTTACAGAGCTTTCTGACACAGCTGAGCACGCTATAGAAATGTTTAGTTTATAGAACCACTGCCTACTAATATACTTCTTTTTACTCGTTTACATCTGGTATTAGCAGGCGTTTCAAATGATCTCACTGCTTTTTCTCAGATTTTGTTGAGACAACCCCACACCCTCCTCCTATTTAGAACCTTTCGTTGGAGCGCCATGAGTGAATACTTTTAAATGAACAGACTCATGTTTATGTGGCACCAGTGAGTGGGAAAGAAAGGAAGCGAATAAAAAGGATAAGGAAAGCAGCTGCGATTTCCACCATAATCAATGTATGTGGTACAATGCAGCAAAGATAAAATTGCTTGTTTTGGTGTTCTTTCTTAAAGAACGTTTACATGTTAGTGACTGGTTGGCGAGTAGGTGGTGCTTCTGAGCGTTTACACTACAACTGTGATGTGTTTACCTTCATGCGTGGTTTCAATGAATAGATGAAGTCTGAAGTAGCATACACGCTGCAGCACCGAATGAGTGAATAAGCATGTTCCAACAGGTTATTGAACCAAAGAACCGGTTAGAAATGAACTAATAAAAAATAGCAGCTGGTTCTAAGTTATTTTTCAGAGCATAACCTCAACATGACCAAAAAGCTGATTTTCCACTCTGCTTGTATAGGTTTGATTTGTTAATTTCCAAAAGATTTTTGGGTTGTTCCAACGTGGTCCATGATGGCCTATATTCAGAAACCTATTTCAATCTCTTTATTTTAAACCGTCAACCATCTTTAGGGTATAGTTAATTTGAGCTATGGTTACCCATCAAAACAGTGTGGGATTGTGATTCATGATGCATATACGTGAAGACAAACAATAGGCCTAAGTGAAGAAGCTTCCAGTTTCTTTTGGACACAATTGCTCGCAAAATACCAGGATTTGGGAGAGTAATGGCAATGCAGCATGTATCCACTTTCTCCTTGTGTGCTGGAAGGAAACAGTGTTAAACCTAATATCACCTGAAGTAAAAATAGACACTCAGTCTTCTAGTTCCTGACTCGCATGTATGCCCCTGAATGAAACCATGTGATGCGGCTCTTCTCCCCCACTCCCTTTATTCCTCTCTCTCCTCCCTTTTATTTTCTCTCTACACAATATAAACAATTCTAAGAAACATAAAATGCACTGTGCAGGCTTTTTCTAACACCCAGCTCAGAAATATCCCAGGGTTATTTTACAATAAGAGTGAGAGACATGAAGTTGTGCTTGTTTCACTCATATTCACTCGTTTAGGTAATTGTTTTCTTCATGTTCCCCTGGGGAAAGAATGTGTGCTTTAATCATGCTGCTTCTCTTCAGCGCTCTGACCATCCATGTCCAAGAGAAATCCCTCCAGGCTCTTTCTGTCATCATAATCTTGCTTAACGTGAATTTTTTTTCCCTGGTTGCTGGTCTCATGCGATTGGCCTGGTGTTTTACACTTTTGGGGTTCTTTGGAGACATATGAAGGTCTGTATTGCATTACTCTCTAAATAAAGGTTCCAAAAAGAGGTAATCTGTAATGCCACAGAAGATGCATTTTGGGTTCCCCAGAGAACATTTCAGTGAATAATTGTTTTTAAAAAAAATCCTTTGTGTAAAGAACATTTTAATAATTTGAAGAACCGTTTTCCACTATAAAGAACCTTTTGTGTAGTGGAAAATGTCCATGGATGTTAAAGGTTATTTTTGGAACATTAATACCAAAAAATAACCTTTATTTTTAAGAGTGTGTTTGATCTTCAGTCTTGCTTCCTTCACCTTTTGCAATGAAATCAGGCTGTGCAAAATAAGAATTTTACCATTATTTATACCATTATACTGCTTAATTTTAATCTATCATGGTCTTTCTTGTCAAATGTATTGAGAGCATTTTGTGGAACCAACGGTTTGTGTTACTTGAATATTGCAGTAGGAGTGCTCCTTGATGATTGGACCATGTGTCATGTGTCATGTGACCCCTTACATCAGCACATTTCAGCTGCCCTGAACAGAAACGGTGAACTAATCAAAGTTTCGCCCTTGTGAGTAAAATAGAGCACATGTTTTACGATCATTAATTATGAAAGTCTAAGAGTAAGCAATGGAGATCCTGGCATAGGGACATTTACATGGAAATCAATGCTGTGAGGTTTAAGGGCAGGGAGATCCAAGAGAGTGTTTGGGCTAAAGTTACGTAGTGCACAAACACTAACACTCAAACGCACATCATAGTTATGTAACCAAAAACCAAAGGAGATAGACCGCTTTTAGAAAACAGTGTTTCATACCTCACTGGGCCGAAGACATTTTCAGTGACTCGCACTCTTTTTCTCTGAGTCACATAGTGCTTCTTGTTGCAATATTTGGTTATGACTGTCATTTCTTTTTGGAAAGAGAACAACACACTCACATACATTCACACCAACAAATCCATGTCCAAAGCTCTCCAGAGGTTAAAAACAGCCACAGGTATAATATTTTATTGTGCATTTATATATTTTATCCTGGCTGCTATTTTCAGTGTAATAAAAGTTAATTTGGATCTTATTAATTTGTAATGTTCTACACAATAGTGAAAGTCATACAGTTTTGCAATGAAATGAGTGTATATTGATAGATTGTTCCATTTTGGATGAACTATACCTTTAAGTTGTGAACAAAATCATTCTTTTGTACCAACACTTTTCAATGAATTGGTTGATGAAGTTCACAGAATCGATCTGAATGATTTGAGTAATCTGAATCTTGAGTTCAGCTCACTGGCTCAATAGGGTACAAGTCATATGGACAACTTTTATGACACATAGTACTTTTGAGTATTTTTTTGAAGCTCTAGTCCACATTCATTGCAACTGCATTAAAAAGAGCAACCATAACCATAACTACTTCTTTTGTGTTCTACAGTTCTACAGAGATTAGGGTGAGTTAATGCAGATTTCTTTTGATTTGTTGAATTCGTTATTGCAGAGGTCATCTTTGATAATGCGCATGTTACCAGATCTCCATATCTTTATTGATCCTAGAAGCGGAGCTTAAAAAATGCTCACAGTCCTACTAACTTCATTACTTCCTAAAACCAAGAGCAGAAATGTACTGTCCTCAACAAAACTTCACGCTGACTTCTCCTTCGATCTCTGTAACAACACTGCATACAAAATCAATGAAGCATAGTCGATCTTCTCTCTCTCTCTCTTTCTGCTTCAATTTCCAGGGATGAGCTGTGTTGTATACAGATGGAAAGATTGTAGAGGGGGAGCTTAATTCAATATTTCATGAAGGATGGTTGAAGGGGGACATGGGTTGCATGAGTTGTGCCGTACCACTAATTTGTGCATATCTGCATGTGTATGTGGTTTATAATTCACTAGTCAGACGTGTGATCTTTAATAATGAGGCTTTAATTCTATTAACTTGTCTTATTAGGTACACAACTAAATGTTTTAGTCGCGCCTGAAATGTTTGTGAATTCCATGCTCCATGCTTCTTTCTTTGTGAAGATAAGTAATTGCTGAAGCTTTGTGTAGGGCCAGGACTCAGTGCTGTCAGTAATAATCTTTTATTTAGGGCCCTGCATGCAAATGAAGAAGTGTTATCCCCCCCCTCACACAGACGCTGCCCTCCTTCCCTCTCTCATATCTATACAGGTAGGTGAATAAAGGCTAATAACGTTAAAGAGCTGTTACTGAACTTCAACAGAAAAAGGTGACAGGAGATCAAACAACTAATAACAGCCCAAACCTCAGGAGGTACACCTTGTAATAAAAGTTTGCATGTACTTTAATGTGATTGGATGAATAGTAATTACAAGATTTATGTATTCAGGTCTAATTACAGAAGAGAGAGAAGAGGCTTAAACTTTTAAACCTGCTCCATTTGACCATGAGAGGAAAGCCCTGAGGTACGAATGAGAGGCCAGAAAGTGTAAAGCTTTCCTATACATATAAATACAATTTTAAAAAGACTGGAGAGAATTACATAAGTAAATAAACAATACTAACCATGTTATTTATTATATTTTAATGCAAAATTAGTGTTAAAACATTCTATTGGTCATTGCGTTAAAATACCATTTTATAAAATTATTTGGATGCCTTGTGACTAATGTCTCAGTTTTAAAGGGATACTCCACCCAAAAATGAAAATTCTGTCATCATTTACTCACCCTCAAGTTGTTGCAAACCTGTATGAGTTTCTTTCTCCTGCTGAACACAAAGCAACTGTGTGCTTTTTCCCCCATTTTTTCTACTATGGAAGTCAATGGTGCCAAACAACTGTTTGGTTCCAATCGTTCTTCAAAATATCTTCTTTTGTGTTCAGCAGAAGAAAGAAACTCGTACAGGTTTGCAACAACTTGAGGGTGAGTAAATGATGACAGAATTTTCATTTTTGGGTGTAGTATCCCTTTAATGTTGATATCCATGAACTAGTTATCAGACAGTCAGGATAAGGCTTTACTGCCATCTATTGGTTGTAGAGTGCTGTTAAAACCAAAGGGGCGGTTACCCGGACAGAGATTAAAGTGATAGTTCACCCAAAAATAAAAATTAGCACATGATTTACTCACCCTCAAGTCGTCCTAGGTGTATATGACATTCTTCTTTCAGACGAATACAATCGGAGTCCTATTAAAAAATGTCCTGGCTCTTCCAAACTTTAAAATGGCAGTGAATGGTAGTTTCTGTTTTAAAGTCCATAAAAGTGCATCTTGCCATCATAAAAGTGCACCACGCGGCTCTGGGGGTTAATAAAGGTCTTCTGAACAGATTTTGTGTAAGAAAATACATATTTAACACGTTACAAAGTAAAATTCTAGCTTCCAGCCAAACGCGGTCTATTTGCACCCAAAGCGCAACTTACGTAATTTGTGACATCGTCAGTAGTGTATAACGTAAATGTTAGCAGTACGTCGTATTACTTGCATAAGTTGCGCTTTAGACTTAAGTGGAATCCGTATGTTCGCTTGGCCGGAAGCTATTTTTTTTTTTACTTTATAAAGTTTTACATATGGATATTTTTTTAAAACAAACAAATGCATCGCTTCGCTTCAGAAGGCTTACCCCCCCCCCCCCCCCTCCCCTCATTGGCTAATTTTCATTTTTGGGTGAACTATCCCTTTAAGCCTAGTCCTATGGCCCTTTAAGCAAGATTAGCAAAAATTAGCTTTCGTGGGTTTAAATGGGCTCTATGCACAGCGGTATTTCCGGTGAAGGGTTAAGGATGCTCGATAACTTCCGCCGATCGTAGAGTCCAATGCAATACCAAGCATTTATATTGAATTTTAGGTAACACTTTATTTGAAGGGGTGTGCATAAGACTGACATGACACTGTCATAAACATGACATAACACCTGTCATGAACACAAAGGAGTCTTTATCCCCTTGCTCTGCATGGGATCACCGGTGATCCCAACTTTTATTGTTTACATTTATCTTGTGTTTACAATATCATTTTGGCAAGTAATAAGGTTAACCAATACATTGTTTGAAAGATACGACACTGTATATTCGTCTCGTTATAAGCATTATACAATCAAGATAACTTTGCAACCGTTTTTTGTAATTCTGTATCAACATAAACAATAAGATACAACTATGAAGAGAGGGGGGGTCTTCACCTTTTTTGTGTTGTGGAAATGTAATGCTTGGCAGAATAATGATGACATCGATCTTTTTACCTTGGGAAGAGTCCAGTATATGATCACCATGGTAAAAATGTGTCCAAAAATATGCAAACTGTTAAAAATATCCATAGAATGTATATTGTTTACATCCTGAAATTTGCGAATCACGAGGGCGTTGTCCTGTTTATTCGACGAACTCTCCACATCTAGCGCATTATTCAATGAAACATAACATATCAGTGTATTTGGTGGAGTGTCTGGAAATGAATGAGGTCGGCCCAGAAGATGTTCAATGAAAACTGGCCATGTAATTTTAGAAAGTATTGAAGGATGACAGGCGGTTTTGGTGACGTATGATCATGCATAATGATAATATATGTGGTAAAAAATAAACCAATAGCAATGGGAAACGTTTGTGTTGTCATCCAGTGTGAAGCCTATGCCATAACGAATACGCCAATGTGCAGATTTGCATAATCTCGCGTTTATAACAGTGTTCCTTTGTCTGCGCAAACATTTGCTTCCTGGAAATTTGCGCACACGTGATTGTCGTGACGCAGAGAGGTCACCTGCACTCTCGCTCACTCTGATGCAGTCGCTCTGTTTGCATTCGCCTGCTTCAATGCGTTCACGTCGGGGACGGAAGTTATTTTCTCCTGCTGCTGCATTGGAATAACTTCGCGAATCAGTTATGAAGAAACCGTGTAATATTCAGAAGAGAGGGCTGTATCCAGCGTCGACTCCGGAGAAGAGGATATGTGTTTGGAAGGTCGCGATCCAGTTTTAGATCGGTAAGTGTCTAAACATTTTAGTGAGTTTGTGTTACATTGCTTTCTGTTTTTGATTTTCTGCACTATTGCGGCTTATAAGTACATTGAAATGCAGTGAAATTGTTATTCAAGCGCTGAATTAGAAGAAACCATGTACAACATTACTTTGTAACGTTAGCTATAGGCTATTATTTTGTATGTAGAACGCAAGACGAAGTTCAAACAAAAAAAATCATAGAAGAAAATGTAATTATATGTGTGTAAGGTAACTAGTTGTGTTAGGCGTGTTTCTAATCACTTTTGTGTAATTCAACAGTGACGAAACTTCAGAGGATGAGAGCTAGGGTACCAGAGGCCTCTGGACAACATGCGTCCGTGCAGCCTCCGTGTGTCTGCTACATCTCCAGCTGCCTCCAGAAGTTCAAGAGGAAAGAATGGAAGAAAGAGACAGCCCAGCACTGCGTGGTAAGCAAATAATGTGAAGCAAGTAAAGTAATGTTTAGTGAGAGAGAAAAAATAGCATTTTAGGGCATTATTATTGTCTGATCACAGTCTTCATTATTAGCTGGTAGTGTAAATATGCAGGGTATGGACTCAGATTGTTGTAGCCTATGTGAATGATCATTTGAATATAAAATCTGTAAGCTGTTAGTGTAAATGTGCAATCAGGGCAACAATAGAGGGGCTATGAATGGAGATTGTTGTATGTGAATGATCGTTTGAATATAAAATCTGTAAACTGTTAGTGTAAATGTCCAATCAGGGCAACAATAGAGGGGCTATGGATGTAGATTGCTCTATGTGCATGATTCTTTGAATATAAAATCTTTAAGCTGGTAGTGTTAATGGGCAACAATAGAGTGGCTATGGAGGTGAATTTTCTGTATGTGAATCATCCTTACAGATTTTATTTTCAAAGCTGGTAGTGCAAATTAGCAGTCAGGGCAACAATAGAGTGGGTGTAGAGGAAGATTGCTGTATGTGAATGATTGTTTGAATTTCTGATATGAAAAGGCAATAATATGCATGTATTCATGTGTAAGATAATCAGTTATGTTAAGTGTATTTCTAATACTTTTTGTGTAATTTAACAGTGAGACAACTTCAGATGATGACTGGGAACCAGAGGGCTCTGGACATACAAAATCACTGAAAGCATAGTTACGTGATCCTTCTCTCTCTCTCTCTTTCTGCTTCAATTTCCAGGGTGAGCTGTGTTGTAAACAGATGTGAAAGATTTGTAAGGGGGATGCTTAATTCAATATTTCATGAAGGATGGTTGAAGGGGGACATGGGTTGCATAGTTGGTGCCGTACCAACTAATTTTTGTGCATATCTGCATGGTGTAATGTGGTTTATAATTCACTATTCAGGACGTGTGATCTTTAATAATGAGGCCTTTAATTCTATTAACTTGTCTATTAGGTACAACAACTAAATGTTTTATGTCGCGCCTGAAATGTTTGTGAATTTCCATGCTCCATGCTTCTTTTCTTTGTGAAGATAAGTAATTGCTGAAGCTTTGTGTAGGGCCAGGAATCAGTGCTGTCAGTAATAATCTTTTATTTAGGGCCTGCATGCAAATGAAAAGAAGTGTTATCCCCCCCCTCACACCAGACAGCTGTGCTGCCTCCTTCCTCTCTCATATCTATACAGGTAGCGTGAATAACCGGGGGTTATTTGCCCATGGCCAACTTACGTATTTTGTGACTCTCGTGGGTTTAAAAAAATTTTTAGCGTCGTGTATTATTGTTTGTTGGTTTTGACTTTAAGTGGACCCTTTTATTTTTCGGGGCCCGGAGTATTTTTTTTTTTTCTTTAAAAAGTTTTTATAGGGAAATTTTTTTTTTTAAAACAAACTTTATCGCTTCGTTCAGAGGTTACCCCCCCCCCCCCCTTCATTGGCAAATTTTTATTTTTGGGTAAACTATCCTTAAGCGTCCTAGGCCCTTTAAAGCAAGTTAGCAAAAATTAGTTTGTGGGTTTTTTAATGGGCTCTTTGACAGCGGTATTTCCGGTGAGGGTTAAGGATGCTCGAATACTTCCCCCCGTTGTAGGTCAAGCAAATTCCAGCTTTATTTGATTTTAGGTACACTTTTTTGAGGGTGTCATAGTCATGCCCTGTCATAAACTGAAAAAACACGTATGAAACAAAGGGTTTTATCCCCTTGCTCTGCATGGGATCACCGGTGGATCCCAATTTTTTTTTTTACATTTTCTTGTGTTTAAAATATCATTTTGGCAAGTAATAGGTTAACCAATACATGGTTTGAAAGTCGCACTGTTATTCGTTCGTTATAGAAATTATACAATTCAAGATAACTTTGCAACCGTTTTTTGTAATTCTGTATCAACTAACAATAAGATACAACTATGAAGAGAGGGGGGGTCTTCACCTTTTTTGTGTTGTGGAAATGAAATTGCTTGGCAGAATAATGATGACATCGATCTTTTTACCTTGGGAAGAGTCACGTATTGATCACCATGGTTAAAAATTTGTGCCCAAAAATATGCAAACTGTTTAAAAATATCCATAGAATGTATATTGTTTACATCCTGAAATTTGCAAATCACGGGGGGCTTTTGGGTCCTGTTTATTCGACGAACTCTCCACATCTAGCGCATTATTCAATGAAAACATAAACATTCAGTGTATTTGGTGGAGTGGTTGGAAATGAATGAGGTCGGCCCGAAGATGTTCAATGAAAACTGGCCATGTAATTTTAGAAAGTTTTGAAGGATGACAGGGGGTTTTGGGGTGACGTATGATCATGCATAATGATAATTATGTGGTAAAAAAACTAAACCAATAGCAATGGGAAACGTTTGTGTTGTCATCCAGTGTGAAGCCTATGCCATAACAAATTTACGCCAATGTGCGATTTGCATAATTCTCGGTTTATAACAGTGTTCCTTTGTCTGCGCAAACATTTGCTTCCTGGAAATTTGCGCACACGTGATTTTTCGTGACGCAGAGAGGTCACCTGCCTCTCGCTCACTCTGATGCAGTCGCTTGTTTGCATTCGCCTGCTTCAATGCGTTCACGTCGGGGACGGAAGTTATTTTTCCTGCTGGGTGCATTGGAATAACTTCGCGAATCAGTTATGAAGAAACCGTGTAATATTCAGAAGAGAGGGCCCGTATCCAGCGTCGATCCGGAGAAGAGGTATGTGTTTGGAAGGTCGCGATCCAGTTTTAATCGGTTAAGTGTCCCAAACATTTTAGTGAGTTTGTGTTACATTGCTTTCTGTTTTTGATTTTTCTGCACTATTGCGGTTATAAGTACATTGAAATGCAGTGAAATTGTTATTCAAGGCGCTGAATTAGAAGAAAACCATGTACAACATTACTTTGTACGTAGCTATAGGCTATTATTTTGTATGTAGAACGCAAGACGAAGTTCAAACAAAAAAAATCATAGAAGAAAATGTAATTATATGTGTGTAAGGTAACTAGTTGTGTTAGGCGTGTTTTCTATTTACTTTTGTGTAATTCAACAGTGACGAACTTCAGAGGATGAGAGCTTAGGGTTTCCAGAGGCCTTTGGACAACATGCGTCCGTGCAGCTCCGTGTGTTGCTACATCTCCAGCTGCTCCAGAAGTTCAAGAGGAAAGAATGGAAGAAAGAGACAGCCCAGCATGGTGGTAAGCAAATAATGTGAAGCAAGTAAAGTAATGTTTAGTGAGAGAGAAAAATACATTTTAGGGCTTATTATTGTTGATCACAGTCTTCATTATTAGCTGGTAGTGTAAATATGCAGGGTATGGACCCGATTGTTGTAGCCTATGTGAATGTTCATTTGAATATAAAATCTGTAAGCTGTTAGTGTAAATGTGCAATCAGGGCAACAATAGGGGGTATGAATGGAGATTGTTGTATGTGAATGATCGTTTGAAAATAAAATCTGTAAACTGTTTTGTGTAAATGTCCAATCAGGGCAACAATAGAGGGGCTATGGATGTAGATTGCTCTATGTGCTTGATTCTTTGAAAATAAAATCTTTAAGCTGGTAGTGTAAATTTGGGGAACAATTTGAGTGGTATGGAGGTGATTTTTCTGTATGTGAATCATCCTTACAGATTTTATTTTCAAAGCTTGGTAGTGCAAATTAGCAGTCAGGGCAACAATAGGTGGGGTGTTGAGGAAGATTGCTGTATGTGAAATGATTGTTTGAATTTCTGATTGAAAAGGCAATAATATGCATGTATTCATGTGTAAGTTAATCAGTTATGTTAAGTGTATTTCTAATACTTTTTGTGTAATTTAACAGTGAGACAACTTCAGATGATGACTGGGAACCAGAGGGCTCTGGACAACATGTAAAGCATCCATGTGTGGCTGCAACATCTTCAGCTGCCTCCAGAAGTTCAAGAGGAAAGAACGGAAGAAAGAGACGAGCTGGCAGGACATCCCACCAAAAGCAAGGTTTTTGACCCTCCTTCTCGTACTTTTTGTGGGTGTCACAGTCCTGTGCACATCACCAACGGCAGCAGGGCAGGTAGACGCATATGTAAGGTGTGCCACCGGGATTCTCCTGTGAAGTGTCACAACTGTGATGCAGCTTTCTGCTACCTCCCTAAGTATCATGCACAAAACAACCTCCTAGTGTGACTTCATATTTAGTCCAAAGAATGATAGCAATTTCGCAATAGGGACTGTGAGAGTATATGTATCGGGTGGACGAGTGGGCTTGACAAACCTGTGGTAAAACTCTCCTCTATGTGTGCTGGACACCGCCGGGTGAACTAACTACCGGCTAATTGACAAACCATCAACAGAACAGCACTGCCAAACTGTGCAATACTTTGTAAGTAGTACATTTGTTTATTTATGTATTCATTTTTTTTGAGAAATGTTATCACTGTGTTGATTGCTAATAACTAAGAAACTATAGTTTGTAACTATATACAGATGTATAAATTAATAAAACGTTTTTTTTTTGTGCTAAATAATCTGTCATTCTTTAAACAACCATTAAATTATTGGTAGTAAACAAAGACTTTGTTATATATACTTTTTATAAGCAAGTGCCAAGTGTCACTTTATGGTCCTTTTGGAGCCTTTCCAAAAATGCACATAAATGCATTTTTATAAACTATTAGGATGTAAACAATACACCAGAGACAGTATACAAGTTATGCTTTGTCATATTATAATAAGAAAATATATTGAAAGGATCAAAAAAACATGTTATAGATCATGGTAAAAGTTGGTTACCAAGTGGCCCTTTGGAGTCTCCAAGTGGCCTTTTTGGGTAGGTGCCTAGACATGCGCTGAAATAAATGCTTGTAAAAAAATCATTTTTGCTTGTAAGAACTTCAAATTTGAAACCTACATTGTTAAGAACTATGGCTTTAGATTGCTTGTGTTTCCAGGCCCGTACATATTTGCCTTAAGCAATTTTCTTTTTCATAAAAATTTATTATACAAAAATATATTTTTTTCCATTGTTTTTGAGCTTCTTTATCTTTCTATTAGTAATTGCTAGAGCAATTCTTAGTATTTCATAGTAAACTGTCAACTGTCAGCTTTTAAATGATACCTTGGTTTTGTGTGTAGCCAGAAGGACTCATTAGCAACAACCATTTTATTATGGGTATGTCATTTTGCACTCGATTGTCAAAAAGGGGGGCGACAGGTAAGGGGTTATGAATGTTTATGACTGTTGTCATTAAGTGTCATTCAGTAAATTATGACACTTTTAATGCAAAGTTGACATTGTTTAAAATGTATTTGTTATGACAACTTGACATTACCCAAGGCAAAAATGTCTTGATTATGACAACTTGACATTAACAAAGACAGAAATGTCTTTGTTATGACAACTTGACATTAACCAAGAAATCATAACCTGTCAACCTGTTACAACTTTGGCCGTCATGACACCATTATAACTGTGTCATGAATATTTTACTTGTCCTCAAGTAAAGTGGAACACATTGTACTAGTTATAAAGATGTCATTAAGGGTTATTACACTGCAAAATGCTTGAAGTTTGATAATTAGACCTGTTATGACATATTTGTGACAGGTTGACAGGTTATGATTTCTTGGTTAATGTCAAGTTGTCATAACAAAGACATTTCTGTCTTTGTTAATGTCAAGTTGTCATAATCAAGACATTTTTGTCTTGGGTAATGTCAAGTTGTCATAACAAAGACATTTTTTGTCTTTGTTAATGTCAAGTTGTCATAACAAAGACATTTTAAACAATGTCAACTTTGCATTAAAAGTGTCATAATTTACCGAATGACACTTAATGACAACAGTCACAAACATTCATAAAGACTCCTTCATGTTCATGACAGGTGTTATGTCATGTTTATGACAGTGTCATGTCAGTCTTATGCACACCCCTTCAAATAAAGTGTTACCGAATTTTATACTCCGTGGTTATACTAAAGAAACGTTAGTCACAAAAACAGACAAAACAGACACCCCTCGTTGTGTTTATGCTTCTTTTTAAAATTATATTAAATAAACATAACTATATATAAAATTACATCTAAACATATGAAAGTTTCGTTTCAAAGACGGAAGGACAGTACATTTTGAAGACTCTGCCATAATCCCGTTTTCCTGAGTTCTCCTCCGCTTTAATCTCCCCAACCGGAAACGGATGAGCATCCTTGCGTCAAATGCGGAACTTATGCTTGCATATAACCTATTGTTCTATAGACTTAGTCTAGTCCAGAGTTTAATAAACTGATTTCCTGGAGGAAGACTAGAGCAAGGATTAAATTGAGGCTTAAAGGTATAGTTCACCCAAAAATGAAAATGAGGTCAGTAAATACTCACCCTCATGTTGTTTCAACCCCGTAAGACTTTCGTTCAACTTCGGAACAAATTAAGATATTTTTAGCCTTCATTGGCTGCAAGATAATTTCATCTTTCGGCACCGAAAAGTTAGCGCACTACTCCATCTGTCCAGATCCTTCAGTTTCCCAAGTCCATACATGTTGATATGCATTCCTTTTAAGTTTTCAATATAGTTCAGGTCAGGGTACTAGGATGGCCATGCAGAAAAGTCATTTTGTGCTCAATTATTTTTTTGTGGTTGTTGATTTTTGAATCAGTGACTACAGTGTTTATCAGACAGTCAGGAAAACGTTATACTGCCATCTGTTGGTTGTATGTTACTCTTATTGCCCAAAGGCCCCATGCCACTAAATGAACCAATTAAGGTATTCTGATTAAAATTCACTGCTGAAAACTAATTTGAACCAAACTTTGTGTGACCTCACAGGCAAAAATAAAATAACCATGTGCAGTTCATTTACACAGTTTAACACAAACTGAGAAATAAGCATTATTTTCAGTCATTGCACAAACACTACAAATGCACAGTAGCTGCCGTGTTTATAAACATCACCTACTACTGGACTGTTAAATGCTTGATTTTGATTGGTTGATGAACTTTATGAGGTGCGCAATTATTTTCCAGTATGCAGAGAAGTATAGTTACAGGCAGGTCTGACCACATTAGTTCCATATCACTTCTCAAAGTTATTTCAAATGTCCTTACAAACGCAAAATAATAAAAACCCACAAAGAAGCTATATGATTTTAAAAAACTACTCTTTCCCCTCACAAAATTACATTTTATTATGGAAAGCACACCCTCTTTCTCCTGCTCCCTCTCCCATACAAATGCACACACCTAAAGTGGATATTTAAAAGTTTATTAAAACAGTAGGTTTTTGTTATGCAAAATTAAACAAAGATAAATTGTCTTCTGTAATTAGATTAGAACTTCTGTTTAATTTAAAAATCACATTTAATGTCACTGTCACTGAAAATCAAAGTGACACTCAGATCTTCTCAGTACTCAACTCAACTCAACTCAACTCAACTCAACTCAACTCAACTCAACTCAACTCACAGTGTACATACAATGACACAACGGCACAGGACTGCAAACACAAGCAGCATAAATAGGGAGAACAAACAAAGGAGGTGAGGGAGGACAGGTGGGGCAAATTAATCAATAATCAGGTAATACGATGGGAGGGGCTAGACAATCAACAGGAGGAGAGCACATGGCACAAGGAAACATAACATGAAAAGTCATGTGCTCACACCAAACATGACTAAAGCATAAGCACATGGCCAGTAAAACAAATCACCAGCCATGTGCTCACACAAATCAAGACATGAACACACAGCTAATGAGAACACTCTTAAAGTAACGCCAGGTAAAATTTAACTTTTGCTCTCAGGGTCCCCCCTACAGTTGGGAAACAGTATTGTCCTCTACTTACTGTCGTAAACCGTCATGAATGTAGCACATGCATTTGTTGACATGATAGCCGTAGGAGGAGGTCACATGCAGGTGTTCTGCTAGCTTGCGTCGCGTGTGCAATGTCTTCATCCCAGGTACAGTGGCATATATTTCAGCATGTCATATGAATATAATTTCATGTTTTTTTTTTTTTTTTTCTAACGACAAATGATCGCGATGCTCACGTTTACAAGCCAGCGTCATTATAGTAGCCTAGTCTAGCCTATTGGTTACCGTTTTACTGAATATATACTTCAATGCAATGTTTGAGTGGTAGATAATAACCATCTATCGTCAATATTATAATAACAAGCTATATTATTATATCAATAATGCGCGCGCGCGCGTATTAATGCGTAGGCTACTCTAGCACACACACGCAAGGTCTCTCGCTCTCTCTCTCCCTCTCTGTCCTGCGCGTATTCAATTTAATAAGTCGGGACACTAAAATTAGAGTTGAAATACGGGACTGTCCCGGGAAAAACGGGACGTCTGGTCAGGTCACCCTAGCTAGTATGCAAGCAATATACTTACTTACTAGTACAAAAGCATGACAGCCCGCATCGGTCAGGCACCCCTCCTCCTCCTTCAGCTCACGCCAGCGAGAAAACGCTGGCCCAATTATGATCCTTGTTCTGCCTTTAACGCTATCACTTTCTCTTTTGCTTTGCTCCGATAAAACCTTTGCTTTCTTGTTTTTCTGTGCTGCTTCGGCCACGACTATAACATTTGGCTCGCACGTCCGATTTTAAGGAAGTGGGGGTGGTAGTGGAAGTGACGTATATGCCGTAAAGCAGTCAAATTTTGTAGTTCTCTTTGTTCGCCGGTTACTACCCGAAACCCGAAGTTTAAAAGTACGATTAAAAACGCTACAGACCCCGTCAGGCTATGGCAGACGTGTCATTCAACCTATTGTAAGTCGATGCACCATCACAAGAGACATGGAAATATATTATGAAGGTTGAAAAGTTACCCGGTGCTGCTTTAAGCCACGTGTTCACACAAAACATGACAACATGAACACAGCTAGTGTAAACAGGCTGCGTGCTACACAGCACAAGACAAAACATGACATGAAACAAGGCACACAGACAAGACAAAACAGGAGTGTCAGGGCTCTGTCACAAAACCAAGAAATAGACTAGACAGAAGTGACAGAACCCTGACACCTGCGCTCTCGTGAATTCACGTCAGAGGACCACATAGAAGAAAATGAATAGTTGAATAAAGTGTTTTTTTTTTTTTTTAATTATTTGTGCGCACAAAAAGTATTCTCGTTGCGTGATGAACATAAAGTTGAGCCACTGTAGTCACTTGGACTATTTTAACGATGTCTTTACTAACTTTTCTGGGCTGGCAGATGAAATTTAGCCTGGTCCCACCAGACTCTCGTACATTTCATTTAATTTGTACATAGAGTCTGGCACCGCTCCATTGGCAAGCGATAACATCCTTGTAGGCGGGTACTCTATTAAAGTCTAAAACTATTACATATAGGCTACACTTCTTGTCCAAAAGATCCATTCCATCTAAGATGAGTAACCATCAGTAGTAGTCATGAGTCGCATTTGTGTGACATCATCAACTCACCTCTCCCTCCCCTTCCGGTCGACCACCATGGGACCTTATTTCTGAAAAATATTGTATGGTAGTCAATGGCGAGAGAAAACAAATATTTGGGTCCCGTTTTATTTGTGCCCTGAATTACAGATATGCTGTTTGTCAATTTAAAAGATACATTTTAAAGTCAAGAAAGTCACAGTTTGATGTAAAACTGTTGAAGATGGTGTAAGACTGTGAAAATACGTAATTACAAAGACTACAAACCCAAAAGGCGTGCATGTGACGTCATACCTTTGAAGCTAACTTTTCTGAAGCTAACGTCTTTCATTTTATCTACAGTCTAATGTTATAATCGTAACGTTTCGCCGTCATGCCTGTGTGTTTTGTACCAGACTGCACACATACGAGCTTGGTGACGTACATAGTGCGAGACGAAAGATAGTTCATTTAACGATTTTCACATAAAACTAAATGTTACTCTTCTGTTTTATGACAAACTGTGACTTTCATAATTATCTTTTAAATTGACAACCATCATTCAGGGCACAGTTCATACGGAATAAAAAGATTAGTTGTCTCTCGCCATTAACTACCTTACATATTTTTCCCGAAATAGAGAGCCTAAGTCCCTCCCCTCCGCTTCCGGCTCATGGGACCTTATTTCGGAAAAAAATATGTATGGTAGTCACTGATCGTCAATCTATAGATCGGTGATGGTAGTCAATGGCGTAATGAGCCGGAAGCGGAGGGGAGGGACTTAGGCTCTCTTGGCTAGAGGAGGAGCTGTCAATCTAGAACTAGTGGACCATTGGAAACTCTAACTGCAACATTTGGAAAAGCAAGCGTAGAAGAACATGGAAAGAAGAGAGAAAGAACAGCACAAGCATACTAGTAAAATATGAGCAAAAAATGCAAGAGAACACAAAGTAGCCTACCGAGTAACAAAACCAAGGAAAGCATATTTTTTTAAAAAAGCATTAAGTTTTGTCCCAATTAATTGTATAAAGTTTTTATTCATGCTTGTTATTTTTTATTACCTCCTAAAATATTTTGATCCAACCACGGTGTTTGCTATTCTGATCATTTTGCATTAATTTTTTCAGTTTGTGCAATATATTTTTACATGTGTTTTTTACATTTTTGATGACGCTTATTATTTTTTTTATCCGTGACCGCAAGGCCTAAATTTAGACGCGAACGTGCCGAGTGTGCACTCCCTCTCTTGTAGTAAGTAGCCTATAGCCTAGCTATGTTCAACTTCAGAATTAACTAATCATTAACCTCATGTAAAACAGCAACTGTCTTCATTTGAAGTGATTGATTAACATCTTCATAATTCGTTAATTATTGCTTAGCCTACTTAAACAATCGCATAAATAGCCTGCTTCGTTAGAAAGGCCTCGGGATATCTACACGTCAACGATGTAGCTTTAGGCTACGAAAAACGGAAGTTTTTCTCTTGCGTTTTTCACTGCGTAGCTTAAAAACGATCCTCTTTAACACGGATCCTCACGGCGTAGTATAAACGCCCCTCGGTTTCACAATATCTCAGAAACAAACGTGAAAATAAGCAGGGCGTGATTCAACTATAAACATTGAGTCATTTCCTCATAAACCAGAAAGATCACGATGCCGATGGACGAATATCCCCTCACTGTCGAGGGAGACTGGGGACCTCAACACGCTAAAAGTGTGAAAAATAAACTTCATATTCACTTTCAGAGTAAGAAGAAATCGACACTCGGTTACTAACGTAACCTCGGTTCTCTCTAGAAGAGGGAACGAGTGTTGCGTAAGCTAGCTTACGCTACGGGAAAACCCCTTTTCTCGAGAATACTGAAGCCCAAAAATTATCCTTTAATTTTCACATATTTAAAACGCATGCTTGCATAGAGTAGACCTAGAATAAGCAGCTCATGCGCCTATTGGCTGCTCTGTGGCAAGATGCTGCAACCTATCGGTGGACTGATAGTGACGTCAGCACCAATAGGAGCGCGGGTGCCCAAGTGCGTCACGTCCCGCCAGAATAGGCGTGGCTTACCTAAATATAAGCCAGGTCCAGATAGGGTGTTCTTTGGTTTTTCACACTGAAGCGAAATAAGAACTCAGCATTAACACGGCCGGGTTACGCAACACTCGTTCCCTCTTCTAGAGAGAACCGAGGTTAGGTTAGTAACCGAGTGTCGTTCTCTTACGAGAGTACTCTCGTGTTGCGTAAGCTAGCTTACGCTACGGGAACCCAGTTTAAAGCGCCGTGTATGCTGAGACCATTCACATTAAGTCCAAGGGCCAGTGCCCGGGGAACACATAATAGTGAAGATATGTGGGCCGACACAAAGTGAGCCCTAACACATATTGACCATATGGTGACGCCCCTTATATGTATAAGGCAGTCCCTCCAGGATTTCGCGATGTCGCGATCGCAACTATTAACGCAACTTCAACAAATCCCCGTGAATTCAGAGAGAGAGAGAGAGAGAGAGAGAGACAGTCTTTTGGACATTCATCATATCGCATTGGTTTTCATTTCTTTGTCCTCGGAGCACTAATCCGATAATAATCGGACTATAGCACTAATAATTTTATTCTACATTGATTAAAAAAGAAAATCAAATGTGTTTTTAATAGTAGTTTTATTTTATACGGAAATCAAGTATTTATAATTCAGATGCGAATAAAGTTAAGGTTAATTAAAATAAAGGAAAACAAATTTATGGATCTGAAATATAGCTAATTCATTTTAAATTCATTCAGGTACAATTACCAAACATATCGCATGGTCTTTTTGTATTTTTATTAATTTAATTAATAAACTAATTATATAAAACTATTGTCAGTGCACTACAAATAAACGGGTTCTATGCCTTTTTTGATAAAACTTATTTTACAAATACAAGGCTTAAGATAGGGTGACCATATTTTGTCCTGATAAAACAGGACACTCGGCCCGGCAAACAGATAGGCCTACTCAAATGATACTCGAAGTTTACTCAAAGAAACCTTATTAATTTCAATACATTTAAAGTAGGTTATGCCTCCTCTTTATGGATAGAAATTTGTTATATTGTTATATGAAAACAGGACATGTCCTGGGAAAACAGGACAGTTGGTCACCCTACTTAAGACATTTATAAAAATGCCTTCTGCATTTTTGTTTTGCTTTTCACTCTATTGTACCGAAATCGTACCGAACCATTCCACCCCTAATATTTATACATACAATGCATGGTAACTTAGAGGTAACGTTAATGTAGGCCTACTGTAGTAATAATAATAATAATAAATTGAATTTGTATAGCGCTTTTTTGAACTCAAAGTCGCTTTACAGGGCAGGCAAATAAATAGTATAGGTATATCATCACCTATAACATGCACAAAAAATATATATTAATAAAGGAAAGGAAAAAAGCATAATATGAGCACTTTAAGTAAAAATCTATCTACCTTTGCTGTTTTAATCTATAAAAACAAATGCCAAAGAACATCGCAACTTTCATCGCAACTTTTTAGAAAAGCGGCCGCAACATCAGGAATTTTAGGCCGCAACAATCAGAAAAAAGGCCCGCGAAATCCTGGAGGGACTGATAAGGGAGTGCTTAACACAGTATAACAGTCAGCGTGTATGACAATCTCATACAGATAACACTTTGGCCTGCAAAGCAGGGACCTCCAGGTTATAAAACCTTATAAATGTAGACGGAGAGGCCCAGCCTGCCGCTCTACAAATATCATGGAGTGAAACACCACTAGTCCAAGCCCATGATGAGGCCATACTTCTAGTGGAATGGGCTCGAACACCTAAAGGGCATTGAAGGCCTTTAGACTTGTAAGCCAAGGCGATAGCATCAACTATCCATCTGGAAATGCTCTGTTTCGAGGTAGCTAGCCCCTTAGTGCGGCCACCAAACGAAACGAACAGCTGTTCTGACTGCCTGAAGGCAGCGGTTTGTTGAACGTAAACTCTTAAAGCCCTGACCGGGCAAAGGAAGTTTACATCGCTGTCACTGTCGGTTCCAGGAAGGGCCGACAGGGAAATGACTTGCGCTCTGAACGGAGTAGAGAGCACTTGGCAAGGCAAGGCAAGGCAAGGCAAGTTTATTTATATAGCACATTTCATACACAATGGTAATTCAAAGTGCTTTACATAGGAGAAAATAAAATAATCAAAACAAATAAGAATAATTAAAACATTTTAGAATAAGAAATAAAATAAAGTACAGTAAAAACAGTCGGACGAACAGTGGCACAGTGCTCATTCAGTAAATGCATGGCTAAACAGAAGTGTTTTGAGTCTGGATTTGAATGTGACTACTGTAGGAGCACATCTAATCTCTTCTGGAAGCTGGTTCCAGCTGCGGCTGGCATAGTAGCTAAAAGCAGACTCTCCTTGCTTAGAGTGAACCCTTGGTATTTCTAACTGATGTGATCCTAATGATCTGAGTGATCTGTTGGGTTTATATTCAGTGAGCATATCTGCAATATATTGAGGTCCTAGCCCATTGAATGATTTATATACCAGTAATAATACTTTAAAATCAATCCTAAATGTAACTGGGAGCCAGTGTAAAGACCTGAGGACTGGTGTGATATGTTCATATTTTCTGGTTCTGCTCAGAATCCTGGCAGCAGCGTTCTGTATGAGCTGCAACTGTCTTATGGTCTTTTTAGGAAGGCCAGTGAGGAGTCCATTACAGTAATCCACCCTGCTGGTGATGAAAGCATGCACAAGTTTCTCTAAGTCTTGACTGGAAACAAAGCATCTAATTCTTGCAATATTTTTCAAATGATAGTATGCTGATTTAGTTATTGCTTTGACATGACTACTGAAACTAAGGTCTGACTCTAGAGACACACCAAGATTCCTGACTTGATTTTTAGTTGTTAGACCTCTAGAGTGAAGGTATGCGTTCACCTTGAGAACTTCATCTTTGTTTCCAAACGCAATGACTTCAGTTTTGTCTTTGTTTAACTGAAGATAGTTTTGGCACATCCAACCATTTACTTCATCAATGCATTGGCACAGGGAGTCAATGGGGCTGTAATCGTTAGGCGATAGGGCTAAGTAGAGCTGTGTGTCGTCTGCATAGCTGTGGTAAGAGATTCGGTTCTTTCTCATTATTTGGCTCATTGGGAGCATATACAGGTTGAATAGGAGTGGTGCAAGAATTGAGCCTTGGGGGACTCCGCATGTCATGGATGTCCACTCAGACTTATGGTCTCCTATACTCACATAATAACCTCTCCCTTCTAAGTATGACCTGAACCATTTTAGGACTATCCCAGAAAGCCCCACCCAGTTTTCAAGCCTGTCAATAAGTATGTTGTGATCGACAGTGTCAAATGCAGCACTGAGGTCGAGTAGTACCAGCACTGATAATTTGCCTGTATCAGTATTTAAGCGAATATCATTTATTATCTTTATGAGCGCTGTCTCTGTACTGTGATGCGATCGGAAACCAGATTGAAAATTGTCAAAGTAACCATTCAAGCTTAAGAATTTGTTCAGCTGATTGAAGACAACTTTTTCAATGATCTTGCCTATGAAGGGAAGATTTGAGATCGGTCTATAATTGCTTAATATGGTCTTATCTAGATTGCTCTTTTTCAGGAGGGGCTTGACAACTGCAGTTTTTAGGGAGTTTGGAAAACTCCCAGAGAGAAGTGAGGCATTTACCACTTCTAGGAGATCTGCTTCTAAACTGTTTAACACACTTTTGAAAAAAGATGTGGGAAGTGTGTCAAGGGCGCAGGTTGATGTTTTAAGGTGCTGTACGGTTTCTTCCAAAATTTTGCCATCAATTTCATCGAAAACAGACATAGTAACTACTTTCTCAGGTAGTGGTCGGATCTGTTTGACCCCAGCACAACTCAAGGATGAGCTGATCACCTTTCTGATATTATTGATTTTCTCAGAGAAGAAAGAAGCAAACTCACTGCACTTGCTGTCTGAGAGCATTTCACTGGGAATCTGGCTTGGGGGGTTTGTCAGTCTCTCTACAGTAGCAAAAAGAGTGCGTGTGTTGTTTAAGTTGCTGTTTATAATATTTGAGAAGAAAGTCTGTCTAGCTTTGCCTAGTTCCATATTAAAAGCATGGATGCTGTCTTTGTAGATGTTATAATGGACTACAAGTTTTGTCTTCCGCCACATGCGCTCTGCTCTTCTGCATTGTCTTTTCATATTTTGCACTGCTGTTGAGTTTCTCCAAGGTGCTTTTTGTCTACCACTATTCTTCCTGACTTTCGCAGGAGCAATATCATCAATTACACTTTTAATTTTTGAGTTAAAAGATTCAAGGAGAAAATCAACAGAGTCAGCAGATATGCTTGGTTTTAATGATATAGCCTTCATAAATAGCACACTACTGTTCTCATTTAAGCATCTCTTCTTGACAGACACAGATCTAGCTTCAATGGCAGGAGAGATCAAAATATCAAAGAAAATACAGAAATGATCAGACAGTGCTACATCCTTAATAACAATCGATGAGAGGTTTAGACCCATACTGATAAGTAGATCTAGAGTGTGTCCACGATTATGTGTGGGTCCATTTACATGCTGTGTCAGATCAAAAGTTTTTAAAACAGTTTTGATTTCTTTTGCCATATTGGTTTCTGCATTATCTATGTGAATGTTAAAATCTCCAGCAATGGCAAAACAGTTAAACTCAGAGGAAATTGTTGATAACAGTTCTGTAAAGTCCTCAGCAAAGGCTGGAGAGTATTTTGGAGGCCTGTAAACAATGATAAGTAAAATACGTGGAGCACCTTTTAACACAATACCCAGATATTCAAAAGATGGGTAATTCCCAAGTGATTTTTGCTTACATTGATAGACATCTTTAAAAAGAGCAGCTAAGCCCCCGCCTCTCTTACCCGCTCTGCAAGCACTCATAAAAGTAAAGTTAGGAGGGGATGTTTCATTGAGGACTGTTGCACTGCAGCTGTCTTCTAGCCAAGTTTCATTTAGAAGCATAAAGTCCAGGTTGTATGTGGTTATTAAGTCGTTGACTAGAAGTGATTTATTTTTAAGTGAGCGGATGTTTAAAAGTGCTAACTTAACGGTCTTACTTTTTGTCCCCACAGCGATCTTAGTTTGGCGTGTAATAGGCACCAGATTAGATGGGTTTGCTGTACGGCTTTTGAAGGCCTTAGATTTTCTATCATGTAGTTGAACAGCAATAGGGAAAGATTCAGGCACACTGGGTTCCCGCTTGTTGTGTAAACATTTAAGAAAGTTACTGTTATCATAGCGGGGACCCGACACATATCACTGAGAGCTGGTATCAGTTGTTTTTGGTTCACCGCGAGCTGCTGGAGGAGGGTGTGAGCCCTGGCGCTGTGGCAGAGGCCGAAGAGCTCTCACAGGAGGAGGGGGAGGGCGAGCTGGGCCCGCAGGCTTTGGTGGTTGTGGGGCCTGCCGTTTTTTGGTTGACATCTGGGGGCTTGCAAAAGAGTGAGATAGTCTGGTTCCAGCATACACCAGTTGTTCCATTTTCTCCGAGAAGCACAGAAGTGGAGATGCTGGAGAGAGGGACAACGTGTCTTGCTCTGGTGTTATCGGAGGCTGTAATATGCTGTCCTGGATTTCCTGGCTGTTTTCCAGAAAGTCGTCCTTGGGTGCTGAATCTTCTAGCAGTTCTAGTATGTCACAGTCTGTCTGTGGTGAGCTCTGTGGGCAGGACTCAGCTGAGATTGTGTCCGTCAGCAGAGGTTGTTGTGGCTGAGTGGTGTTATCATTGTCCTTGTGTGATGTGTCAGCCGCATGTCCATTCAGGTGCAGAAGTGAAGTCCTGTGGTCATTAATACTGTGTCCAGGTGTGTGTGTGCCATTCAGGTTGAGTGGATTGGCACATACTGCAGAAGGATGATGGATTGAAAAGAAGATATTGTCCTTTAGCACTCTTGAACCAAGTTTGTTTGGGTGGAGCCCATCCTGTTGAAACAGTTGCCTCTGATTCCAGAAAAGATTGAAGTTGTCAATGAAGTTCAGTCCTTTTATATTGCAGGTTTTTTGCAGCCATGTGTTAAGCCCAAGCAACCGTGAAAACCTGTTTGTTCCTCTTGCTGGGAGTGGTCCACTGATGAATGTCTGAACTTTCAGTCTTTTAAGTGTTTCAAAAAGTTCATTGAAATCCTTCTTAAGGAGTTCTGACTGCCCTTTATGAATATCATTCTTCCCCACATGAACAATGAGTCGATTTGCAGTCTTATGTTTCATCAGAATGTTCTGAAGTTCCCTGTTTACATCAGAAGTTGTTGCTTGTGGAAGGCAGCATGTAGTTGTGTCCCTGCTACTAATGTTTCTGATTATGGAGTCACCCACTATCAGAGTCCTGGGCTCGGCTGCGCTCTGAGCTGAGTGCCGCTGTCTGCTCGACCTTGAGCGCCTGTTAGCAGTGTTAGCTACTGGCTGATTCAGTCTGTGTTCGATCACATTCATCACATTCAGGGATTCCTCATTCATTAATACTGCAAATCTGTTCTCAAGATGTATAGGCGGTGGTAGGAGACCAGTGTTTGCAATCCTTGTCAGAGCCGTATCTGGGGTAGAGGATGCTACTGCGGCAATGTGTGATGCTGGTGACAATCTGATGTCTCGAGTGCCTTTGGGTCTCGCTCCCTGTTTGTGCCATCGATTTGTAAGTCGATCGGCTTGTTTCTCTACACTCAGTATGGCCTGTATTGGAGCACTAGATTCATGGGACTCACCGGCTGTATGCTGAGGGCGCCCATGGTGAAGCTCTGTTGTGTGTTCTGTCTGGTTTGGAGGTCCCATAAGTAACTTTGTTTCAAGAACTGCAATCCTTTGTAAAAGTCTCTGGCAGTTAGTGCAGCAAGTAGATTCCAGAAGAGGCATTTTCTCTTATCCTTATGAATGTAGGCAGTTGTGTTTTCTCTTCCCCGGAATGTAAGCTTTCAGTGGGAGGCTGGTCGGAGAAAAGTATTCCGCTTTTTTCTAGTAATCAAGCGTTTGAGCACTGTGCTGATTTGCTGAAGTTAAAATTAGGTGATAAAAGGAAATAAAATATGAAAATATAAACACGATAGAGCAATAAAAAAATAAAAGCGATAGAGCAAAGCGCGGAGCAGTAAGCAAGAGTGTCCGAACAGTAGCTGAGCAGGAAGTAGAAGTACTTGGGGACATAACCGTGTCTTGGTTTGAGCGTAACTTTAGAATCATTAGGCCCAAATTCCAAACATGACGCTCTCACAGAGAGCTCGTCGCGGGACTCGTGTTTTCAGCCAGCGCTGGAGGGGGTGCATGCGCAGCAGACCCAACCGAAGCACTGCAGCGGCCGCATACGAACCGACGCGGGGCGCGGTGGATTCATCCTTCTAGCTCCCCTAAGGAAGCGGATGACCAGCTCATGTCTTCCCGGTGACTGACCGTGCGTCGATTCTGCGAACGCCGCCACGGCCACCACATAAACTTTGAGCGTGGATGGGGACCTCCCTTTATCCATCATCTCTGGTAGGAAAGTGAGCAAATGCGCAACCTCACACGACCGTGCGTCCAGATCTCTGTCGGTGCACCACTTGGAGAACACCGGCATTTAGACGCGTAGAGCCGTCCCGTGGAAGGAGCTCTAGGCTGCGTGATCGTGCTCATCACTCTTTCTGGCAGGGTAACGAGTACCCGTTGATCAATCATGCGTGCAGAGACCAGCGCTCTGGATGGGGATGCCAGATCGAGCCGCGAGCCTGAGAGAGGAGATCTGCCCTCACCGGAATAGGCCACGTAGCTGTATGTGACAGCCGTGCTAGTTCCGGAAACCAATTCTGATTCTCTCGGTGCGGAGCTATGAGGAGCACCATGTGGCGCGTTTCCCTGACTCTCTTGATTACCTGTGGTAACAGAGAGACCGGAGGGAAAGCATACAGTGGGAGGCTGGGCCAGACCTGGGCCAGCGTGTCCTCGTTCTTCAAAAAGAACATCGGGCAATGAGCGTTGTCTTTTGACGCAAATAGGCCGACTTCCGCTCTGCCGAATAGGCGCCACAGTTTCTGGACTGTTTGGGGGTGCAGGGACCATTCCCCCAGGGGAACGTTGTCCCTGGACAGTTTGTCTGGACCGTCATTCGAATGGCCAGGCACATGCGCCGCCCTCAGCGAGCACAGGTGCATCTGGGACCAAACAAGGATTCGTTCCGTCAGATTGCAGGGGTTCCTGGATCTGACACCACCCTGACGGTTTACATAGGAAACCACAGACATGTTGTCCGAGCGAACGAGAACGTGTTGGTCCTGTATGAACGGGAGGAAGCGCTTCAGCGCGTTTTCGACCGCTATCATCTCCAGACAGTTTGTGTGAAAACACTTCTCTTGGTCTGACCACTGGCCAAAGGCCGGTCTGCCTTCGAACAGCGCGCCCCAACTCGAGTTGGACACATCTGTCGAAACTACTTTCCGATAAGAGATGGTTCCCATCGTCACTCCCTGCTGGTACCAGTCGGCTACTAACCAGGGCTGCAGAGCCGCTATGCAGGTCTGAGTCACTCTGATTTTCTGGCCGCCAGAAACCCAGGCTCGGCGAGATGCGCAAGCATTCAACCAGCGATGGAGCGGGCGCATGCGCAATAGGCCCAGCTGGAGCACCGCTGCAGCTGATGCCATACAGCCCAGCATCCGTTGAAAAGTTTTCAAAGGGAGAAAGCTGCCCTTCTGGAAAAACGCAACTAGGTGGTGAACACAGACAATCAATCAATCAATCAATTTTTTATTTATATAGCGCTTTACAACAACCATGAGTTGATCAAAGCGCTGGACAGGGAAAACAAAAGAAAAAAAAAGAACAAGACAAAACCAACAATACAATACAATACAATACAATACAATACAATACAATACAATACAATAAAACTCTTCTATAAAATCATTTTGCTAATCAGCTGTCGATCCAGTGCCAAAAGCTGATCTAAAAAGATGGTGCTTCAACCTGGCCTTGAACAGGGGCAGCTCCATGATGGAGCGTAATTCCAGAGGCAGCGCGTTCCATAGTTTCGGCCCCGCTACTGCAAAGGCACGATCACCCCACTTTTTGCACCTGGATCCTGGGACCACCAGCAGATGTTGTTCAGAGGAGCGCAGGACTCTGCTGGGCTTATAAAGGGTCAGCATATTACACAGATAAGCAGGTGCAGGGCCATGGATAGAGCAAAAAACAAACAGTAAGATCTTAAACTGAATTCTGAACTGGACTGGAAGCCAGTGGAGAGAGAGCAGGACAGGAGTGATGTGGCCATGTTTACGGGTGTTGGTAAGAAACCTTGCTGCTGCGTTCTGGACAAGCTGTAGACGGTGCAGAGAGGCCTGGTTTAACCCGATGTAGAGGGCATTGCAGTAATCCAAGCGTGAACTAATAAAGGCGTGGATTGTTTTCTCGAGATCACTACAGCTAAGGAACGGTTTAACTTTGGCCAATCGACGAAGCTGGAAGAAGCTTGTCCTGATCACAGAGTCTATCTGTTTATCGAGCTTCAGACTACTGTCCATAAACACCCCAAGATTCCTGACTACATAACTGAGGTGGGTAGTCAGGGGTGCCAGATCGGGAGCTGCCTTTGTTGGGCTAGAGGCATCAAATAAGATAAATTCAGTCTTTGAATCATTTAGACAGAGCAGATTTTGTGATAGCCAATGTTTAACGTCATCCAGACATGTCTGAAGGGACTGTGTGTCTGGAGAGTTCTGGGCAACTGGCAGATAGATTTGTATGTCGTCTGCATACAGATGGAAAGAAACATTATGCCGGGATATCACAGAACCTAAGGGGAGCATATACAAGGAAAATAAAACCGGGCCAAGGATAGAACCCTGTGGCACACCAGAGGAAAATGGTGCTGGAGAAGAAGAGAGATCATTGATCATCACAGAGTAATTTCTATCGGCAAGATATGACTTGAACCACTGCAGCACGAGTCCTTGAAGACCCACCTGCTGAGCCAGACGGGTCAGGAGGATAGAATGGTCCACCGTATCAAATGCTGCAGTAAGGTCCAGCATTATCAACAGCACTGGTTTTTTAGCGTCCAGGGATAACAAGATGTCATTCTGCACCTTCAACAGTGCAGATTCTGTGCTGTGGCGTGCCCTGAAACCAGATTGAAATTGTTCAAAAATATGGTTTTGATCCAAGAAAGATTGAAGTTGTATGAAGACGAGCTTTTCCAGAACTTTAGAGAGAAAAGGCAGATGGGATACAGGTCTGAAATTTGAAAGAACTGATGGATCAAGGTTAGGTTTTTTGATTAATGGCCTGACCACAGCCTGCTTAAAAACAGTTGGGACAGACCCTGAGCTAAGGCTGACATTGAAAAAAGAGAGAATACATGGTCCAACTGTATCGAAAACCTGTTTAAGCATTTTAGATGGAATAATGTCCAGGGAACAGTTGGTAGCTCTCAGCTTCTGGACAACATTTGAGAGCTGAGAGAGTGACACTGGCTCAAACACATCAAAAACAGCAGGAGGTGAAGGAAGTGATTGGTGGACATATGAACAAACAACCATACTGCTGTTTACACTCTGTCTAACTGAGGCAACTTTATCAATAAAGTATTGGAGAAACTCATCACAGGTTGATTTAGATACATTTTCAAACACGTTAACAGGTGGATTTGTAACAGATTGGATTGTATTAAAACAGACGTGGGGCCGATTTGAGCTATTTGAAATAACATTTGAGAGGTATTTACATTTGGCTTCTTTTACAGCAATTTGATAATCAGAAAGACAGACTCTCAAAATACCAAGGGAAACCTGCAGCTTGTCCTTTTTCCACCTCCGTTCAGCCTGTCTACAGCGCCTTCTCAGGGCGCGTGTGGTGTCATTTAACCAGCAGTCTGGTTTGGGTTTGATAGACCTCAGCTTTAGGGGTGCAACTGAGTCTAAAATCTCTGAACAGGTGGAATAGAAAGAAGAGATGAACTCCTCAGTGCTGGGCGGTTGACTTTCGCAAAGGGCATGAAAACCAGAGTTTTTGAAGGCAGTAGCAAATTCCTCAGCTGTTGTAGAAGTGATAATACGGCGACTACAAATTGGGGTAAGATATTTTGCAGGAGGTGAGGGGGGCGTGAAGTCAAATATAATGGGAAAATGGTCTGAAATGCAAGTATCCAGTATTTCTATGTTTAATATTGGCAAACCATGTGAAATTATGAGGTCTAACGTGTGGCCATGTTTGTGTGTGGGAGCATTTACTGACTGAATTAAATCAAAAGAGGTTAGCAGGTTTTGAAAATCTTTAACTAATTGACTGGATGGACAACAGACATGAATATTGAAATCCCCACAAATAAGGAAATTATCATATTTTGGCATTACATCAGCAAGAAAATCAGTAAATTCAGCAATAAAATCCTTATTATGTTTAGGAGGACGATATAAAACAGCACACAGTGTAGGGGGTGTCAATTGCATCAGGAATAACTGCAGTTCAAAGCTACTGTAGTTCTTACATGAGATGGAGCGACAGTTTATGTCCTTCTTATTGTACACTGTGGCCAGCCCGCCTCCACGGCTTGTCACTCTCGGTGTATTTAGGAAAGAATAGCCAGGGGGGAGGAGCTCAGAAAAAGCGCTGTTGTCACCTGGTTTGATCCAGGTCTCCGTCAAAAAAAAGACATCCAACTCACGAGTGGAGATGAGGTCATTCAGAACAAACGTCTTGTTTACGATCGAGCGAGCGTTCAACAGAGCCGCACGCACCGATCTGTTGTTTCCAGTCTGGCGATGTGCTGCACAGCTGAGAGGAAGATTCGCTTTCGCGTTGCGCTGCCGATGGATCCGCGCAGGCCGGCGGTGATGAGTAGGTGTACAACAGGTGTCTGGGAGAGCCGGTAAGAGCCATCGGTAGCTGTACTGCAGAAGGCGATGTAGATCAAACCCTCCATAACCCCCGGACATGTTCCTGAAACCGCCGGAGACACCCATGCCGACGGAGAGAGACGCCAGGTATTTTTTAATTTTTACATGAACGCCGCCTCTCTTTCCTCGTCTCCTGCGTCTCTTGTTGCAAGTTGACGGGCAAATAGGACGCCACAGATAGGCAGGCACTGAGGCTAGGAATGGCGGTAGATTTGAATCTCCGGCAAAACCAGGCAAGTTGGTAGTCACGTTACTGCGTATCTGTAGCAGCGACAGACGATCGTACACGAATATCGATGACACATTGCGGATGAAAACAGAGATTAGCACAATGATCGCCAGAAAACACAACAGAAAAGGACGGCGAGCCAAACACAAACACAACGGCGCCATCTTACATCCAATATACATTCGTATATTGACTGACAATATCAGCCAGTCGTCCAGATAGTTCATTATTCGCAGCCCCTGAGTTCTCAGGGGGGCGAGCGCTGCGTCCATGCACTTCGTAAATGTATGGGGTGCTAGAGACAGGCCGAGCGGCAGGACGGTGTATTGATATACCTGACCGTCGAAGGCGAATCTCAAAAATTGCCTGTGACGGGGTGATATCTGAAACAGAAAATAGGCATCCTTCAGATCTAGAGAAATAAACCAGTCCCTCGGGCAAACGTGTGCGAGGATTTTCCTGGTTGTAAGCATTTGAACGGTCTTTTGCAAGCACCTTGTTCAAATGTCTCAGATCTAGGATGGGCCTGAAAGCTCCGTTCTTCTTGGGTACAAGAAAATATCGGCTGTAAAAGCCTGACTCGCTAAGAGAAGGCGGTACTTTTTCTATAGCCCTTTGCGCAGCAGTATTGCTATTTCTGCGTAAAGTAGGTGTGCTACTTCCGCATTCACTATCGTCGCGGACCGGGCTCGAAAGCGCAGGGGAGGGCGAATGAATTGAAGTGTATAGCCCTGCTTTATTGTGCTGAGAACCCATTCTGAAATCCCTGGGATAATTTCCCACGCAGCTATGTGAGCCGCTAGGGGGCGAATGGCCTCCGGGTTCAAATCGCCGCCATTTGCGGGCTTGTGAAACTGAACCGGAGCCGAAAGCGCGGCGCGCGCGCTCTCGGTTCTGGGCAATGGCTGCTCACTGAAAGCCGAGACCGGCTGATTTATGTGAGGAGTCCCAATCATAAGGGATGGGGAGCATTTTATTCTCACTTTTTGACGCGAGAGCAGCGCTTTGGGCGGAAAAGCTTTCTGTAAGCGTGAGCGCGTGTGCGCGGGCACGAGACTTACAAGTGTATTTGACGCCCCGATCATAACGGATAGGGAGCGTCATATCAATGCCCTGTGTTTCGTTTTAACGCGCGGGCGGCGCCCGGGGGGAGGTGTGTGTTAGTAAGCGTGAACGCTCTCCGGCGGGCACGAGACTTACATTCATAACCTGTTTTATTGAACGTGTAACAGAGCGGGCAGATAGTGGGCACGGACCATGGGAGTGTGCTCTGTGAGTGACACGAGATTTGATGTGCTTGTGTGTAGGGGTGAACACTGGGGCGTGGGCACTTACACTACACTTAAACACCAACGGCGTGAGCCGGATAACCAGACAGTATACTCTTTTGAGATTTCTCTGGGTCGCCGTGAAAACGGCGTATGTGTGCAGGCGAGAGGGTAAATGAACCGGCTCGTTGGCTGCTAAATGGACCACTGCAGTAGCCTTTTTGAAGGGGACTGACAGGGAAATAAACTTTGACTGTGGTCCGGCCGCAGCGGGACACGCGCGTCTTTCTCTCTCATATGATAGAGCGGGCAGAAAAATAGGCGTGGACGCGAACTCGCGGACACATTTCCTACGTTCAACACTCGAGCGGTTTCCCGCTTTAAGGGAGTGGGCTCTGTGAATAACACGAGCGTTGTGCTTGCGTGTAGGGGTGAACACTGAGATGTGGGCACCTTTCTACACTAAAACACCATCGGCGTGAGCCGGATCTGCATAAATGTTATCTGCTGCGGGAGCCGGGATCGAACACGGGTCTCCGGCACGAAAGCTTATGGCTGAGCCACAGGGGAAACAACGTAAGCTTTAGTTGCCGCGAGCAGATAAGAGAGAGAGAGAGCGTCATCACAGTTTTCGTGTGTGTGTCGGCACTGTTTACAGGCGTGCGTGTATAACAGGCACACTACTGCAGTATAGACATTACCGGCCGCTCGTACTAGGAGGAGCTGGAAAATGTTTGAGAAGAAGACGGAGTTTGTCAGGCCTCGGCGGGACAAAAAACCACACTTTCTTTCGACGGTGACGTCTCGGGTCGCGCGCTCGCTTCCTGTACGTAAGAAAGCTGGTCGCGAGCTCAGAGAGGAGAGCTGCATAAATTTTTTCTGCTGCGAGAGCCGGGATCGAACACGGGTCTCTGGCGCGAAAGCTTAGAGTTTAGCCACTGAGCCACGGGGGAAACAACATAAGCTTGAGTAGCGCGAGCAGCCACGGTAGCTCCCTTGTAACGTAAAGGAAGCTAGCCGCGGTTAGAACAGCAGTCCATTGATGCGTGTCCCTCAACCTCAGACGCGACGGCAGTGAGGCTCGTGAGCGGCAGCTGCGCGTCGGTGAAGGGAGGCGGGGAAGGTGAAAAAGCGAGGCTCGAGGGAGGCTTTCCGGCGAGCGCGTCGCTGTGGCTACAGGCTCCGGCAGCCCTTGGGAACGGCGCTTATCACTGCGCGGTCCCACAAGGGGCAGAGTGACTGCTTCTGCGGGGGCGCGGTAGCTTCCTTGTAACGTAAAGGAAGCTACGCGTGGTTAGAACAGCAGTCCATTGATGCGTGTCCCTCAACCTCAGACGCGACGGCAGTGAGGCTCGTGAGCGGCAGCTGCGCGTCGGTGAAGGGAGGCGGGGAAGGTGAAAAAGCGAGGATCGAGGGAGGCTTTCCGGCGAGCGCGTCGCTGTGGCTACAGGCTCCGGCAGCCCTTGGGAACGGCGCTTATCACTGCGCGATCCCACAAGGGGCAGAGTGACTGCTTCTGCGGGGGCGCGGTAGCTTCCTTGTAACGTAAAGGAAGCTACGCGCGGTTCCGTCCCAGGCGGGAAGCGCACAAGATGTGGCGGTCCCCGACGCTGAGAGGGGCTCGACACGAGCATTTGGAAACGCATTTGGAAACTCGAGGCATTTGAAACAACGCCTCTTGCTCTTTTAGAATACTAGAGAAGGAATATGAAAAGGATATGGGCGCCGGATAGCGCAGCAGGTACGGCGATGAAGCGGCGAAGGCGGCTTCCAACTGCAGTGCAGAGGGCTTGCTTCGACGGCACAGGCTTCTCCGGAGAATCAGCGATGTAGAGTGAACACTTTGCTGAAGAGGTGAAAAATCAAAGAACACCCTATCTGGACCTGGCTTATATTTAGGTAAGCCACGCCTATTCTGGCGGGACGTGACGCACTTGGGCACCCGCGCTCCTATTGGTGCTGACGTCACTATCAGTCCACCGATAGGTTGCAGCATCTTGCCACAGAGCAGCCAATAGGTGCATGAGCTGCTTATTCTAGGTCTGCTCTATGCAAGCATGCGTTTTAAATATGTGAAAATTAAAGGATAATTTTTTGGCTTCAGTATTCTCGAGAAAAGGGGTTTTCCCGTAGCGTAAGCTAGCTTACGCAACACGAGAGTACTCTCGTAAGAGAACTCAGGGAGGAGACTGCGTCGTGCAATATAACGGCGAGAGCAACTCTGCTACAATTCTGTTCAAATCATCTGACAGTAAGTGCTACACAAAACATGAGTAAGATGGTAACAAAATAACACGTTTTTACATATGTTTATAATAAATAAATAAATACATGTGTAGCCCTCCTGCCGGGTAGAATCTTGTGGCTCACAAAGTAAAAATCTTTCTAAGGGATCTTAAATTTATCCACTACCCCGGTGGAGGCACATTCCCTTCAGTTACACTGTCAATATTACCCAGATCTCAGATATTCACCTGATAGTGTCAGATTTATGTTTGCTATTTGGAAATAATATTAAAACACTACTGTGTTTCCCTTTAGATTCTAAAATACAAATCTCTCAATGAAAAAAACAAATTAAACGTTATTCAATTCTTTCCACAGGAAATCACACAAAATGATGCAGATCAATAAACATGTATTTATTCTTCTCAGTGCTCTTTTGTATTTTCACTATTTGAATTACCAAATAATTCAATGCACAAAATCAAACCACCCCAGCAATCACATATAACCCAAAAAAAACAAATGTAAATAAAATATTAATTTTGACCCAGCTGGGATTTTCAGTACAGTAATGGCGCGCTAGTTGGAGCTCTTTGATGCAAAAACACAGTGTAGTAGGCTTACTCACAAATCAGGAAAAACAAGCATTCCTGTTGCAGAATATTCTCACTTCCCAACGAGATGATACACAGCATCCGAGACGCAACCCACAGCAACGTTGAGTGGATCTCGAACTCCTCCCTCCTCTTGGTGGCCAGATGCATCCGCGAAAGTAGATCTCCCAATTTCGACGATCTCTCGGTTTTTAAAACAATAAACACGCACTTAACACGAACTCCCAACTACATACACCACTGCGACACTTTTACTCAAAGAAATCAACCAAAAAAAAACACGGGTATTCTTCCGGATGTCAAACGAATTAGTTAAAGTTGAATTAGTTAAACTGCAACACTCAACTGGAAAAAATAAACACGGGTATATTCTTCCGGATCTCACAATCTAGAACTAATCTAAAATATAATATATATATAATCAACGTGATCGCAGAAAAACACAGATTATCTCACATGTGATCCTCGTGTTCTCTCCATCTCTTTCACTCAAACGAACTGAAGTGTGCAGTCTCTCTCCGAACTCTTCCGCGATCTTTTTCCTCTTTCCAATCGGCTGAAAACTCATGCGTGACACTTTCCCAGTTCACACAAAACTTAAAATTGTTCCTGAGCTTTGACTGCTGTCAGCCCTCTCAGAACGCCGAACTTCACTCACTCCTCCCGGAAAACAAAACTGTTTCCGTTTTTTTTCCCCCAAGGGTCAAAGTCCACAGTTCTCATCATTAGACTGCCGCTCTCCAAAAACACAATAAAATGTATGTGTGTGTATCATTCCAGACCCAAATACAAAATAAATGAAATTATATTATATCATAAAAAAAAATAGTTATACATTTAGAAACCCAAACATTTTTCAGGGTCTCTACATTCTCCCCCCACCAAGAATCGTTATGTCCTCATAACGAGGGGAAAACAGAGTATCACCCAATTTAACACTTCAATATCTTGGCTCTGTTCACATATTTAGACACGCATACACTTTTTATAAGAATGAGCAAAATAATATCACAATAGACCCATACTGAAACAAATCACTCAAATTAGTGTCTAGCAGTTAAATCAACTGAACAGGTACTTAACCTTCTTGCAGGCACCTTCATCCACAAAAAGACAGTAGAACAGTATCTAACAGGACTTACACTTTTAATTTGAGCAATGGCAGGCTCAAATTTTGGCTTCCCAAGAGTATCATAGGTAAACCTCTTAGGCACAGTTCTCTCTCTTTGAGACCTTCTCCCCTTTTCAATTACCTCAGTAGAGATACCTTGGTTTACATCACTCTCAATCACATTTGAAAAGTCTTGCACTTCATTTGCAACATGATCACTGATGTCTGACAATTGGCTCACACTGTACATTTTGTCAGAATCACTTTCTGGAAGCAGTCTTGAAACAGACTCTACTGACACATCTGTCTCAACTCTTTGAGGAATCTCAACTCTGCCTCCAGAATGCTCAAATTTCTCAGAAACATTATGTTCAACAGTCCCTGAAACAGCATTATCAGAAACCCCTGCATCATTCCGACAAGTCTCTCTTCTCATAGGAGTCAAAGGATGATTTTCAGGTACGGGATACGACACTCCATACATTTCATCCTCACTCTCTGAACTCACATCAGAATTCTGATCAACTCTGGCGTCTGTTTCCTGTCTTACAGGTGCATTCTCACCTTCCCGTTCTGGACTCTGTGTCTGTCCAGCTTTTTCCCTTTTCCTCAGAACTCTCTTTCTGGGTTCTGGGACACTGTTAGGAACTTGTTGCTTTCTTAATCCTTGTCCAACAGGAAGTATGTGATTCCTATGCAGAATCTTGACTGGTCCAGTTCCACTCTCTGGCTTCAGACGAAACACAGAGTGAGGCATCTGGCTCTGGACAAGGTAGGGCTCAGCACTCCATCTGTCCGCCAACTTGTGCTTTCCTTGCAATCCAAGATTCCTGATCAGTACTCTATCTCCAGGAACAAGGTGAGAGTAATGCAGTTTCTGATCATATCTTCTCTTATTTCCTGCATTCTTCTTTCCAGCTTTTTCCTCCGCCAGCTCGTATGCAGACTTCAGCTCTTGCTGCATGGTCTTGACAAAACGCTGGTAAGACTTATTGGTAGTACCATCACTAGAACACACCAAAACTCAGATCTATGGGCAATCTGGCTTCCCTTCCGAACATAAGGAAGTAAGGCGAGTATCCTGTGGCTTCATTCAGGCTGCTATTGTACACATGCACAAGATGTCCAATGTGACGACTCCACTGCGGTTTCTGCTTCGGATCCAGGGTTCCTAACATGTCCAGCAGTGTCCGGTTGAACCGTTCGGGTTGCGGATCACCCTGGGCATGGTACGGTGTTGTCCGGGATTTCTCCACCCCTAAGAGGTCAAACAACTCCTGGATGAGCCTGCTCTCGAAATCCCGTCCCTGGTCTGAGTGCATCCGTCTAGGCAATCCATAGTGAATGAAGTATTTCTCCCACAGGACCTTCGCAACTGTGGACGACTTCTGGTCCTTAGTCGGAAACGCCTGCGCATACCTTGTGTAGTGGTCCGTGATGACAAGGACATTACAGATTTTCTTGGAGTCTGGCTCTATGGATAGAAAATCCATACACACAAGATCCATGGGTCCATCACTGGATAAGTGTGACAATGGAGCAACTCTCTTTGGCAGAGTCTTCCTCTGGACACATCTGGCACATGTTTGGCAGTACTTCTCCACCTCCATTTTCATTCGTGGCCAGTAAAATCTCTCTCTTACCAAGCCATAAGTCTTGTCAAATCCCAGGTGTCCAGAATCATCATGAAGCGGCCGGAGAACTACTTCATGAAACTTTCTGGGCAAGCACAATTGCTTTCGACGGGGTTTGTCTGGAGCTTGAGTGCATCGAAACATCACTCCCTTTTCAATTTCTAATCTTTCCCACTCTCTCATGATCACGGGAAGATCCTTGTGAGATTCCTTCTTGACCTCGGACAGATCTCCTCCTTTAAGAGCTCTCCATATCTCTCCAAGACAAGGATCCTCTTGCTGGGCACGTGACAGATCTGCAGAACTCATTTTTGGAATCATAGAAGTATCCAGAGTGGCTAAGTTGCAGTAAGCTCTGGGGACTGATTTAGGAGATCCTCCCAATGACGTGACAATCCTGCTGGCAGTTGTGAAACAGTTGGACTTGTCTTGCACTGGAAGCTTACACAAGGATCTCACTCCAGAGGATGATATATTAGCCCACTCCTGCTCCTTCGCTCTCCTATGAGGACGACGAGACAAAGCATCGGCATCAACATTTTGTCTCCCAGGCCTGTACTTGAGACTGAAGTCATATGCAGAAAGGGCCGCTAGCCACCTATGTCCTGTAGCATCCAGTTTGGCTGTGGTCAGAACGTAAGTTAGCGGATTGTTGTCCGTCTGCACTTCAAACTTTGCTCCGTACAGATAATCATGTAGCTTGTCAACAACAGCCCACTTTAACGCCAAGAACTCAAGTTTATGGACTGGGTAGTTCTTTTCCGAAGGCGTCAAGCTTCTGCTGACAAACGCTACAGGCCTCAATCCCTGTCCTTGGTCCTGATACAGCACTCCGCCCAACCCTTCACAGCAGGCATCGACATGTAAGACATACGGAAGCTGAGAATTAGCAAAGACCAACACAGGAGCCTGGGTAAGTCTCACCTTCAACTCATTGAAAGCAGCTTCACAAGCATCAGTCCACCTACTTCCAAATGGATCCGAGGCTTTGTACACGACTCTGTCCGTGTTGTCCCCAGCTTTTATCTTCTTCAGGGTCTTAGCAGGTAGACACCCCTGCAGCAACTGGTTAAGTGGGTAAGACACTCTTGAATAGTCTTTGACAAATCTCCTGTAGTACCCACAGAAACCTAAGAAGGAACGTAGCTCTGTCACGTTCTGGGGCCTGGGCCAAGACTTGACAGCTTCAATTTTGGAGGGATCAGTCGAGACACCGTCTTGAGACACGATGTGACCAACATAGCTGACAGAAGTCTGACAAAAGGTGCACTTGTCCAGGGACAACTTCAACCCTTCGCTCTGCAAGCGGTCCAACACCTTGAGCAGCCTCTCCTCATGCTCCTCCAAAGTCCGTCCAAAGATAATGAGGTCGTCCAAGTAGACCAGCACTTCCAACAGGTTCATGTCTCCCACTGTCTTTTCCATCACTCGTTGGAAAGTTGAGGGAGCTCCACAAATCCCTTGTGGCATCCGCTGGAATTGGTAAAACCCCAATGGGCAAATGAAAGCTGTCTTTTCTTGGTCGTCTTCACTCAGAGGGATCTGATAATATCCACTCCTAAGGTCCAATACACTGAACCACTGGCTTCCATTTAAGCAGGCCAGAGCATCTTCAATACGTGGAACGGTGTATTGGTCTGGGATTGTGCGACGATTCAACGTTCTGTAGTCCACACACATCCTTATCTGTCCATTCTTTTTTCGGACTACCACGATCGGTGAAGCGTAGGGACTTCTGGAGTCTGCAATAATTCCAGCCTCTTTTAGCTTCTCCAAGTGCTGCCTAACATCCTCAATGTCAGCTGGTGCAAGCCGCCGTGACCTCTCACGAAAAGGCTTATCCTCTGTCAGTCTGATGGGATGTTGAGTACTCTTTGAACATCCCACATCAAATTCATCGCAGGAGAAAACATCCTTTCTCTCCAACATCTTTTCGGCCAGCCGTTGTTTCCATTCTGCAGAAACCGATGTATCGCCAAAATTAAATGAATCCTTGGTCAGTTTGGTTTGGCCATTACTCTCTCTAGGTTTAGAGACGGTAGGCACAACGTCAACCGGAAACACATGGGCGATCGGCATTCCTCTCTTAATCCTCACTGGGCAAGAAGAGACATTCCTAATAGTGACTCCAATTCTTTTTGACTGGACAGCAGTAGCAGACTGCACCTCAGCTCTCACTAGCAGTTCCTCAGGAAAACGGGACTCCTTAGGCTGATCCACTAACAGGGTTTTAGCAGATGATGTAACTGGGTATTTCAGGATTCCAGAAACCCTCACACTCTCTCCCGGAGTCAACTTCAACGGCTTAAGGCGATGAAACCAGACTGTCCCTCTACAGTCATCAACATCACACTTGTTAACAGCAATGACCCGTTCATAGGCAGTTTTGATCTCAGGATGAACAGTCAGGGTATGAAGGAAATCATTACCCATCTTCGTCGTACACACGTCTACAAGCTTCTTTACCACAGCCGTGTTTGTTCCCACCAGAATGTTGACATCACCTTTCATGACAGGATCGGGACAGACCAACACAAGTGTATCTATGGATTCCGCCACTCCTGCCACAGATCCTGGAAACTCCAGCCTTAAAGACAAGCAGCCATCATAAGGGTATCTCTGCGAGCTTAATCCCCATATCTCCAAATTTTCAATCGGTGTTAATGGCAGATGCTTTAAGTGTTTCTCATAGAAGGATCTGTACAACAGCGTGACCTGCGATCCACTATCCAGCAAAGCCTTAGTGTAGATACCTTCCACCTGGATGGGAAGGACAGAGCTAGGTCCCACTAACCTGTTCGGAAGATCTACTTGCTCAGCTCTTGCTCTGTTGCACTTTGTGGAACGTGTCTTCCCCGGAGCTTCAGGCCGTTCCTCTACTGAGCCCCGGAGGCATTTCCCGACGGCTGTCTCATTTTGATGAGCCGCTGGTTTACTCTCCTGAGATTCTCTTCCTTGGTACAATCACGTTTCAGATGCCCATCTTCTCCACATCTGTAACAGAAGATGTTAGCCTTGTTCACTGGTCGGGTTGGTGTTTTGCTTTCTGCAATCGCAGCTAAACTGTGTGTAACAGAACGATCGTAAGTCACTGGTTCTTTCGCCACAGCGGACAAGCGAGACACCTCGTTCTTTAGCCCCCTAATCTCCCTCTTCAGCATTTCTACTTCTGAATTGGCCAGATTGGTGTTACCAGATGACTCATTCTTTGCAGGGGGCACCCCAGACATAGCAACATTTGCATGCACTGAGCTCCTTTGTCTCAACATACTCTCTTCTTCTCGCACCTCTTTCATTAGCTCATTGAAAGGAGGAGGAGCACACAGCTTATGTGTCATCCTCAAGCGCATTGCCACTAGGTCACTTGAAAGAGCACCTCTAACTATTTGCTGCATTCGAAGACGATTCATTGCAGGGAACTCAATGCCTCTTTTCCTCAGCATACTGTGCAGCATCCTATCCAATCTCATTATGTAGGCTGAGAGCTTCTCTCCCTCACTCTGGTAAGTGCTCCTAAATTTTAGCATCAAATCTGCAGCATCCTCAGTGGTGCCAAACGCTGACTCTAACGCACTGAGGTAGTCACTGAAAGTAGCAGATGGATTTCCAGTCTTCTCAAACCTTACAATGTCCGCTGCAGGACCTCTGAGACACTCTACTAGTCTCTGCTTCTTGACATTATCGGAACACTGCCACTCTTCCAGAATGTGAGTAGTCTGCTCCACCCATACCTCATACTCATCCTCTCCATGGGGAGTGGGAATGAAGCCAGAGAATGGACGCAGCTTCCTATATCCAGCTCTCTCCTCAGATGAAGCCACATGACAGGTTTGAACAAGGGAATTTATGGCATCAACCAGTTTAGTGTCAAGCACAGGTGTAGAGGAAGCCAGACTTGGAATGTCAGATAGCGACTTTCCCTCTGCTTGAAGAAAAGACATCAACTTAGTCTGAAACTCATCTTCCTTACTGCGCTTAGGTGCTTCAGCTGCAACATGCACAACCTGTGTGTACCAGGTACCTACTTCAGGTCCTCCGAGCTCTGCAGGTATAGACATCTCAGAAACCTTGCTAACTGTCTCAATCAGAAGAAACTGCTGACGCTTAGTCTTATCAAAGAGGCGACCAATCACTTTGCATTTCCTCATTCCCAGAGCAGCATCCAGCACTTCATAAACTACTCTGTCTTCACAATCTGCAGGTACGTTGCTCAGAATGATAACTCTGTCCAACTCAACACCTTTCTCTCTGCACCATTCAATAATCTCACTAACCTCCATTTTGTTCACCTGTATCCTCAACAGTATGTGTTCAAAAAAAAACAGGTTATGACTGTTAAGCATTTAAAGTTCTCTTCACCGAACTCTCAAAGAAACAATATACAAATAAATCACTTCCAAAATAAAATTCACAATTTTTTTTCACAGAACACACAAGTTCTACTGTGTCTGAAACACAATCTGAATAATCTGACTGATCCCGGACGAGCCCCCACAAAATGTAGCCCTCCTGCCGGGTAGAATCTTGTGGCTCACAAAGTAAAAATCTTTCTAAGGGATCTTAAATTTATCCACTACCCCGGTGGAGGCACATTCCCTTCAGTTACACTGTCAATATTACCCAGATCTCAGATATTCACCTGATAGTGTCAGATTTATGTTTGCTATTTGGAAATGATATTAAAACACTACTGTGTTTCCCTTTAGATTCTAAAATACAAATCTCTCAATGAAAAAAACAAATTAAACGTTATTCAATTCTTTCCACAGGAAATCACACAAAATGATGCAGATCAATAAACATGTATTTATTCTTCTCAGTGCTCTTTTGTATTTTCACTATTTGAATTACCAAATAATTCAATGCACAAAATCAAACCACCCCAGCAATCACATATAACCCAAAAAAAACAAATGTAAATAAAATATTAATTTTGACCCAGCTGGGATTTTCAGTACACCGATGGCGCGCTAGTTGGAGCTCTTTGATACAAAAACACAGTGTAGTAGGCTTACTCACAAATCAGGAAAAACAAGCATTCCTGTTGCAGAATATTCTCACTTCCCAACGAGATGATACACAGCATCCGAGACGCAACCCACAGCGACGTTGAGTGGATCTCGAACTCCTCCCTCCTCTTGGTGGCCAGATGCATCCGCGAAAGTAGATCTCCCAATTTCGACGATCTCTCGGTTTTTAAAACAATAAACACGCACTTAACACGAACTCCCAACTACATACACCACTGCGACACTTTTACTCAAAGAAATCAACCAAAAAAAAACACGGGTATTCTTCCGGATGTCAAACGAATTAGTTAAAGTTGAATTAGTTAAACTGCAACACTCAACTGGAAAAAATAAACACGGGTATATTCTTCCGGATCTCACAATCTAGAACTAATCTAAAATATATATATATATAATCAACGTGATCGCAGAAAAACACAGATTATCTCACATGTGATCCTCGTGTTCTCTCCATCTCTTTCACTCAAACGAACTGAAGTGCGCAGTCTCTCTCCGAACTCTTCCGCGATCTTTTTCCTCTTTCCAATCGGCTGAAAACTCATGCGTGACACTTTCCCAGTTCACACAAAACTTAAAATTGTTCCTGAGCTTTGACTGCTGTCAGCCCTCTCAGAACGCCGAACTTCACTCACTCCTCCCGGAAAACAAAACTGTTTCCGTTTTTTTTTCCCCCAAGGGTCAAAGTCCACAGTTCTCATCATTAGACTGCCGCTCTCCAAAAACACAATAAAATGTATGTGTGTGTATCATTCCAGACCCAAATACAAAATAAATGAAATTATATTATATCATAAAAAAAATAGTTATACATTTAGAAACCCAAACATTTTTCAGGGTCTCTACACATGTAATCAAGCTGTTAAGATGTTATCATTCAATATAATAAAACCACTCTAATTAACCAATTAAAAAGAAGGAAATGTCAGAACCATTAGGCACAACAGCATCAAAAAGAGCTTCCATTTGTGAGAGAAAAACGTTGTAGGCCTAATTGTGATGTTGATGTACTGTATCTGACTAAGTCTGGTTGTTTGCGTTTAAGTCCGAGATGCCGTTCTCCTTCAGGAAGAACACATCATTACTATTGACAGTCAGAAAATCAAGTTGAAAGTGTACAAACCAGTGATGCAGATAAACAAGCAGACAGCACCAGACAAAAGGTGAGTGTAATCAGATGTTAATGATCAGAACAGTTCTACAAATCCCTTTAGACGGCATCGAGTAAATACTGTGTGTGAACAATATGGTCTATCATAAAATTCTGAAACTTATTTTATGGTACAGACATGTATTACAGTTTCTTTAGGAAGATGGTTGTCCTTTCTCTTGAAAGAGGGCGGAGAGAACAAATAACATACTCTACATGTTTAGTAATGTTCTCCATTTAGGCCTATAGTCATAAATGCTTTATGTTTGTGTACAGACGGAGCAGGCATGTGGAAATCAGAAACCAAGTAAGTCAATCATCTAACTTTGTCTCCAGCTGCTTGCATGTGATCTTTTATTGGTTTAGGTTATCTTGCTGTTATTGCCCATGCATTTACTACTTTTGAGTTGTAAATACATCAGTCATGTAGTTAGTTACTAATTTAGTTAGTTACTTTTCTGTTTATTTGCTTATATAGGGAGCCTTAAACTCCTTCCATTTACAACAGAAAAATGTGTTGTAGTGTATCTGACTAAGCATGATTGTTTGCATTTAAGGCCAAGATGACGTGCTCTCCCATGCAAAACATATTAATACCACTGACAGTCATCAAATCAAGTTGAATGAGTTCAAATCCAGTGATGTAGAGGAACAGGCAGACAGCAATGGACAAAGAGTGAGTAGACATATTTTAAAATGCTAAATTAGGAACAACCGTATTTTTCCAAACAAACCATGGACAATTGGCAAGTGCAAACCAAACATTTTAGTTTAACTCTTTTTATTGATGTTTTTCCAATCAGAGAGAAAATAAAAGACAGACAGTACAGTGTTTGTTTTGACATATAGATCAAGGAATGCAGATGAAATTAAGCAGAAGTATTTCTTACTCTCTGATTCAAAAAAAAAAAAAAAGAGAAAAAAAAAAACCAAACAAACGAAAAAAAAGGGGTTGTAAATAGTGCTTCCAAACATGCTAGTATATTACAAAATAGTACAAGAAAGAATAATATTATTGTATTATGCATGTACAATGTGGTATCAGTATAAATATAATACAGCAAAAAACTGTAAATATTACTAAAAAGAAATAGAAAAAAAAAAAAAAACACAAAGAACAAACTTTGCACCTTTTTAAACAATCACTGCCAGCCGTTCAGAAAACAAATACAATTTATTTCCCTTTTTCATGTACTCTGTTTCTTAATCAAACAGGGACGAGAGAGAGGACAGCATCAGCAAGGGTCAAAAGCGAAGAAGTGGTTACGCAAAGGGTTGTTTATAGGAAAGTTATAATTTTTTGAAGTACGAAAGAAAAGGTTGCCAAATCATGTGAAATTGTTCTGTTCTGCCAATCATTGTAAATCTAATTTTTTCTATTTGAATACACTGTAACAGGTCATGCATCCAGTGAAAGTAGCTGGGTGGAAGAGGATTTTTCCAGTTCAACAGTATAAGCCTTTTGGCAATTATTAAGCAAAAAGCTACAGCATTTGACTGTAAAGATGATAAGGACACCTTTGCCGGATTAAGACCAAATAGTGCCACTAAAGGACACGGTTCAACATCTAATATAAAAACGTCAGAGATTGACTTAAAGATTGATGTCCAGAAAGAGGTCAACGCTGGGCAGAGCCAAAAAGTATGGTAAAGAGTAGCCGGGGCTTGTCGACAACGGTCACATGTAGGATCGAGATCTGGGTATATTTTAGACAGTTTAGCTTTAGTCCAGTATATTCTGTGCAAAAGCTTAAACTGTATTAGTGAGTGACGAGCACAGATAGAAGTGGTGTGTACACGACAAAGGGCCTTCGACCATTCCTCATCCGTAAAAACATGATTAAGATCCGATTCCCAATTCTGCTTAATTTTAGACATGGGTGAAAAATCTGAGAGTGCAGTAAATGAAAAAATTGTTTTGTAAATATTGGATACAGCACCTTTAGAGACTTTGATTTCTAAAATTTGATCAATCTCTTGTTTCAGAGGTGCATGAGGAAAGTGAGAAAATCTATTTCTTATGAATTCACGAGTCTGAAGATATCTAAAGAAGTGAGTTTTCGGGAGATTAAATTTGTCTGATAAATATGAAAAAGTTACAAAAGTATTATCTTGGAAGAGGTCATTAATATTTACAATGCCCCTTCTAAACCATAATGCGAAGGCTCCGTCTGAAATGGAAGATAAAAAAGAAGGATTTTTATATATGGGAGACAGGCTCAACATTTTCTGAAAGCCAAAGTGTTTTCTAAATTGTTGCCAAATTCTTAGGCTGTGCAGAACTAAGGGGTTTGAAGAATAGTGGGAAAATTTTATAGGAATGGAAGAACATAACAAAGCATGTAAAGAGACTCGGCTACAAGAGTCGCATTCTATTTCAACCCATGCCGGAACCCAATGACAAAGACCATAATGTGACTGACTCCAATATAAAATGCTATGAATGTTTGCTGCCCAGTAATAAAATAAGAAATAAGGAAGTGCAAAACCACCTAATCTTTTGGGTTGCTGAAGAAATAACTTCTGGATTCTTACTGGACCTCCGTTCCAAATAAAATCTGAAATCACTCGATCTAGTGACTTAAAGAATGCTTTCGGTATAAATACCGGAATATTTTGAAATAGAAATAAAAATTTGGGAAGAATATTCATTTTTATGGCATTGATTCTACCTACGAGCGAGAGTGGGAGAGTTCTCCACCTAGCAAGATCCTCTTTTGCTTTCTCCAAGATTGGAATAAAGTTATGTTTGAAGAGATCTACATATTTCCGTGTTACTGTAACTCCCAGATAGCGAAAATGATCTGAGGCTGTTTTAAATGGAAGAGCTGATACTAAAAGAGCTCTTGCGGGTGTGTTAATTGGAAAAAACTCACTCTTATGTAAGTTTAATTTATAACCTGAGACACTACCAAATTGTCCTAGAGTACTTAAAACTTGTGGAAGACAAGTTTCTGGATCTGAGATATATAACACTACATCATCAGCATAAAGGGAAATTTTCTGTTCTTTTCCTGCTCTATGGATGCCAGTGATCTTGCAATTAGTACGAAAAGAGATTGCAAGAGGTTCTATAGCTATAGCAAACAAAAGTGGGGACAGGGGGCAGCCCTGTCTTGTCCCACGGTGAAGAGAAAAATATTCAGAACTAATACCATTTGTTTTTACCGAAGCCAAAGGGGAAGAATATAAGAGTTTTACCCAGGACACAAATTTATCCCCAAACCCAAATTTTTTTAATGTATAAAATAAATAGTCCCACTCAACACGGTCGAAAGCTTTCTCTGCATCAAGAGAGACTAGGGCTTCTGGCATGTATGAGTCTGATGAGGTATAGATTATGTTCATCAGCCTTCTAAGGTTAAAGAAGCTTTGTCTGTTTTTTATAAAGCCAGTTTGATCTGGATGAATGATGTCTTGAATAACAGTTTCCAACCTTAGAGAGATGATCTTGGCCAGGATTTTCACATCTACATTTAGAAGTGAAATTGGACGATAAGACCCACAATCTAGTGGATTTTTATTAGGTTTCAAGATCAGTGATATTGCCGCCTGACGCATGGAGGGAGGAAGATGCCCATTATTTAGGGATTCTTCAAAAACTGAAAGTAATAGTGGGGAGAGCTGGAGAGAGAACTTTTTTAAAAACTCTGTGGGAAAGCCATCTGGACCTGGACATTTTCCACTCTGCATCTGAGTGATAGCTTGCAAAATTTCAGCTAGACTAATAGGATCTTCTAATTTGTTTTTTGACTCGTTACTAATTTGAGGAATGTCAAGATTTTCAAAAAAATGATCAATAAGATTAGAATCTTTGATGGAGTTTGACTGATACAAAGAAGAATAAAACAATTTAAATTGATTATTAATTTCTTGAGGGTCTGATATAATATTCCCTGTTGGGGTTTGGATTTGAGCAATAAAGCTTTTTGCAGTTTTGAGTTTAAGTTGTAATGCAAGTGCTTTACTCGGTTTATCACCAAACTCATAGAGTCGGTGTCGGGACTTAAGTAGAAGGTGTTCAGCATGGCTAGTGGAAAGAGTGTTATATTCAGATATCAAAAAAGCCTTCTCTTTATGTAGTAATGGGGTTGGAAGTTGTGCATATTTCTGGTCCAACTGGCCAATCTGTTTAGAGAGTTCACAGAGCTTTTTATCACGCATCTTTTTGATAAAAGCAGAACGAGAAATTATTTCTCCACGCAAATAAGCTTTGAGCGTGTCCCATAGAAGAGACACAGAAATCCCTTCCGTAGAGTTGATCTCGAGAAAAGTACTGATCTTTTCGGAGATAAACTCAACAAAACGGCTATCTGACAAGAGTAACACGTTCATTCTCCAAAACCGAGAAATTATAGAACCACCAGGAAGGGCCAGTTCAAGAATTACTAGGGCATGGTCAGAGATGACTATGCTATCATAAGAGGAAGACTTAACTAAAGGAGTGAGTTTGCTGTCAATGATAAAATAATCGATACGTGAGTAAGTATGTGTCACGGATGATACAGGAGACAGACAGTCGGTAAGTGAAATAGTGTTTATTTTTGGAACAGCAGAAGCAGACGGAGTTATGGTGAGAATATTAACAGATGATAATTGGATGAACTTAGCCACAGGAATAACCAGAGTCTCTCTTTCAGATGATGATGAACAGTCACTGGAAAGGGTTGCAGTTGGACGGCTGGGAACTGAAGACGGCAGACGATGAAGAAGATAATCCGATAGGAACAGGTGAGTAGCAGGTAAGTAGCAGGTAAGTCTTTGGTATAGCATGGAGAGTCTTGAGTGTCAATGTAACGACGAGACCAGACAATGACTGTGAGAGTGAGAGTGGTATTTAAAGGTGGTGGGATGATGAGGTGCAGGTGATGGTGATTAGAACTCAGGTGATAGTGAACGAGTAAATGAGTGAGTGGGAGGAGTGAGTGAATGAGTGGGAGGAGAGTGTGGATCTGCTGGAATCCTGACAGTACCCCCCTCCTCCGAGGCGGCTCTTGACGACTGCGAAGAGGGATGAGTTCGACGACGAGGTCTGCCACGGGGCCTGGGAGCTGGGCGATCAGGATGATTGGTGTGGAATTGTTGAAGGAGAGTTGGGTCCAGGATGTCGTCCCGAAGAACCCACGACCGTTCCTCAGGACCGTAGTCCTCCCAGTCCACTAGATATTCTAGCCGAGGACCTCGTCGCCGCGAATCCAAGATGGTGCGGACTCTGTATATGGACTCGTCCTCTACCGGGATAGGAGGAGGAGGTTCGATGGCCGGGTCAGGTTCTGTGGGAGGAGAGAAGACAGGTTCAATGAATGGTTTTAACAGAGACACATGGAATGATGGTGAAATCCGGTACTGTCGAGGGAGATTGAGTCTGTAGGTGACCTCGTTCAGCTGCCTCTGCACGGTAAATGGACCGATGTATCGAGGACTCAGCTTACGGCAAGGCAGGCGGAGGCGCATGTCCCGGGTCGAAAGCCACACCTTCTGTCCTGGCACATACTGAGATGGTTCGATACGATGACGATCCGCTTGGTCCTTGTGTCTCCGCACTGCCTGCTGTAGATGCACGTGAGCCGAGTCCCATACCCCCTCGCTCTGCTGGAACCAGTAGTTTACTGCTGGTACGTCCGAGGGCTCACCAGACCAAGGGAAGAGAGGAGGTTGATAGCCGAGGATACATTGGAAGGGGGTGAGACCGGTGGTGGACTGTTGAAGAGAGTTTTGTGCGTACTCGGCCCACGGAAGGTACTGGCTCCAGCTGTCCTGGTACTGGTGGCAATAAGTCCGCAGGTAACGTCCAATCTCCTGAATCTTTCGCTCAGTCTGGCCGTTAGTCTGAGGATGGTATCCAGATGACAGGTTTACAGTTACTCCGAGAAGCTTGAAGAAAGCTCGCCAAACTCTTGACACAAACTGAGGGCCTCGATCCGACACTATGTCCTCTGGGATGCCGAAGTTTCGGAATACGTGAGTGAAGAGGGCTTCGGCGGCTTCAAAGGCGGTAGGGAGTCCAGGTAAGGGAATCAATTTACAGGCCTTTGAGAATCGGTCCACGACCACGAAGACGCAGGTATGGTTGTTAGATCTGGGTAGGTCCGTCATGAAGTCTACCCCGATATGAGACCATGGACGACGTGGAAGTGGAAGAGGGACTAGCTTGCCTTCTGGGAGTCTTCGGGGAGTGTTGGTAACGGCACAGACTGAGCATCCTTTGACGTAGCGGGCAACATCCTGAGAGATGGTCGGCCACCAGTACCGATTACTGAGGAGCGAGAGGGTACGCCTGCTACCTGGATGTCCAGAGCCCGGAGTGGTATGAGCAGAGTCCAGAAGGGCCGTACGAAGGTGACGTGGTACGAAGGCACACCCCTCTGGACCTCCCGGCGGAGCGGGATGAAGGCGGTTCTCTTGGGATATCTGCTGGTCGATGTCCCAGACGATTGGACTTACAAACACGGCTGGAGGGAGGATAGGTTCTGGGAGAGGGTCCTCACTTGATGGATGATACAGACGGGATAGAGCATCTGCCTTACAGTTCTTAGAACCGGGTCGGTAGGACACAAGGAAGTCAAAGCGTGTGAAGAACAGTGCCCATCGGGCCTGGCGGGGATTAAGTCTCTTAGCCTCTCTGAGGTACTCCAGATTGCGGTGGTCGGTAATGACCTCGAAGCGATGGTTTGCTCCCTCCAGCCAGTGTCTCCACTCCTCTAATGCCAACTTGATGGCGAGCAGTTCTCGATTTCCAATGTCGTAGTTCCGCTCCGCCGGGGACAGCTTTTTAGAGAAGAAGGCACATGGATGGAGTCTGGGAGGATCACCCTGCCGCTGTGACAGGACCGCCCCAACTCCGGTGGAGGAAGCATCCACCTCCACAACGAAAGGGATCTCTGGGTTCGGATGAACTAGAACTGGGGCGGTCTGGAAGGCTTCCTTTAGGCGTTTGAAGGCTGAGATGGCTTCGGGCGATAAGGACAGAGATTTGGGCCGGCCTCTGAGAGAAGAAGTCAATGGAGAACTGATGTGACTGTAGTTGTTGATAAACCTTCGGTAAAAATTGGCAAATCCTAGGAAACGTTGGAGGTCTTTTACCGTAGAGGGTTGAGGCCAGTTTTGGATAGTCTCCACCTTCCTCTGGTCCATCCGAACTCCATGTTGGTCGATGAAGTAGCCCAGGAACTGAACTGAAGGGGTATGAAACTCACACTTTTCAAGTTTGAGGTAGAGCTTGTGAGCTCGCAGCTTTTCCAGGACAGCAGTGACATGGCGATGGTGTTCCGAGAGAGATGAGGAATAAATGAGGATGTCGTCTATGTAGACCACCACAAACTTGTTTAGATATTCCCGGAAAACCTCATTCATGTACCCTGAAAGACTGCTGGGGCGTTGGACAGCCGAAAGGCATTACCCGGTATTCATAATGTCCAGAGGGAGTGATGAACGCAGTCTTCCACTCATCACCCCGACGAATGCGGATCAGATTATATGCACTGCGAAGATCAAGCTTCGAGAAGATTCGGGCTCCACGCAACTGTTCCAAAGCTGCTGGGACCAGAGGAAGGGGATAGCTGAATTTTACTGTTTGAGAGTTGAGATGGCGATAGTCAATGCACGGCCGCAGGCCTCCGTCCTTTTTTGCCACGAAGAAGAAGCTCGCAGCGGCAGGGGAAGTAGATGGACGAATGAACTCCTGTTCGAGGGCTTCCTCCACATACTCCTCCATGGCCTTCTGCTCCGGGATGGACAAAGGGTATACACGGCCTTTAGATAGAGTAGCTCCAGGTAGCAGGTCGATAGCACAGTCCCATGGCCGATGAGGTGGAAGTTTGGTTGCCAACTGTTTGCTGAAGACGTCCTGGAACGCCCTGTACTCCACTGGAATTTCCACCTGGTGTTGTACCTCGGGACTCTCGACACTGGTGGAACAGACGGAAATCTCGGATCTTCCCTCAGGAGGTGAGTATACCATGGAGGATTCTTGGCTGACTTTCTTAACCGGTGCTAGGCAGGAATGGAAACACTGTTCTCCCCAGTGAAGGACTTCTCCAGAGCTCCAGTCGATTGTAGGTTGGTGTTGGATCATCCAAGGGCGTCCCAGGATGAGCTCAGCAGTTGACTCCTCCAGCACCATAAAGGAAATCTCCTCCGAATGAAGACATCCTAGGCGGAGCGTCAGTGTGGGAGTAACGTGACGAATTCGACCTCGGCCCAGCGGCTTACCCTGGATAGTCTGTACGCGAAGGTCCTGATGACTCTTGAGTTTACGGATATTCAGTTTCTGGAGGAGTTGCGTCGATATGAAGTTCCCCGCCGAGCCAGAGTCGAGGAGAGCTTGTGCAGAGACACATACAAGAGGGGTTAGTAGATGAACTGTTGTACGGTTCAGGGTAGCCATCTTGGGCGGAATTTGAATTGTACTCACCGCTGGGCGTTGAGGCCGAATGGGACAGGTGTCGATGAGATGCCCGTTACCTCCACAGTATAAACAGAGACGGTTCTGGATGCGTCGCTGACGTTCCGTGAGAGAGAGATGTGTGGAATCCACTTGCATGGGCTCTGGTGCTGGAGGGGTGACAGATGGAGCCGTGGGCGGAGGATGTGCAGCGGTCGTGAGCGTTTCACAGGCCGTCAAACGTTGAGACACTCGGAGAGTCTTTTGAATGAGACTTTCCAGTCCCAACGAATCCTCGTAGACCACAACTAGCTGTCTGATGTTCGGATTGAGACCATGACGAAAAGCAGTGATCAGGGCAGTTTCATTCCAACCACTGGATGCCGCCAGCGTGCGGAATTGGAGAGCATATGTGCTCACAGAGGATTTGCCTTGACGGAGATTAAATAGTTGATCATGTACAGACAAATCCGAAGCAGTCTGTCCGAAAACCTCTTTGAAGTGTTGGCAGAAACTTGGTAATGATTTAATCACAGGAGAATCAGAATTCCACAAGGATTGAGCCCACTGGAGGGCTCGACCGGACAGCAGTGAGGTGATAAAGGCTACGCGAGCTGAATCATTGGTGAATTTATGTGCTTGAATCTGGAAGTATAGTGAAACTTGAAGTAAAAAACCGCTGCAATCCTCCGCCTCTCCGGAGTATGTCGCTGGTTGGGCCATGGGACTTGCAGAGGCAGCTGACGAAGCAGCGGGTGTTTGCGGAAGTGGTTGTCGGCGGGCAGACTGAAGGATATCCTCGGGAATTATAGGCGGATTAGCTGGTGGCGAGAGAAGTAAAGACTGACGAACAGCTTGAACAAGTTCCAGGAATGGATCAGGAGATGGATTTTCTCCGGGCTCCGTTGGGTTCTGCATTTTGTGGTCTGGTCTTCTGTCACGGATGATACAGGAGACAGACAGTCGGTAAGTGAAATAGTGTTTATTTTTGGAACAGCAGAAGCAGACGGAGTTATGGTGAGTATATTAACAGATGATAATTGGATGAACTTAGCCACAGGAATAACCAGAGTCTCTCTTTCAGATGATGATGAACAGTCACTGGAAAGGGTTGCAGTTGGACGGCTGGGAACTGAAGACGGCAGACGATGAAGAAGATAATACGATAGGAACAGGTGAGTAGCAGGTAAGTAGCAGGTAAGTCTTTGGTATAGCATGGAGAGTCTGAGTGTCAATGTAACGACGAGACCAGACAATGACTGTGAGAGTGAGAGTGGTATTTAAAGGTGGTGGGATGATGAGGTGCAGGTGATGGTGATTAGAACTCAGGTGATAGTGAACGAGTAAATGAGTGAGTGGGAGGAGTGAGTGAATGAGTGGGAGGAGAGTGTGGATCTGCTGGAATCCTGACAGTATGGTGAACTGGAGAAAAAAAAGAAAACGTCTTGGAAGTGGGATTAAGATGCCGCCATATATCAGTTATACCGTACCACTCCAAAAAGGAGTTAATTGTTCTAGAAGATTGGGACAAGGGAGCTGGTTTGGGAGATGACCTATCTAAGGCAGTATTCAAGACACAGTTAAAGTCGCCTCCATAATCAATTGGTAGAAGTTCAGGTCAGGAAATTTAGAAAAAAGTTTTATAAAAAAGTCTGGATTATCCCAGTTAGGGGCATAAACACTTGCTAAGGTGACTTGATTATCATAAAGAGTGCCTGAAACGATCACATATCTACCATTTGGGTCTGAAATAACTTTAGAAGGATTAAATGGAGTATTCTTATTAATTAAAATGGCTGTGCCTCTAGCTTTACAATTAAATCCCGAGTGGAACAACTGACCAACCCATGACCTCATCAAGCTTTTATGACTGGAGTTCTTAAGGTGAGTTTCCTGCAGAAAACATATATTGCCCTTCAACTTTATTAAATTGGAAAAAACTTTGATACTTTTCACTCGATTGTTTAATCCCTTTACATTCCAGCTAATTAATTTGACCCTACCCCCCATCCTCCCCTGAAGTGTATTAAGCATTGTTCACAAACATTAGCTTAATAATATTAGGGGGAAAATGATGATTGTAAAAGTAGAGCATGACAAAAGGTGCTGCCAAATAAGATATGGCTGAAGGTGCACAAAGTAAACAGAAAAATGAAGAAAAAAAAAAAAAAAAAAAAAAAAAGGGAAAAATAAATAAATAAACCTATTCCCCCCTGGTGCCCAGAGCTAACATGAGATCTAACATACGTAGCATTAACAAACCTAACCGAAAGGAACGTAACAGTCAGGTAAAAGAAAAAAAATAAGTTGACTAGTTCTTGCAACTTTAGCTGCCCTTTCGGCAGTGCTCCGTGAACAGAAGTAAAGTATAGGCCTAGAGTTTATTCTCTCAGCAGTATATGATGCATGGCATCCAACTTAGTTTCACTCAGCTTATGGAACGGGACAAGATTTTATTAATATAAAGAGTGGTCAGGATTATGTGTGTTCTACCTCCTGTGTCATAACACCAATTTAAATCACGCTTACCCACTTTGACAAGGGTGACCAACTCTTTTTAGAATTAAAACATGTCCGTCACTCAAACCTCGCTGGGTGCAGACTTGATGACCGTACTAACAAAGTCCATCGCTGCCTGCGGGGTCTGGAATATATGACGCTGTCCTTGGAAATCGACGCGGAGTCTGGCGGGGTGCAACATTCCGTAGGTGATGCCAGCATTGCGAAGTGCTGATTTTACGTCTTTGAATTCAGTGCGTCGTCTCGCCACCTCAGCAGACATGTCCGGGAAAATACGAACAACCACACCATGAAACTCCAAAGAGCCCAGCTCGCGACTCAGTTTCAGTATGAGTTCTTTGGTTTGGTAATGGTGGAGTCGGACCAGCATATGTCTAGGAAAAGCGTTTTGTTGTGGTTTTTGGCCGACACGATGAGCTCGATCAATTTCCAGAGGTCTCTTAAAGGCGCCGTCTCCAAACAGTTCAGTAAAGAATGAGGCCATAAAAGCTACCGGACTTTGGCCCTCCGAGCCCTCTGGTATTCCAATAATTCTTAAATTTTGCCTCCGCGACCGGTTCTCTAAGTCGTCCAGCTTGAGTTTGAGGCTGGTGTTTTCTGTTTGCAGCGTGTTGCACAGCTTCTCCACTGCTGTCAACCTGCCATCTGAGTCGTTAAGCGCCTCTTCAATGTCCCCGATCTTTTGAGCTTGCGTTGACAGGGTCGTTTGTAATGTTGAAACGGCAGAGCGAATTTCAGCCAAGAATTCAGACCGTAGTGAAGAAATTTCTGATCGGATGGTGGATGAGATTAAGTCCTTTAAGGAAGCTGGCGTGATCTCTTCCTCCGCCTGTACTGAAGTGGCAGCATTAGCTTTAGCAGCCTGCTCGCTCCCCTTATCAGTCAGCATTTCTACAATGTTTCGCCCTGATTTTCCTGGTTTTGGCATTCTTGCTTATTTATGTATGGTAAAATCGATTATTTGGTAGATATATGACAGAATAAATAACACTGCTGAAAAGAAAACGAATGAGTGTTCACGGAGCGACTTCCAACCACGTCTATTCACCACGAGGCATACCGGAAGTCCCCAAACCAAACATTTTAGATTGTTTCACTTCCATATAAAGAAACCCCCACTGCTTGATACAATGACAAATGTTTTTGAAACAAAAAAGCTTGTTGAATTGCACTACTTGAAAAATATGCATTGCATTAATCCTGCTTGTATTTTAATGCATTGTATTTCATTTTTATGGGCTGAAATTCAACATGGTTGTATAATTAAGCTGTGAAATATTTCAATTCAAAGCATTTCGCACACGTTTTCATTATTAAAAATTCAATAATCCATATTCACCTTTCTGATTTCACTTCCAAAATGTTCATTCCTGTTGAGTTATGTTTTAGCGTTGCATTCAAAAGAAAAAGTGGACGATGGAGATTAATCATCTTTAGCCGTTCTCGGCATATTTATTATTTGCGCTGCAGACACATCAGTCTCACGGTCAGACAGCCTGAAGATGAACTACGTAAAGTCAAAAAGGACAAACATAATAATGCAAACGCGTCCTCCAAAGTTTGTACTTGAGTGCCCTCTTGTGGCATAAACATACGCTATACACTGAACTGTGCAGCATTACATTACACAATATACAACTTAGGACATAATGACCATATTTTAACACCCCCACTTGTACTCAGGTTGTTATATTCTTAAACAAAGAAAGAAAATAAATAAAATGAAATGAATGTAAACTTCTGTTGTACACATCAATCAGAAAACAGAGCACCTGCAAACCTCTTCAGTTTCAACTTATTCACAGGTTTGGTCATTACATCAGCAATCATATTGTCAGTAGAACAATACATTAAAATCACTCTTCCCTCATCCACAGTAGACCAGTCCCTCCAGGATTTCGCGGGCCTTTTTTGTGATTGTTGCGGCCTAAAATGCCTGATGTTGCGGCCGCTTTTCTAAAAAGTTGCGATGAAAGTTGCGATGTTTTTCTGCATTTGTTTTTAGGTTAAAAGAGCAAAGGTAGATAGATTTTTACTTAAAGTACTCATATTATGCTTTTTGGCTTTTCCCCTTTCTTTTATTGTGTTATATATCTTTTTTGTGCATGTTATAGGTTTACTAAGTGAAAAAAAAGCCCAAAGTCCACCCCAAAGAGACTTATGTCCCACAGAAAACACTGTTCACCATCTGCTCTGTAGTCCAGAATTTACTTCAGAGACAAACGTGCTCACTTTGTAACACACGTTAATGAGCACAAAACCAGTTAACTAACCTTTAGTAACCTTATAAAGGCAAAACAAACGATTTAAAGACACAGCAAAATCTAACAAACTAAGCTCTGCTTAAAAAACAAGATCTGCACCTGCAAAAATGTAAATGTGCAGAACCTCACAAACATTAAGTAGCATTTATGTTGAAAGATGCCAATATAGCCTACTAATTAAGTGCAAAATACCGTTTTCTAGCCACAAAAGTTAAATGGTGGAAAAATCAAAAGTTTAATACTGTATTTTAATATAATATAATATTATATACCCGAATATCCAATAAAGCTGTTCTCATTTCCTTAATTTTTTTGTCAGACAATAGAACGAGTAGCTATTTTTTATGTGTAAAATTATCTGAATTGAGAGAGTTCGGGAACTGGGTGAACTAATGCACTGTGATAGTTAGTAGCCTATTACAAGTGATAAACACAAGAAAAGAAAGGAAAATAAAATGGTCAAACTCAATTCTTTAATAAAACAAAAGAGAAGCAGATACGTGATAAGTCCGTGGAAACAACACTAAACACTTTGCTGTTTGAATGTCCTGCATGAACAAAATAAACGTCATGTTGTTCATGTTTCCACTGTTTGATCGCGCCACACACACACACACACACACACACACACACACACACACACACACACACACACACACACACACACACACACACACACTCCGATCGCGCCCCGCGTCTCTCTCTCTCTCTCTCTCTCTCTCTCTCTCTCTCTCCTCTCTCTCTCTCTCTCTCTCTCTCACACACACACAGAGTCCGATCGCGCCTCGCGTCTCTCTCTCTCTCTTCTCTCTCTCTCTCTCTCTCACACACACAGAGTCCGATCGCGCCTCGCGTCGCTCTCTCTCTCTCTCTCTCTCTCTCTCTCTCTCTCTCTTCTCTCTCTCTCTCTCTCTCTCTCTCTCTCTCTCTCTCTCTCTCTCTCTCACTCACTCACTCACTCACACACACACACACACACACACACACACAGACAGTCCGATCGCGCCCCCCAGCACACATGTCTGCTGCGTCTTCTGAACAAAACAAAGAAGTGAGTTTGATGACGCTTAGCAGGAGACCGCGACGATTGGTCAAAGTTGCAGAAAAGTTGCGGTGATTGGTCAAAATTGCAACGCGCACTGAATTCACGGGGATCTGTTGAAGTTGCGTTAATAGTTGCGATCGCGACATCGCGAAATCCTGGAGGGACTGGTAGACCTGATAAAGTGGTACTTTATGTCGATGTGCTTACATCTTCGCCTGTTTACAGGATTGTTGGCAAGAGCGATTGTTCCCTGATTGTCCTCATATACTATCGTTTGTGTGTACTCATAGTTATCTATACCTCCCAGTAACTGCTCTAGGTATAGACACTCCTGTATGGTTGAAGCCAGTGCCATATATTCTGCCTCACACGTTGATAGTGCAACCGTAGGTTGTTTTCTAGTCTTCCATGAGACTAGGGAGCTGTTCTGACTAAGGTTCACACAGTATCCTGTGGTACTGCGTCTGTCACCGGTATCAGCCGCCCAATCAGCATCACTGTAGGCCTTTATACCTAGCTTTTCATGGTCGTTTCTCCTGAAACTTAACCCTTTCTCTGCTGTGCCTTTGAGATATCTAAGTACGTGTTTCACCGTGACCCACTGCTCCTCTGTAGGCTCAGCAAAGTACTGTGATAACCTGCTCACTACAAAGCTCAAATCTGGTCTGGTGCACGTAGTCAGGTATATAAGACTTCCCACAGCCTCTCTGTACACCCTGCTATCTTCCATCTTTACTGCATCCGCAGTATACTCGAGCTTTTGCTCACAGGGTGTTTCTCGGGTCCTACAGTCTTGCATATTAAAACGCTGTAGTATCTTATTAGTGTACTTTTCCTGTGACATCTTTACACACCCGTCTGACTGACTGAAATCGATACCCAGAAAATGTTTGAGTTCACCCAGATCTTTCATTTTAAACTTTTCTGCAAGCATCTCTTTCACCTTTTTCAGACTCTCTTTGTTACTTGCTGCAATGATCAAATCATCGACCCATATGATCATGATCACCTTTCGTTCTCTTGACTCTTTAGCATAAACACAGTGGTCGGCTGGGTTTTGTGTGAACCCATCCTCAATCAGACAGTCGTGCAAAACCCTATTCCAGTTCCGCCCAGATTGTTTAAGACCATAAAGGGATTTCTCTAGTTTATAAACTATACCCTCTTTCTCTTGATAACCCTCTGGTGGATTTATGTAGATCTCATAATCTATGGGCGCGTGCAAGTACGCCGTTTTCACGTCCATTTGGTGCAGGAGTAAGTTCTCCTGCGCTGCTTTCTGTAATACCACCCTTACACTTGTCAAATCTGCCGTGGGTGAAAACGTCTCCCCATAGTCTACTCCCATTCGCTGGCTGTAACCCTTAGCAACAAAACGTGCTTTGTATTTTTCCTTTCCATCTACATCGGTCTTGATAGAGTAAACCCATCTACCCCCCACTGTTTTCTTGCCTTTTGGCAGTGTTGTCGGGGTAAAGGTTTTGTTCTCATTTAAAGACTGAATTTCCTCATCCATGGCTTTTATCCATTCTTTTGAATTAGCTGACTCCATTGCTCCCTCAAAAGTCTGTGGAATACCGCACACCGCTCTGCAACAGTAGTCTACCGTGATATGAACCTCATCACTATCACTATCTTCAGTTACGAAGTCATCCAAGTAGCTCGGTGTTTTTCTTTCTCTAGTCGGATACCTCCTACTCTCGGGTTCATCACATGTCACACTCTGTTGTGTTTGTTTATGGTCACTACACCTCGTTACTGTACCTGGACTATCATGTACATTTCTACCCCGTATACTTGGCTCGGGAGCATTTTCTGTACGCCTACTCTCAGTGGACTCAGTAGTCCCGGGTCTTACACTGTCACTGTCATCGCTTGGATCTGACTCATCTGTCTGTGTCTGTTTTTCCACAGCTGCCTTGCTCACAAACTTCACTAGCCTGTGTTTCTGTACTTTATTTGTGTCTGGATTATACACCAAATACGCAGGGCTGTTCTTGTCGTAACCTACAAAACGCCCCTGGTCACATCTGGAATCAAGTTTTCCCTTGTCCTGTTTGTACGTGTAGCATACAGACCCAAACTTTTGCATTTTAGATACGTTAGGCTTCTTGTCTGTCAGTAACTCATAAGGAGTCTGCCCTGTACGCCTGTTAAAACACCTGTTGCGTACTATTGCTGCTGTTTGTACCGCGTAGTTCCATAGCTGCTTCGGTAGTGCACTTTCAACTATCATACACCTACCCATCTCAAAAAGAGTACGCCAACCCCTCTCTGCAGTTCCGTTCTGGTGTGGGGAATACGGAGCTGTTTTTCCTCAACAGTGCTTGGAAATCACCACACGTAAACTCCGTCCCGTTGTCGGACCTGATGCACCTCACTTTCCCGTAAGGGGATACATCTGCTAGGAACTTTTCAGTAGCCTGTACTGTATCACTTTTCTTCTTCAGAAAATATACAAATACTGCGCTTGAGTAATCGTCAGTAAATGACTGTACGTATTTGTACCCATCTATCGACTCTGTGGCTACTGGACCTGCTAGGTCTGTGTGTACCATCTGTAAGGGAGCCTTTGCTCTGGTATCAGGGTCCCTATTTCTGGTTTGGGCAAACTTTCCCTTAATACACACCTCACACTCTTGTTCAGGCCTGCCTGTTTTGCCCTTGATTTCCATACCTTCCACAACATTTTGCAGCCTAAGAACATCGTCATAGTTACAGTGGCCTAATATCTCGTGCCATGTTTGTATGTCGTGACATGCATTACACTTATCATTAGACTCAGATTCAGTATGTAGATAATACAGCCTACCATACACGTGTATGTTAAATCTGGTACCGTCTCTGGCTATCTTCTTTAAAGACAACCGTAGCCCCACTTGTTGTCGCTGCCTTCACTGAGAAGATGCTTTGGGGGTACGACGGTACGAACAAAGCGTCTTTCAGCACTGCCTTGTGTCGCTGTCCTCCGCTGTCTGTAAGAGAAACTTCAGCATTTCCCCTCCGCTGAGCGATCCCGCTGCAACGGGTGCCATCTGCCAGTTCGACACTGTGCGTTTCGGGCCTAAACGCGCTGTCGAAGCTCTTGAACAGGGTTATGTCCGTGATGATATGAGAGGTAGCCCCCGTGTCCACCATCAGACCCCTCTCCTGGATACTGCATGCCGGCTGCCGCTGGATACTGGTCCCTCCGTCTCTCATCTTGAACACGTAGTCTTCTGCTTCTTCTGAGGCTTTACTCACACCATCCTTTTTGTTCTTACGTATACATGTGGCGTCTTTGTGTGTGTCACTTCTGCAAAAACTACACCATGTTTTCTGTCGACATACTTTCGCTCTGTGGCCTTTGGTGCCACACTTGAAACACACGGTCTCTGTGTCGTCCTTGGTCCAGCCACGTGCGTTTGTCTTGGTGGGCCGCCGTCCCGCTTTTCCTTGAGTCGTCATCACACTGTCGCTCGACTCAGCTGCTTTTATCTTCTCTGTCTCTTCAAAGTTACGTAGCTTAGTCTTAAATTCTGCAAACGTGATTGCATCGTCTGTGTGAGCCACATGTATCGCGAATGGCTTAAAACTCTCAGGCAATCCCTTTAAGACCATAGCCACTAACAGTCCGTCTCCTAGCGTTTCACCCGCGTTCCGCAGCGCTGTGATGGCGGTTTCTGCTCTGATAATATAGTCCATTACACTCTCATCATTCGCCTTCAGAAGCGATGTCAACGTGGTGTACAAGTTGATTATACGAGGCTTTCCCTTCCCTGCATAATATTCTCTCAATATTCCCAGAGCTTTTCTTCCATCGTTGGGCGCATCCCTCATAACTAATGAGAGGCTTTTGTCATCGAGTAGTAAAATCAACTCTGCATATGCGTCAGCGTTTTTCCCCGCATCCGCTGCTATCTCGGCTTCTGACACCGGTTCTATCAGCACCGTGTTCTTTAGCCCTGACAAATGAAAATGTCCCAACATTTTGGTCTCCCAAAGCTCATACTTAGTCTCGTCTCTGTCGAACATCAATCGAGGCAATCTGCTCGTCCTTCGTTGTTCCGTCATATTGGCTTACTATTTTTCCTCAGCCAGCAATCCGTTAGCACGCGGTCCGTTGCGACTTTCTAAACGGTGGAAAACGACAAACTTATCTTCCGAACGACTCCTGGGCCCATAACCTGTTGAGTTATGTTTTAGCGTTGCATTCAAAAGAAAAAGTGGACGATGGAGATTAATCATCTTTAGCCGTTCTCGGCATATTTATTATTTGCGCTGCAGACACATCAGTCTCACGGTCAGACAGCCTGAAGATGAACTACGTAAAGTCAAAAAGGACAAACATAATAATGCAAACGCGTCCTCCAAAGTTTGTACTTGAGTGCCCTCTTGTGGCATAAACATACGCTATACACTGAACTGTGCAGCATTACATTACACAATATACAACTTAGGACATAATGACCATATTTTAACAATTCCATTTAAAAATACAACCTATAATATTCGACAGGCAATTTTCGTTCCATTTTTTTTCGCTTTACAAATTTGAAGTTCAGTGGTTCAGGAATATCAGAGGATTGCTGATTGATAATCTCCATAGCTGTTAGTCGTCCTCACCAGCGGGGGGTGCAAGTGTGGCTGTTGATGAAGAAAACTATAGAGCAACGGGTGAGAGTCATTCATTCTTAAAAACGGATTTACAGAAATGGAGCAAGCAGTAAGTATTTGTGATGATTATCAGGGCCAGTATATAAAGCTGATAAAGTCTTCATTTACCTTAAGTCTTCACTTTACTTTTTTTATATGTATGCCGCTTTCTCTACCGTGAAAAAGATTGTTATTCCACTATGCTGATGAAAACGACAGATCAAACATTAAATCTGAGGTAGTAGACATATTTTTCACTCAGTTGTTTAGGTTTCTTAACTTTATATTGGAAGCTGCTGCAGAACTTGGGATTCCCTCATACGTCACACTCCAGGATTCCCCTGTGGTCAGGACACTTAAAGTAACTCAATGGACAAAAAATAGTGATATAAAAGCCCCCCCCCCACACACACACACACCTAGAGCCCTGCACGGGCCTCAAATCTAGGCCCTAGCCCGGCCCTGGCCCGAGACGCTCAGGCCCTAGCCCGGCCCGTGTCCGACAGCTCATCAGAATGATCAGCCCGAGTCCGACCCGAGCCCGTTTATAAAAAAAAAAAAAAAAAAAAAAAGGATAATACACAGCCTGCCCTATGTTGCAGTCAGTAAACCAGATATGTTTCGTTTTCAAAGGCAAAGTATTTACCGGTAAGTTTATTTTCATTTCTTTATAAAGTTAATTAAGAAAAAAAATGTTTTTTATTTTTATGACGACCAAGTAGCCGACAGCGAGTTAAACATGTTTGATCCATTGATTTATAGCCTCTCAAATCAACACTTTACTTGGCTACAATAAAATCCATATATATAAAACAACTTAAGCATATCACACAGTCAGATAACGTTAGTTTAAACGTTTGTTTAAACGTTTTTTGTCATTTTTGAAAAGCTGAGGCAAACTGCTCTGCTGCTCAGAGCAACAGCGCTCGCAAACTAAATGAGTTTATACAATAGGCTAACAATACAGAGAACGCAATCTAAAAAAATCAACATAAATTACATTAAAAACAACCATGCAGGTTATCTTACCTCAAAAATCAAGTCTTCACTACAGAACATGGCCATTCTTATTTCCACCTTACATCCTTGTTTCCAACAGACTCATGAAAATGAAGTCAAACAAAAAACAGCCTCCAAACATGGCTATAAGAACAGTCTCAGAGCATCGTGAAGAAAAAGCACAGCATCCACAGTGAAAGGTTTTAATCCAGTCGTACTTTTTCCAGCTGCGCTGAAGTCACGCTCGCTACCGGGACTCTAAACACAGAACGAGCCGGTCGCGCGAATCTCAGATCGCGCTGCCGGGAAACCTGTGCGCGTGCGTGTTGTGTGTGTGTGTGTGTGTGTGTGTGTGTGTGTGTGCGTGAGCGTGAGCGTGAGCAGACTGTCATGTCAGTCATATGTCAGTGTGATAGGTTATAAAACGTCTTTCTATGTTTGCGTTTAATCGTCATCTTCTCATATTTATTTTAACTAATGTCTAAAATATGCTATAAAAAAGATAAGCCTAAAACCCGGCCCGGCCCGGCCCGCGTGTGAACTATAACGTGAAAATTGGCCCGAAGCCCGGCCCTAGGAGCGTAAATAAGTCGGGGCCCGTCGGGCTCGGGCTGAAATGCAGGCCTCTACACACACCTTATTGGGGATGTAGGCTATATAAATAAGCTACAAGCAGATAGACCATACCATAATATGAAAATAAGTTTCACGCTCAGTGATTCCCAGTGAAGTACTGGCATAAGTTGGCCTGACACTGGATATTTGCAAATTTAGGGACCGTCTCTAAAGATACGACATTGGTACTAGTTTCTAACTTCAATAGCATTTAAAGAGAATGACTTGCAGTCATAAAACCAACTGTAAATTGTTCATGTAGGTGTCAGGGATGATGTAACCGTGTGAATATCAGTGTCAAGCCAACTTTATGCAAGTCTTTCAATCAAAATCGGTTAGCATGAAACATTGACCATTTGCCTGTTACTATATCTAGTATAGCCTACATCCCCAATAAGGTGCGAGTTTGGTCTTTAATATCACTGTATTAGTCCATTAAGCGTTAAGTGTCCTGACCGCAGGGGAATCCTGGAGAGTGATGAATTGACGGAATCCCCAGTTCTAAAGCACAGCACCGCCATATAAAGTTAAGAACACTAGACAACCGAGAGAAAAATGTCTACTACCTCAGATTTAATGTTTGATCTGTCGTTTTCATCAGCATCGGGGAATAACATAATCTCGTTCACGGTAGAGAAAGCTGCATATACAAAAAAGTAAAGTGAAGACTTAAATATAAACACAGCTTGTGTCTTTATCAGTTTTATATTCTGGCCCTGATAATCATCACCAGTGATGCCGGTAACGCGTTACTTAGTAACGCATTACTCTAATTTGACCACTTTTTTCAGTAACGACTAATCTAACGCGTTACTATTTCAAAACCAGTAATCAGATTAAAGTTACTTATCCAAGTCACTGTGCGTTACTATTTTTGTCATTTTCCTTAGTAAAAATAGCCTATATATTTATTTCTTCTTGCATCTCGGGGAGTGTGCGCGGCAAGTCACGTTTTCAGCATGAGGTTTACGTCACCTGTACGTACCACGCAGCGACACAAACGTAAATAACAATGGAGGGAGGAGAGAGATGCGCTTTTTCTAGCTGGAAATACAGTCACTATTTTGAGTTTGTGTCTGTCAGCTAAAGATGGCAACATTAAGGTCCGTTGTAAACTCTGTGCTGGTGGCGACAAAGTGTTATCTACCTACAGAAACACTTCGTCGAATTTGAAAAAACATTTGGAGTCGCAGCACCGCACAGTCAAACTTACGCCCGTTTCACACATACTCCGTATGCGCTGCGTATTTTTTTCCCGTACCCATGTTAACAGGTTAGAGCTTTCACACTGCACGCGGGTGCGTTCCGTTGATCCGTTCCAGGTGCGTGAGTATACAGCAGTGCAGAGATCGTTTCCGCACCGAGTCTATTTTTGCTGTGTTACGCAGCACAAAGTGGCAGCGCATTGTTCACTTTAAAATAGACATAAATTGACAAGAAACTGTATTAATTTCATCATATACGCAAAATTACAGTTAACGTGTTCTACAGTTACTAAATTACAGGGTCAAGAAAAACAAAAAAACAATATATATATTATAAAAAGTATTTATATTAAGTGAAGTCAAGAAAGACTGTTTTTTCAGGAAATAGTTTTTAAGTTCAACTTTAAATGTCAGGAGATAGATTGTTGATGTTACTGTTAAAAATACACTTCCAATAAAGTGAGTGTTGGCAAAACCGGTTGTCATTTTTATGTTGAGTTGGCGGGGGTGTTGTCGGCAACTGCTAAATGTAACTAATAAAAGTAACTTATAAAGTAACTTAGTTACTTTTAAAATCAAGTAACTTGTAAAGTAACTTAGTTACTTTTTCAAAGTAACTGTGGCAACACTGATCATCACAAATACTTACTGCTTGCTCCATTTCTGTAAATTCGTTTTTAAGAATGAATGACTCTCACCCGTTGCTCTATAGTTTTCTTCATCAACAGCCACACTTGCACCCCCCGCTGGTGAGGACGATGGAGCTATGGAGATTATCAATCGACAATCCACTGATATTCCTGCCGTTCCCAGATGTCAAATGTTGAATTTGTTTAATTTGAACCACTGAATTTGTGGAAGCGAATATATAAAATGGACCGAAAATTGCCCGTCGGATATTATAGGTTGAATTTTTAAAACCGAATGAACATTTTGGAAGTGAAAGGTTAATATGGATTATTGCATTTTTAATAATGAAAACGTGTGTGAAATGTTTTGAATTGAAATATTCACAGCAGCTTAAATATACAACCATGTTGAATTTCAGCCCATTAAAATCCAAGACCTAAAAATACAATGCAATGCATTTTTTTCCAAGTAGTGCAATTCAACAAGCTTTTTTGTTTCAAAAGCATTTGTCATTTTTACTTCCATATCTTTAAGACTGCAAGAAGGGAAGCTCGGCTTCCCCTATAATGTTAAAAAATGAATGGTCAAATATGTACTATTGTGTTAACATTTTATTGACTAACAATGCATTAGAACACGTTCATCTCGAAGACGAGTTCGTTCAGAATCAGCTATATATAGCAGGTCGGCTCACTCGATTTTCTTCTCATACATTCCCCGAGCGTCACAGTGCATTTCCCTGTTGAAGCCTAGCTTCCATTGACTTCAATGGGGCTGCTTTGAACATTTGTTTTTTTTTCAGTGCTTCGAAACTAGACGTTCATTGGATAAATCTGCGATTATGTCCCGCCCACGGACGCTCAGCGTCTCTGGGGTGAATGGGTCTGGACTCTGGGCTTCTGCGTGATGATTGGATGGTCTGCCGAAAGACTACATCTCCTTTTGATTGACAACGATTTTGTACTATAAAAACTTGCTGAAGCTATTCGAGCTTTTTGCAAGTGTAGTCGAAAGACAAACTGCTGCAACCTATTTCTTGGTATTTGCTTGGCGAAATTGCTAGCCAATTTTCATCATACATTTCACACAATTATACGCCACATTCCTTGTTTCAGTTTAACCTAATTCCCACACTTCCTCTGAGTTTAATATCTTTTTTAGATTGTTCGTTCATTCATTAATACAGCTTCCCCTCTTTGAAAGACCAGCAGCCGCCACTGGTATCAAGTCACTGCTGTGGCCTATTAGTCATTAAAATAATACTGTTTTATGGTTGAGATGTAGACACATTTTAGAGTTTCTCTATGGGAAGATGGTTGTCATTTTTCTGTAATGTCTCAAAATGGCGCAGATTAAAAAGTAACAACTTGCCCTACCAACATTTAGGATGTTCTCTATTTAAATATTCTAAGTGTTTTACATTTGTGTGGTATCAGATGGGGCAGGCAAGTGGATATCAGGAACCAAGTAAGTAATCATCTGGAAATATGTAAATGTGATCTTTTGTATTGGTTAGGTTATCTTATTGTTATAGCTAATGTACATAAAACATGTTCATATTCAATTGGAAAGACATGGATTCGGTAGTTACCTAAATGGTATAAAATGATCTAGGTTAGGTTAGTTTTAATTGTAGGGAGACCTAAACAAGTCAATTTCAATTTTCCTGAAGATCGAAGTGTCCTGCAATTCAAGTTGGATGTGAAGAAGCCTCAAGAGTCAAGTGCTGTGGTCCTGGAGGACCTTCCAGATGATTTTAATCCAGATGTTGGGACTCTTTTGGTGGAGAACATTACAAGTCTTTCTGAAAATGACTTTAACATGGAATTAATACCGGAATTAGGAAAAGCAGTTGTGACGTTTAAAAATCCCGGTGGTAAGTTGTTCTACTCATATAAAAATATATTTACATTTATTATTTATATAACAACATTTACATTTTCACATGATAATAATTATTATTATTTTGTTGTTGTTGTTATTACTTATTTGTACAATATATGCATAAAATGTCTTATTAATAAAAAAATCAGGCTCTTTTTGGACTAGGGAAGGAGTTCGGATCTGGAAGTTAGGAAAAATAACAGTTTAATTTTAATTAGTTATGTCCAGTTCTTGTACAAATCATTCTTTTGAACTGATTCTTTTAAGTGCACACAACTAGTTCACCAAATCAGACTGAATCATTTGAAACCGTTGCGGCCTTTTGACAACATTTGATTTACTGAGTTACTTTATCAAAACTCACTTTCTTACGTGCCTGAAAGTCACGGCAAATCGAAATGAAATCCTATGATGCCTAATAATAATGTAGATTTTGCCAACCTTTCTTAAGGGCAATTCACACTGCACTAACAGACGCTGACAAACATAGATAATCACCAGATTACAGTATGTCACTTCTCAGAGATTTCATGACCCGACAAACAGCGATTCAACATGTTTACTTTGGCAAAAACAAGTGCCAGCCGACAAAGTTTTTGTTGCTATCTGTCGGTGCAGTGTGAAATGATCTTACTTTGCAGTTACTCCAACCATAGGCAGAGATTTATGTTTCTGCCGCTGGGTGCCCACCCTCCATTACCACACCCCTCCCCCCAAATGTGATGAAAAACTGCACATACTTTTTTTTTTTTGGAAACAAATTCATTACCCTACCAAATATCAACACATTTTATTCTATCTGCTTTCCATGAGAAAATGATAACTGGGCCAAGCAAGGTGTTTACACTGACACATACACATACTTACAGTAAAACATTTTAACATGCTCATTAATATGTAATTATACTTAAAGTACAACCTTTTCTCTGCAATGGTGCGCTTGATGAATTCATTACACAAGTTATTAGTCTCTCGGAGAAACAAGTTACGAAAAACACATAGACTGCAAATACATTACCAACCAAGCAAAAATACATTCATTCCATGAGCGTTGTCACAAGTTTCTGCTATACCTGTTAATTTTGGAGTTAATTGCTTAAAATGCAATTTATCATCTTGCAAAAAAACAGAAAGTGCGAGATTTTGTGTCTGGTTGTTATCTTGTAACACTAAATATAATGGTAGAATTACGTGCATTACAATGAGCCGGGACTCAATTTGAGATCCACCTATCACCAATCTCAATCTATTTTTTTTATTTTTTATTAGTTAAATGGCCCCTGTTATGCTTTTTCAGATATCACCTTTTATGTTGTGTGCAAAATGTTAAAGATCAAAGTGCATGATAAAGTTATTGTCTCCCAAAAGAAAGAATCAATCCTGAACTGCCGAAATGAGTCGTCATTCCAGTCTTACTTCTGTAACATTCATACGTAACAATTTAACAAATTTGCAAAATGCAATACAACTGAAGTATAATCTTTTGACGATTGTTGGTTATGCAATCACTTTTCAATCTGAATAAATCACTCTAAATAAGAACTATTTAATGTGTCTGTTTAATGTGAATAAAAAAAAAAATATATATATATATATATATATATATATATATACACACATATACGTTTAAGGCGAGACACGGCAGGCAAAAACATCGTTTTTTTTTTTTTTTCACTGGTCAATTTTGAGATTTTGGGCTTTGTCTTTAATAGCATGTCTTGTGCTGAAAAAAAGTCCAAAATACACATTTAGGTCTTTATTTTACTACACATTGTCTGTTTTTGCGTGTGTAGATTTCGCCTAAATTCCTCAAAAGTTGGCGTTCTAAATCATCCCGCTGCTTTGCGATCTGCACCCTGTTATCACATACACCGTCAGAAAGCGCTCTCTCTCTCCTTTGCAATACTGTTGAATCCAAATATAGTAATTTCCTGTTTATCAGCAACCAATCATGAAAGTAAAACGGGCGATTTAACTTGAAATGTGCAAATCCTTTATTGCTGATGCCAATTTCTGACAACGTGATTCGTTCAAAACCGTCACGTGATGCGTATGGGATCAAAATCCCGCCAAATCTATTGCGGCCACGGATTAAAATATAATAAGCATGAAACAAAAAATAATAAGCATGAATAAAAACTGTAAATGCATTAAAAAATATTTTTCACAACTTAAACTTGTTCATGTTTTCTTTAAAATTGTTTTCCTTGGTTGTATTACTCTGTAATTTGTGCTCTTTCATTTTCTGCTCATAATTATTTTTTTTTGTAAGCTTGTGCTGTTTTTCTCTTCGCTCTTCTTTCCATGTTTCTGCGCTTGCTCTTCCAAATGTTGCAGTTCGAGTTTCATGTAAATTAGGGCGGGCTTAAGCGTCACCATTGGTCCACTAGTTCTAGATTGACAGCTCCTCCTCTAGCCAATCAATCGAAGAGGAGAGTTGACGTCACTCCAATGCGACTGCGTACAAAAACAATAATTATGAGCAGAAAATGAAAGAGAGCGCAAATTACGGAGTAATAAAACCAAGGAAAACATAATTTTAACCCCTTGCTCTGCATGGGATCACCGGTGATCCCAACTTTTATTGTTTACATTTATCTTGTGTTTACAATATCATTTTGGCAAGTAATAAGGTTAACCAATACATTGTTTGAAAGATACGACACTGTATATTCGTCTCGTTATAAGCATTATACAATCAAGATAACTTTGCAACCGTTTTTTGTAATTCTGTATCAACATAAACAATAAGATACAACTATGAAGAGAGGGGGGGGGTCTTTACCTTTTTTGTGTTGTGGAAATGTAATGCTTGGCAGAATAATGATGACATCGATCTTTTTACCTTGGGAAGAGTCCAGTATATGATCACCATGGTAAAAATGTGTCCAAAAATATGCAAACTGTTAAAAATATCCATAGAATGTATATTGTTTACATCCTGAAATTTGCTAATCACGAGGGCGTTGTCCTGTTTATTCGACGAACTCTCCACATCTAGCGCATTATTCAATGAAACATAACCTATCAGTGTATTTAGTGGAGTGTCTGGAAATGAATGAGGTCGGCCCAGAAGATGTTCAATGAAAACTGGTCTGGCCATGTAATTTTAGAAAGTATTGAAGGATGACAGGCGGTTTTGGTGACGTATGATCATGCATAATGATAATATATGTGGTAAAAAATAAACCAATAGCAATGGGAAACGTTTGTGTTGTCATCCAGTGTGAAGCCTATGCCATAACGAATACGCCAATGTGCAGATTTGCATAATCTCGCGTTTATAACAGTGTTCCTTTGTCTGCGCAACCATTTGCTTCCTGGAAATTTGCGCACACGTGATTGTCGTGACGCAGAGAGGTCACCTGCTCTCTCGCTCACTCTGATGCAGTCGCTCTGTTTGCATTCGCCGCTCTGTTTGCATTCGCCTGCTTCAATGCGTTCACGTCGGGGACGGAAGTTATTTTCTCCTGCTGCTGCATTGGAATAACTTCGCGAATCAGTTATGAAGAAACCGTGTAATATTCAGAAGAGAGGGCTGTATCCAGCGTCGACTCCGGAGAAGAGGATATGTGTTTGGAAGGTCGCGATCCAGTTTTAGATCGGTAAGTGTCTAAACATTTTAGTGAGTTTGTGTTACATTGCTTTCTGTTTTTGATTTTCTGCACTATTGATTACGGCTTATAAGTACATTGAAATGCAGTGAAATTGTTTTTCAAGCGCTGAATTAGAAGAAACCATGTACAACATTACTTTGTAACGTTAGCTATAGGCTATTATTTTGTATGTAGAACGCAAGACGAAGTTCAAACAAAAAAATTCATAGAAGAAAATGTAATTATATGTGTGTAAGGTAACTAGTTGTGTTAGGCGTGTTTCTAATCACTTTTGTGTAATTCAACAGTGACGAAACTTCAGAGGATGATAGCTAGGGTACCAGAGGCCTCTGGACAACATGCGTCCGTGCAGCCTCCGTGTGTCAGCTACATCTCCAGCTGCCTCCAGAAGTTCAAGAGGAAAGAGGCAGCCCAGCACTGTGTGGTAAGCAAATAATGTGAAGCAAGTAAAGTAATGTTTAGTGAGAGAGAAAAAATAGCATTTTAGGGCATTATTATTGTCTGATCACAGTCTTCATTATTAGCTGGTAGTGTAAATATGCAGGGTATGGACTCAGATTGTTGTAGCCTATGTGAATGATCATTTGAATATAAAATCTGTAACCTGTTAGTGTAAATGTGCAATCAGGGCAACAATAGAGGGGCTATGAATGTAGATTGTTGTATGTGAATGATCGTTTGAATATAAAATCTGTAAACTGTTAGTGTAAATGTCCAATCAGGGCAACAATAGAGGGGCTATGGATGTAGATTGCTCTATGTGAATGATTCTTTGAATATAAAATCTTTAAGCTGGTACTGTTAATGGGCAACAATAGAGTGGCTATGGAGGTGAATTTTCTGTATGTGAATCATCCTTACAGATTTTATTTTCAAAGCTGGTAGTGCAAATTAGCAGTCAGGGCAACAATAGAGTGGGTGTAGAGGAAGATTGCTGTATGTGAATGATTGTTTGAATTTCTGATATGAAAAGGCATTAATATGCATGTATTCATGTGTAAGATAATCAGTTATGTTAAGTGTATTTCTAATACTTTTTGTGTAATTTAACAGTGAGACAACTACAGATGATGACTGGGAACCAGAGGGCTCTGGACAACATGTAAAGCATCCATGTGTGGCTGCAACATCTTCAGCTGCCTCCAGAAGTTCAAGAGGAAAGAACGGAAGAAAGAGACAAGCTGGCAGGACATCCCACCAAAAGCAAGGTTTTTGACCCTCCTTCTCGTACTTTTTGTGGGTGTCACAGTCCTGTGCACATCCCCAACGGCAGCAGGGCAGGTAGACGCATATGTAAGGTGTGCCACCGGAATTCTCCTGTGAAGTGTCACAACTGTGATGCAGCTTTCTGCTACCTCCCTAAGTATCATGCACAAAACAACCTCCTAGTGTGACTTCATATTTAGTCCAAAGAATGATAGCAATTTCGCAATAGGGACTGTGAGAGTATATGTATCGGGTGCACGAGTGGGCTTGACAAACCTGTGGTAAAACTCTCCTCTATGTGTGCTGAACACCGCCGGGTGAACTAACTACCGGCTAATTGACAAACCATCAACAGAACAGCACTGCCAAAACTGTGCAATACTTTGTAAGTAGTACATTTGTTTATTTATGTATTCATTTTTTTTGAGAAATGTTATCACTGTGTTGATTGCTAATAACTAAGAAACTATAGTTTGTAACTATATACAGATGTATAAATTAATAAAACGTTTTTTTTTTGTGCTAAATAATCTGTCATTCTTTAAACAACCATTAAATTATTGGTAGTAAACAAAGACTTTGTTATATATACTTTTTATAAGCAAGTGCCAAGTGTCACTTTATGGTCCTTTTGGAGCCTTTCCAAAAATGCACATAAATGCATTTTTATAAACTATTAGGATGTAAACAATACACCAGAGACAGTATACAAGTTATGCTTTGTCATATTATAATAAGAAAATATATTGAAAGGATCAAAAAAACATGTTATAGATCATGGTAAAAGTTGGTTACCAAGTGGCCCTTTGGAGTCTCCAAGTGGCCTTTTTGGGTAGGTGCCTAGACATGCGCTGAAATAAATGCTTGTAAAAAAATCATTTTTGCTTGTAAGAACTTCAAATTTGAAACCTACATTGTTAAGAACTATGGCTTTAGATTGCTTGTGTTTCCAGGCCCGTACATATTTGCCTTAAGCAATTTTCTTTTTCATAAAAATTTATTACACAAAAATATATTTTTTTCCATTGTTTTTGAGCTTCTTTATCTTTCTATTAGTAATTGCTAGAGCAATTCTTAGTATTTCATAGTAAACTGTCAAGTGTCAGCTTTTAAATGATACCTTGGTTTTGTGTGTAGCCAGAAGGACTCATTAGCAACAACCATTTTATTATGGGTATGTCATTTTGCACTCGATTGTCAAAAAGGGGGGCGACAGGTAAGGGGTTAAAGAAAACATGAACAAGTTTAAGTTTTGTGAAAAATATTTTTTTATGTTTAAAGTTTTTATTCATGCTTGCTGTTTTTTTATTCACGCTTATATATTTTAATCCGTGGCCGCAATAGATTTGGCGGGATTTTGATCCCATAGATGCGCTCTGACATTATATACATGCATCACATATCATATACTATATATACAAAACAATTACATTACACAACACATTTCAGTTTTTGAATAATATAATTACTATATAATACTAAACCAATCTGTAATTGTGGGATCCTAAAGTGGTTGTGAGTCCCTGAGGCAGATACATATTCACCTGTGTGATGGACTGTTGATGTGTTGTTTTGCATGTTATGATCAGTGATGGATGAAGTAATAATGAGTTTTGGATGTTAAACAGTGTGGTACATGGATTTTACTTGGACCTAAAGCATATTTTGTCTGTAATTCATGGCTTTCAATAGAAATTAGTGGAAGTTTGCCATACAAATCTTTAAAGGCCGTTTTCTCAAAATGAGTTTTTTCTCATGCTCCTAGTGACAATTTTCCACCTCTGTAGCACCTACATACACCAAACTTTACAGTCTTATTCCTAACTGTGAAGGTTTGTACAGAGGGATTTGTTGGTATATCATTCTTGGCCTGATTTATGACATTGTATGCCTAAAAATAGGGCGAAAATCAATTTAAGGCTATTGGCAGTATTTTCTGATTTACAGGGTAACAAAAGGAAATATTCATGTATTTTCATTGAATATATCAACAAAATGCAAAAATAATTTTGAACCTTGTTTTTTTTTCAATGGTCAGATTCGTCACTTCAAAATGTATGCAAATTAGCGCATATTTAATTAGATATAGCCCTCTTAGCATATTTAAACATAAAATTACAGAAAACTTGCAATATTTTTTTTTTTCTCTCCTATTCATGCGAGATCTCAATTGGTGAAGTTTCATGGTGATATCTGTAAGTTAAAATGTTTACCCTATTCACCTGTAGTGTCTCGCCTTATGCTATATGCACTATACGTGTATGTATATACAGGTGAAACTTGATATAACAGTTCATGTATTTCAGTAATTCAAATTAAAAGGTGAAACTAAAATATTTAGTGTATATATTTATATAAATATGCATGATTATACTTTTCAGAGGGCTGACATTTCTGTATTCCTTTTTATTGATTTCATGTAATTTTCGAATGTTCTGAGATTTTGAATATGGGGTTTTCATAATCATCAAAATTATAACTTTTGTACAATAATCTTATTTTTTCAGCATTCGTGTGTGAATGGTTTTTTTAACCGTTCATTGAATCAATTTGCACAAAATAACTGGTTCACAGAAGAAAAATCTTTCCCATCAACATTATTATGAAACCTTTAATACTGTGTGTGTACATACAGTTGCATAATGTTGATATTATGACTTGATTAAATGTTTCTGGCACATTCTGTAAACTATCATTTCTGACAGATGCAGGAAAGTTCCTTGAGGACAGCAGGACGCGTAAGTTCAAGAAGAGTAATCTGAGTGCCCGTGCATTGGAGAGAAGCACATGTGTGAGGGTGGAGAATCTTCCAGCTGATGCCAACAACAACAAGATCCTGCTGGAGCTGTATTTTGAGAAATGGGGTGGTCCATTAGAGGAAGTTATCACAATTCCAGCAGAACAAGCAGCCATTATTACCTTTCAGGAGGAAGAAGGTATAGTTCAAGTTCAATTTTATTTATATAGCACATTTACAACAGCCACTAGGCTGACCAAAGTGCTTTACAGAACAAGATTAAAAGTAGATGCATGCATCACAACAAATAAAACAAAAAATAAGAGCAACATAGGAGTAAAACAGGACTTGCAAAACAGTATCAGACTCAAATTAGTAAAAACCAACCGAAGAAAATAATCAAATAATATACTAAAGAAAACGGGTAGGTTTTAATAAAAGACTTGAAAGCAGACAGAGAAGGAGCCGTTCTAATCTCTAGAGGCAGGGTGTTCCAGAGTCGTGGCCCTGCCACCACAAATACACGCTCCACTCTACGCTTGAGTCTAGAGCGAGGGACTACTAGCAGAGCCTGGTCACAGGTTCTTAGCTCCTGCCTATCTCTCTGAACTTTTTCATCCCTACACTCTAAAAAAAGAGATCTAAAAACAAAGAGTAGAATTTTAAAATGTATTCTCTGGTGAACTGGCAGCCAGTGTAGAGATCTGAGGATAGGAGAGATGTGATCATATTTACGACACTTGGAGTGTTTTGTACAAGCTGAAGACGAGCAATTTGAGACTTGGATACACCGCAATATAAAGAATTGCAGTAATTAAGCTGAGATGTAACAAACGCATGAACAGCCGTTTTCAAAGTTTTCAGAGTGAGAAAGCCTTTGATTTAAGACAATAGACTAAGTTGATAGAAGCTGGAACTGATTACGGAGGAAATATGTATTTTAAAGGCTGGTCAACAAGAACACCTAAGTTCCGCATCCTTGAGGATTTAAAAACGGACAGAATCTCTAAATCAGGACTTATACACTGAGAATTTTCATTTGGGCCAAAAACAATAACCTCAGTCTTGTCTTCATTTATGAAGAGGAAATTTTGGGCTAGCCATGATTTAAAGCATTGCCGAAAAGATGTAATCGCTACAGGGTTGTTTCTTTTAATTGGTAAATACATTTGAGTGTCATATAAATGCATAAAAATGAAAGGACACACCATGTTTCGTTAGAATAGAGCCCAGAGGTAGCATGTAGAGAGAAAATAGAGAGGGAGCCAAAATAGAGCCATGTGGAAGGCCACAAGTCAGATGTGCCATGTAAGAGGAGAAATTACCTGTCTGACAGAAAGTTTTTAGTAAAGATGGGTAATTTCTCCTCAACAATTTTCTCCAATAGCTTAGAAATGAAAGGTAAAACAGAAATAGGCAGATTTTTTTTTTTTTTTTTTTAAGCGGACGATCTAGTGAAGGCTACTTGAGCAGAGGAGTGACCGTAGCCACTTTAAGATTGGCAGGAACAGACCCCGTTTGGAGGCACTTGTTGATAAGAGATACCATACCTGGCCCAATCGAATCAATACATTTTAAAAGTCTTGGGTGAATTATATCGTTAGGACAAAATAAAGGTTAGAGCTTAAGGGTCCCTGACAAGAAATTTTCACTTTCTGAGGTTTTTTAACATTAATATAAGTTCCCTAGCCTGAATTTGGTCCCCTCGTGTCTAGAATTTAATCAGTGTAAACCGAGCTTTGGCTGACTTTCTCTGCCTGTGAGAAAATGAAAGCTCAGACAGGCTGATCTTGAATCTCCTCCTTATGACGTCATAAAGAGGAAAGGTTACCTCCCCTTTCTCTGTTTTGCCCGCCCAGAGAATTTGGCTCGCCCATGAGAAAATGAGCTAGGAAGTACACGCGACTTGAGTTTTTCACGAGATATATATATATATATATATATATATATATATATATATATATATATATATATATATATATATAGTGGCTTGCAAACGAGCGAAGCATGGCAGTTGATCAGTGTTCGGATGTACAAATGAACACGTATTTTTTTAGTTCCTTCATCCGAGCCTCTGAAGAAACAATGGGTTAATTTTATTTTCTCTGGAAATGCGCCGACACAACTTCCCAAAGTTTTGTATGGTCCAAACATTTCACCGACGACCGTTTCCTCAACTTGGGCCAATACAGAGCTGGCCTCGATGAACGTCTGAAAATAAATCGATCGAGCTACCAAGTAACAATTTCTGATGTGTGTAGCCTTGTTCAAGTTCAGACAGGTAATCTTTCTCTCAAAATCGTTCAATACTGTTTATGCATCAGTAAGTCAAGCCAGTGACTAAAATATCAACTTCACATCATTTCTTTTAGTTAAGTATTGTCAAGTCAAGTCAAATATATTTTATATAGCGCTTTCACAATACAGATTAATATAATACAATAATTAATATTGTGAACAAATTATATACAGAAAGCGATCAAAGAACAATCTTTCCACACAGCGCGAGTTTATCTGGACAATTCGTTATGAAATCAATGACGCACGGTACACTGCACAACGAAGCTCTTACTGTATGTACATCATGGTGTTTGCATTGGTGAAAGCATTAGAGAGAGTGCAGAAATTGCATTGTCTCGCGATCAACAGACTCTCATCTGCTTGCTCAATGCTCATCACGGCAACAATTTATGTGATGGGAATAGATCTAATACTTTCAAAACTTCTCACGATTCGTTAATCTCGATAGCTGTATTAGTAAACTCGTATAATAGCTGTCGTAAAAGTATTCGAGAGAGTTTCACATGTAATACGTAGCTATTTCATATGCAAGCATGTCAGCCAATCACAGCAGTGGCCGGTTACACTGTTTGAAGGGGCGTGTCTGCTGTGGGATTCAGAGTGTTCAAATCCGGGGCTAAAATCAGGCTAGGAAAAATGCCTTTTATTTGTAAATTATGACTATTTTGATCTAAAAAACATGCTAACATTGTAAGGGCAACCCAGGAAACATTATAAAATAATAAAATAACCCCATGCCAGGGGATCTTTAAAGGGATAGTTCACTTTGAAATATATTTTTGGTATGTTTTAGTTTACCTCAAGGGCATCCAAGATGTAGGTGTCTTTGTTTCCGCAGTAGTTTCAATTTTGAAAATTTTAGGTCAAACCGTTCTTGTCTGTCAGTCATATAATGCAGGTCTATAGTCACCACCTCAGAGAGCATGCACAGAGAAGTCCAAATTAAACATGATTTAATGACTCATAACTATATCTTCACTATATATTCACATAGAAAACCGCTGTTTTAAATTGTAATAATATTTCAAAATATTACTGTTTTTTTTGGTATTTTTTATCAAATAATTGCAGCCTTGGTGAGCAGAAGAGACTTCTTTTAAAAACAAATCTTACCGATCTAAAACATTTGACTGTGTGTGTGTGTGTGTGTGTGTGTGTGTATATATATATATATATATATATATATATATATATATATATATATATATATATATGAAGAGTTCAGATGCAAAAGCCTCTAAATGCCATCTGAAATTTTCTTCTAAAATTATCATTTTTATCAAGCTTGTATATTTAAATTCAGTAATTTCACTTAAATGACAATTAATGGGTAATTTTTCTTGCCATTTAAGTGAGATTATTGAACTTAAATATACGAGCTTGATAAAAATGATCATTTTAGAATAACATTTCAGATGGCATTTAGAGGCTTTTGCATCTGAACTCTTCATATATATATATATATATAATATTGCATGTGTGTGTGTGTATATTTATAAATACATGTGCAATTGCTTGTAGACTTTGCTGTCATGGTTCTAGATTTGGTAACACTAATTTTGACAATATCATTGCATTTATTCATTGTACCTGCAACTTTTATTTTTTACAGCCAAAGAGAAAGTCTTGAAGCAAGAGAATAACATCTGTGAAGTTCCAGTCAAGATATATCCCTACTTTAAGTCCCTGGATACAGTCTTATATGGTGGCAACAGACCACATTTGAAGCTGCCTGAACCCATTACAGTCAGTGTACATCCTGCCATCAGGGAGTTCCTCCTCAAGAAAGGGGGGATTTCCTCTATTAAAGACCAGATGAGCTCACATTTCTGCCAAATAAACATGGACAAACCTGAAGCTTTGCTCAATCCTGATAAAGCATTACTGAAACAGAAAGGAGTTACCAGAAGACACATTGATGGCTGGAGTAAAAATGCCTGTGATGCCTTCAAGAAAATAATCTCAAACTACACAACGTCTGAGTGGCCGGTGTCACGCTCCTTGTGGTCTAAAATTGAGAGTGTTGTAAAGGAATCGTTGACCAATAAGGTTTTTACATATATAGATGTCTCTAAAGGTGTCCTGACACTGGTGGGAATGACCCATGAGATAGCTGGACTGAAGCCCATCATGGAGAAAATTATAGAGAGAGCAACAAATCAAATGGAGAGAGAGAAGAACAGTGTGACAGAGCATATAGAGATGTCTCCTGCCATGTACTCTCTGCTCCTACAAGATGGCCTGAAAAGTGCTATTTCTCCACACCTGCATATTGACTTCAACAAAACAATGAACAGACTAAAAGTATCAGGTATTAATTCAGAAATTCTTGCCTTCAAGAATTGGGTCCTTGAGAAGAAAATAAAAATGAAACGGAAGCCCTTACAGATTGACCATTCAGTTCTGGAGTTCCTGAGATCAGTGAACTGTGATGAAATGTCCACAGATCTCTTTATTTCTCATGGAATAACTGCTGTCTACACAATCGAAAATGAAGATGTTGTTGTGATTGGGAGCACAGAAAAAGCACTTGTTGAGGCAGAGAAGAGGGTGAATATGGTTCTTACATCCAAATACCTCATTATAGAAGATCAGGGTGTCCTTCAAATGCCAGAGTGGCTGGATCTCAAAAAACAATTGAAAGAACGGTTCAATACTTCCAAAAAGACATCTGTGTTTTTAAACTTTTCTAAACAGAGAGAAAAAATAATAGTGACTGGATTCAGAGACCCAGTGATGGAGGTCAGTGATAACTTAGGACGTTTCATTGTAGAACACACTAGAATTGAAGAAACTGTTCGTGTCAAATCACATGCTGCAGTTGATTTCATAAAAGACAGAAAATCACAAGACTGGCAGCATTTAATGAAGCCTGAGAAGGTGAAAGTGAATTTTAATTCAAAGAGACCCTGGATCAAACTGTCTGGAGAGCGTATATTTGTCCAGCCAGCTGTGACTCTCTTTAAAAGGTTGGAATATTCTCTTAACACAGACATACTCATCATTAAAAAGGCAGGAGCAAAGAAGTACTTCAAGGAACAGGGTAAAATGATGCTCTCGATGCTGTTGAAGGATAAAAGATTTGTGGTGGTGCTCCAGGAAGACGACATGCTGGAAGAGGAGGTTGAATTTACTGAGCGCAGTTTTGAAGATTTTGGCCAGGTCTCTTGTGAAGTTCGAACACCAGGTGGAATAACTGTGACTGTCAGGATGGCAGACATTTGCAAGCTCCGTGTTGATGCTGTGGTCAATGCTGCTAATGAAAATCTGATGCACAGTGGTGGTGTAGCTTTTGCACTTCTACAAGCTGCCGGACCATGTCTACAGCAATACTCTGACCATTACATAAAAGTTAATGGGCCTCTGAAGCCTGGAGATGCCATCATCACTGAAGCTGGTCGTCTTCCCTGTAAATATGTGGTACACGCTGTTGGACCTCGCTTCAGTGATTCAGACCGACGTACCGCAGTGCAACGCCTGAGAAGTGCTGTGAGGGAAAGCTTGAACCAGGCATCAGGCAAAAACTGCTCCTCTATTGCAATTCCAGCTATTAGTTCAGGGACACATGGTTGTCCTCTTGAACTTTGCACTGAATCAATCGCCAAGGAAGTGTGTGAGTACATTGAAGATCATAACCGCAGAGGCTCTAGTAGCACATTAACTGAGATTCACTTGGTTGACAATAATGACAGCAATGTAAGAGCCATGGCTGAAGCTGTCAGAAAGGAGTTTGCTGCTTATAACCCCAAAATGACTTTCCCTCAGCAAAACAAACCTCATGGGTATAGTAACAGTGGACAAGGCTCTCGTGGTCGTGGAAACATTGACCCAAGAAACCGTGAGTTTGAAGGTCCCAAAGGCCGGGTTAATAGATACTTTGAAGGACAGGCACACTCGAGCTCTGGTGGCAGATCTGATAATTTTGAAAGGTTGAGTGTTCTTGAGACCAAAACTACAAAAGAAGGCCTAAAAATCTTTCTGTGCAAAGGAAACATCCAGGATGCACGTGTAAGTAGAAAATCCTTAAAAGAAAGAAAGATAAAAACACACCATATAAGGAGATACTTTTAGAATTGTCCTTGTGAAGTGCTGTAAAATAAAATATAATTAAAAGGATAGTTCACCCAAAAATCTGTCATCTTACTCGTATGTCATTCCAAACCTGCTGCTCCATAACAGAATTTCAATTTTTGACTGAACTCTCCCTTCATAGATACATTATCTAAAAAAAAGGCTCAACGTGTTATGCAGTGTTTTTTTTTTTTTTTTTTTTTTTTTTAACCAGCATACAGGTCAGATGAAAGTGAGGTATTTTATATTGTTTTTATTGTAATAGTGACCATTTTGTCCAAAAGTAGTACAGTATCATCTTTTTTCCTCCTGCAGGCTGATATCATTGTAAACACTATGTCGGAAGACTCGGACCTCAGTAAAGGTGCCGTCTCTAAAGCACTCCTTCAGACTGCTGGCCATCAGATCCAGTCAGAAATCAACAGAGCTGCTCGCTCAAACAAAATCAGTTATGGTGAAATGGTCATCACAGATGGTTACAAACTAAAATGTCAAAAAGTCTACCATGTAGTTTGTCCATTTTGGAAACAAGGCTCAGCAGATATGGTGAGAACAACAATGATAATTTTGATCAATTTCAATTACAAAATGAACTAAATTACTGCTGGCTGATTAAATGATGTGCCTCATATGTAGGTTCCACTTTTTTATTTAGATTAAGAAATGCACTATATATATATATATATATATATATATATATATATATATATATATATATATATATATATATATATATATATATATATATATACCTCATTCATGTACTACTGTACACCCAAATTGCTTTACAGTCATGTCAGGGGGCCTCTCCTTTATTTAAAGATAATAATAGATATATTTATTTACATTTTTAAAAGGTACTCATTCAGATCATTAGAGGTTGCCTGAAAAAAGCAGATACCTGGAGAATGGCTTCAGTCGTCTTCCCAGCTATCGGCACTGGGAATCTTGGCTTTCCTAAAGATCTGGTGGCCAGAATCATGCTGACAGAATTCCAGGAATTTAACTGTACAAATCTTCGAGAGGTCACTGTGATCGTGCACCCTTCTGACAAAGAGAGCATTCAGGTGAGTGTTTTTATGGTTCTTGAATATTTTTCCTTCACAGTCAAGGTTTTTCCCATCACAAAGTATGATCAATATGTGCTTTTATTTTTTTATTTAAATAATATACCATAGTTGCTCATGTTAATGTTGTCTTGTATATTTATGTGCTTTAATCTATTAGTGCTTTACCAGCATCTTTAGACACAATATCCAGGGTCCCATCACAAAAGGAGTGCATCAACATTCAATGCCTAAAATAAATACTTCTGGCAAGTCAGCTCAGAACTCTGGTAACTTTCTTCTCTGATGTCCATCCCACTTATTTTTATAGGACATTTTTTTTAATTTATTCTGATTTATTCTGAAAATATATCCAAATGCCACAGGATATATTTAGGCTAGTGACAAGACTAGAGATTTTCCATATACACTGTACCTCTGTATGTTTTTCTTTAGAGCTTGTTGGCAAAGTGTCCTCTCCTTCTCTTGGAGTGCACACAATGCAGCTGGGTCGAGTGACTCTGGAGGTTTCATCAGGAGATATAACTAAAGAAAAAACTGATGCAATTGTCAACTCCTCAAATCAGACATTTTCTCTGAAAGCAGGTTAATCAAACTTTACACACTTTCTTACTTATTTAAATGAATCTGTTTCATCTATAATTTATTTTGTAAGAATTATAATGTAACTGTCATTTACAATTGTAATCCAGGAGTGTCCAAGGCCATTTTAGATGCTGCTGGATTACAAGTGGAAATAGAATGTTTACAGATTGGTTTGTATTCTTTTATTATCTATTATCATTTCTTGTTGATGTACGTTACCTTTTTGAATACTTCAAAAGTGATCTAATGAACTTTAAATGGACTGGTAAATGGACTGGTAACTGGTAAACCAGTTTATTTTATTTTTTTTATTTTTTTTTCCCAATAGTGGGATCATCAAACCTGCAGCAAACAGAGATTGTGACCTCAGCCGGGCGCCTGCCATGTGGAAACATCATCCATATTATTGGATGCAATGGTCCATCTGACATTAAGGATGTCGTTTTGTCTGTTCTGAAGTTGTGCGAGTCACGTCAAATTACTTCTGTTGCCTTCCCAGCTCTTGGCACTGGTAAGATGCTTTGTGTGGATGTTATTTATTACTTTTTGTACATTTATTTCAAACTTTTTATACTGACATTTTATGTGAATTATTTACTAATCTTTTCATTTTTTTGTCTGTAACCCTTTAGGTCAGGGTGGTGCAAAACCAGCTGATGTTGCAGATGCAATGGTTGATGCAGTTGTTGACTTTGTGAAGAAAAAGAAACCAGTTCATGTAAAGTTTGTGAAGTTTCTCATATTCCAGACGAACATGTTGGCAGACTTCCACCAAAGCATGGTCAGAAGATTTGGTGAAAAAGTAGAGGAGGATAAAGGTCTGTTTACCAAAATTAAAGGTCAGTAAAATAAAATAAAAAGAATGCTAATCCTATCCATATTTGTTTTTCTTAAACACAGAAATTAATTCCTCTGTTTCTTTCCAACAAATATGTACCTTGAAAAAAAAAAAAAAAAGTTTAGAATCTCCCTCAAATGAAGAGTTTGTGATGGTGGGTGAGGAAATTGAGCCAGCTGTGTTCCAGCTGTGTGGAGAAACACCAGAGGACCTGAAGGAAGCCAGAGACATGATCAACAGCTTGATATCACGGGAGCATGTGACCATCCCAATCCGTGATCCAGCCATTGTTCATTTCACAAAGGAGGATGTAGAAATGCTGAACGGCATGCAGAGGGAGTTCACAGTCAGTGTCCAACTTGAGAAGAAAGGCCAAGACTCTGTCATCACATTGGAGGGACTGACAAGAGACGTTCACAGTGCAGAGAGTCGTATTCGGGACATGATCCGCAAGGTGGAAAGGAATGAAAATGCTGCAGCTGCAGCTCGAAGTTCTTTGCCTTCACACTGGGAGGACATGAAAGGAAATTCGGTTGTTCTTGTAAAACTCGCAGCAGGCTCGGCTGAATATGGCGAAGTGGAGAAAGAGTTCAGAAGAACCGGACTACGTTCTAACATCATTGAAGTAAGACTCGACTAAGGAGAAGGAGGAATGTATATTTATTAGTTTTGAAAGGTTTTGGTGTTGTAATTTAGCACTATGGTGTAATAGTAATGTTTTATTAAGCTGAATGTTTATTCTTGCCTTTAGATTGAAAGAGTTCAGAACAGCGCACTTTGGAGAAGCTACATGATCAAAAAGGAAGAACTGGAAGACAAAAACAAGCACAAAAACAATGAAAAGCGTCTCTTCCACGGCACTGGCCCTGATAACACAGATCAGATCAACAATCACGGCTTCAATCGCAGCTACGCTGGGGCACATGGTATTAGTCTCTAACAAAGTTCAGTTTAGGCAAGCAGAACCTGCAAACATTAAACGTAAACTTTAATACTAAAATAAACATAAATAACAAAATAAAAAGAGCGAGAATGCAGCTCATATAAACAATGAAATGACAACTTGTCCTAGGCCTGGTCCTCTTTCACCCTTCACTGTCCTCATGGCTTTTGGCCCCGCACTGCTCGCCACAATGTTAAATTCAGCATAAACTTTATTTGTACTTGTATCAATTTGTCTTTTAAACTAACATTCTCTTATGTTTTTAGGAGCCATGTATGGGAATGGGTCATATTTTGCTGTGGACCCGAGTTACTCAGCCCAAAACTACTCTAAACCTGATGTCAACAGACATAAACGCATGTATCTCGCCAGGGTCCTTGTTGGTGATTTCACTCAAGGAAAACGAGGCCTTCTTGTTCCCCCTGCGAAAAGCTCCAATAGTGCTGAGCTTTATAACAGTGTGACAGACAACATAAGCAACCCAACCATGTTTGTGATCTTCAATGATCTACAGGCTTACCCAGAATACATAATCACCTTCCAGTAATGATTATTAGATCTCAGTGTAATTTTTACTGGCAATGTAGACTAGCATCATGCTAAATGACAAAAACTGAGAACAGTCATTTATCCTGAGAAAGTTTTTGTCCAAATCCCAAGACATTTAGACTGTCCATTGTAGCTAGTTTTTTTTTTTTTTTTTTTTTTTTAATGAAACTTAGCAGTTTCATGTTATGGTTTCCTTCTAATCTTTACTTACCCTGATCAGTAGTTATTTGTTGTCATATATTGAAGTATTGCCTAACAAACAAAACACTTTGTGCTGAACACAAATATGGGGATTATGTTTATGTGGATTAAAGGGGCACATTGGTTAAAATTAGACGTATCATTATGTAACAATAAATATAACATATGAAGGATATCAGATGTTAAATATATCCAAAGTTCGTTAGGAGTTGCAGAAACTTGATGGCGTGTCTGATTAAAACCGGGACAAATACCAGTCCTTTGCTCTCTTTTATTTCAGTTCAGGATGATTAAGTCTTGGGTAATTCACATGACAGGAAATGCATAGATTCACATGGAGCTGTTTCACACGATGTAAATGGACAGGTGTTAATGGATGGACAGGATGAACAGGATGTACAAGATGGTCTTTAGTCACTACAAACAATACAATAAAGAAAATCAAGCTCAGATAATTCAACAATATACATATCATAAATATACTCAATCCAAACAATTCAAATAAACAAATTCAAACAATACAATTGTCAAAGCAAACTTACTTAACGCATCCTAAGGAAAGGACTCAAAGGACATGGTTGGGTGCCCATTCAAACACCCACACCTCACCAATGCAAAAGAAACAAAGGAAGGAAATGAGGCCTACTTATAGACCTTGACCAAGGGGTGTATGGGTAATGTAGTGCACTAAATTTAGCATTGTAGTTTGCTTGGAATTCTGGGATATGTAGTACGCATATATATGGAGAAACAAAAAAAAAGTAAAGAAATTAAAGGGCCAAATTCACAACAGCCGCCCCCAAATACAGTCATGTATTTGCTATTACTCATTTATTTCTGGTATTGGAATCAACTTAGCAACTGGACGTACATACATCTTTCCATTAATGGCAATCTCAGCTACTCTGACCCGTCCATCCTGACTAGGTAAGAGACGTACTACCCTGCCAAGGGGCCATGATGCTCTTCTTGGAAGTTGAGAATCAATGACTAACACGACAGCAGAGTCATTTAGATTAGGTTGTTCTCGATTCCACTTATGACGGAGCTGCTGACCTGGTAAGTAATATCGGATGAAGGATGTCCAAAACTGGTCAACGAGGACCTGGCTGTGGCGCCATGATCTGCGGCCAAGGAGCTTAGTATTGGCATAAATCACCTGAGGTAGAGAAGAATCTCGCCGCCCCATGAGGAGGAGATTTGGAGTGATAGGGTCGAGGTCGGAAATGTTTGAAGAGGCGTAACCAAGTGGCTTTGAATTTAACACTCCTTCAGCCTCTGTCAAAACTGTCCGTAGGACTTCCTCTGATACTGTTTGACTGCCAAGTAACACCCGTAAAGCTGTTTTAACTGAACGGACCTCTCTTTCCCATGACCCCCCAAAATGAGGAGCTTGTGGTGGATTAAACTTGAATTTAATCTGCTGATTTTCCAACTTGACTTGTAACTCAGTGGTAAGATTCTGGAAAGCTTCCTTTAACTCTCTTGCAGCTCCACGGAAATTACTTCCTTGATCACAAAGAATCTCATATGGCCTACCTCTCCTAGAAATGAAGCGGCGTAGGGCCATTAGAAAGCTGTCCACATCTAAACTGCTCAACAAATCAAGATGCAGACATCGAGTGGTCTGACACTTAAACAGAATGCCCCATCTTTTCTCCGTTCTACGACCAATGTTAACATGGAAAGGGCCAAAACAGTCCATTCCAGTGGACCAAAAGGGAGGTTTAAACAACCGGAGCTTGGAGAGTGGAAGATCTGACATTTGAGGGATAGATGGTTTAGCTCTCCACTTCCTACATTGCAAACAAGACCACTGATGTTTTTTTACGGCTTGTCTTCCTCTAATTATCCAGTAATTGCGCCGAAGTTCTGAGAAAACTCTCTCTGGACCAGGATGGAAAAGTTTGTCGTCACAGTCCTTGATAATTAAATGGGATAATGGATGTTTGGGGTCGAGGACGATTGGATGAACCATTCCAGGTTCCATATCCTCCACACGTCTGAGCTTACCGCCCACTACAATAAGTCCTGTCTCTTCATTGAACTCGGGAGAAAGTGTAAGGAGACAACTTTGAGGTTCAATGGGCTTTCCTTCCTTTAAACACTGGTACTCAGCGGGAAAACTTTGTTGCTGGGCTTGTCTCAAAAGGAGGTTTTGGACTGAAGAGGCGTCACAGGGGTCCTCCCTATGTTGTCGCAGTAACTTATTTGTTGCGAACTGTAACTCTGACCATGATTTGAAACAGGCAGGATCTGGGAGTACAATATCATCCAATTGTGTTAACCCACAAAAGAGTGGTTTACGGAGCTCAGGATCAGGACTAGCAGATGTAGATACTAGATTTTTTGGCCATTCATCTGGAAGAAATTTCAGAAACGTTGGACCTTGTCGCCATCTATGATCAGGTTTGGCTAGCTCTACAAGAGTTTTACCTCTCGTAATGTCATCTGCTGGATTCTGTGCAGATGGAATATATCTCCAAGAAGAGGGATCGGTGAGTTCCAATATTTCAGTGACTCTATTAGCTACAAAAACTTTGTAACGGCAGGAGAGGGAATGCAGCCAAGACAAGACGGTTGTCGAATCGGACCATAGGACAATATTTGTCAAAGGATGAGTCAATTCATTCTGCAGGAGTTTACAAAGCTGTGCACCTGTTAGAGCAGCGCAAAGTTCAAGGCGAGGGATGGATATTTGCCTTTTGGGGGCAACTCGAGATCTTGCCATGATGAAGGAAGTATGTACCATACCCGTGTCAGTTTCCATTCGCAAATAGGCTACAGACCCGTATGCGCTCTCTGAGGCGTCGCAAAATATATGCAACTCTCTGGATGTGATTTGGTCGGAAGGTAAACTTAAATAACAACGTGGAAACTGTATTAATGACAGGTCAGGGAGCTCGGTTTCCCAGGCCTTCCAGGCCTGTTGAATAGGATTTGGCAGAAGGGGATCATCCCAGCCCCGGGACTTCATCCAGCATTGTTGTATGATGACTTTAGCTCGCGTTGTAAAGGGGGTTATGTAACCCAATGGGTCATACTGACTAGCTAGGATTTTATATATATTGCGCAGGGTTGTTGTTTTATACTCCACAGTTCGGGATCGATACCCTAATGAATCAGAGGGACAGTGCCAACTCAGACCCAGAGCTCCTTCTTTAGGATCCAAACTGTCTTGATTGATCCACAGTTCAGCACTCTCAGACCTGGCTTCAGGTGGGAGATGTCTGACAACATCAGGCTGGTTACTTGCCCACTGTCTGATTTCAAATCCTCCACTCATCAGTAAAGAACGCATTCGATCTAGGAAGTTCTTAGCAGATTGCACATTTGGGAAACTCTCTAAACAGTTGTCCACATAGAATGACTGAAGCACAGAACTCGCTATATCTTCATATCCCTCTTGGTGATCATGGACATGCCTTTGTAGAGCATATGTTGCGCAACATGGACTACATACCGTGCCAAAGGGCAAAACTTGCCATTCGTAGATGTCAGGTGGATTTGTACTCTGCATATCGCGCCACAGGAAGCGTAGAAGAGAACGGTCTTCTGGTAATAGCCTGACTTGATGGAACATGGATTTTATATCCCCACTAATAGCCACTGGGCACTGACGAAACCGGAGTAGGACACCAAGTAAGGAAGCGCCCAACTGTGGACCAGGAAGAAGTTGACTGTTAAGAGACACACCCTTATATTGATAAGAACAATTGAAGACTATTCTCTTTTTTCCGTTATGCTCCACAATATGATGAGGAATATACCACGATTCATCAGATGAATCATGAGGAAGTTCCACTTTGGAAACATAACCGGATTCCTCCAACTTCGCAATCTCTTGGTCATACACAGCAGCAGTTTTAGGATTTCTTTGGAGGCGTCGCTCGATACATCTGAGAGAAGACATAACTGCATTTGGTGGAGCTCGTAACTTTATGGCGGAAGCAGCACGCAGTAACGGAGTGGCATATCTTTGCACACCATCCACATCAATTCTTTTAGACTTGGATGCCAACAAGTCCATAGCTTCTTGGTCCTGCTTGGACCTAGTAATGACTTTCTCATTTCTGAAAGGAAGAATGTCCAATTTCCATAATTTCTCCACATCATGGCGAAGTTCTTCTAGTGGATCAGCGATGGTAAAAAGACACTGCATCTCATCAGTGTTAGGTATCGGTATTGGGCCTTGAAGTACCCAGCCTAACCTGGTCTGGATTGCGGCTGGGGATTTAGGAGGCCCGAAATACACCTGATCAATGGGATTTATCAGGTGTGGATAGTCTGCACCGATTAGAACAAGTGGTTGGACATTTGAGAAGGCTGGAAGGGGTAAGTCTCGAAGATGTCTGAAACGTCTCTGCAAGATCTCAACAGGATACGTCTGTTCTGCCAGTCCCAATCTGGCAGCAGAAAAGGCATTGGAAATGGAATACTTCTTTTCTGGATTAATCATGGAAGATATTTCAAAGGTTACAGAAGAGCCTTCAAGTGCAAGGGTATCTTGACGTACAGTTCTAACAATTAGGGACTCAGTTACCCCATTGAGGCCCAACAACTCAGATGCTTGAGGTAGCAACATGGTACGTTCTGATCCATCATCCAGGATGGCATAGGTTTGCAAGGATCTACCATTATGATGGAGAAGTACTTCAACAACTTTAAGCAATACCTTGCCAGAACCTCCAAGGCGACTAAGATAGAATGTACCATTATCCTGCTCACGACAATTGACTCCATGAAGGATACCAAGATGTCTGCCTTTGCACTGTGGACAGGGTTTTTTCAAATCACAGTTGGCAGCTAGATGGTTAAGCCCGCATCTCCAACATCTATTGTTTTCTCTAATCCATGCATCCTTCCTGCTGTCTTCTAGAGATCTAAAAGTGGGGCACAGGCCAATGAAATGATCTCTACTGGAACAATATGCACATGAATACTTAGAACTCCGTTCTCCATCTCTCAAATTCTGGGGTTGCTTATTTGTGGATCTTGGCCCAACAGAATTACCGTTGCCTCCGTACAAGACTGTTCGAGTGTTAACGTAGGTCTTTGGTTGAGGTTTACTCAGGAGTGGTTTTGGAAAGTCACTAACCTGGTCAGCTATTGCTTGACACTCAGCCTCCTCTTGGAGCCAAGCGGAAAAGCTAATCAGGTTGTAGCTTTGACCCTTTAGGATTGTACGGGCATAACGGGCAAAGTTGGTCACATGCTCTGTGGGCAGTTTACTGAGTAGTTGCTGTACATGAGAAGCGCAGGATAATTCTGACTTAACTTGATCTTGGCCCAAAGATTGGAGCATGCCAACCAAAGCTCGAACCTTTAGTGCGAAGCTACTAAATGCTCTGCTGTCACCTGGTCTCACCCTGGGGAGAGCTAGAACGGCTTTGATTTCTCTCAAAACTAGTTGGTGAGGTTGCCCATATTTCTGCTGTAGTGCAAAAAGAGCCATACTGTAAGGCCTAGGATCATTCGCATAAGCTAAAGCTAAATCACGAGCTGGCGAAAATTTTAAGTGATCCAGCAAGATATGGAATTTGTAATGTTCTGGCTCATGGGGTGACAGTAAATTTGTCAAAGCTAGCTGCAACATTGCAAATTCTTGGGGATCGTCATTTGCCAAGAAAGGAAAGGAAGGTCCCTGGACACGAGAAGTAGGATAGGAAGGAACAGGATATGATGCATAATATGGTTGGGAATATGGATAAGGATGAAGTAATGGAACTGCAGTTGTCTGGGTAGTGGGAACAATTGGTTGAATATATGGAGCAGGAGGTTGTACAACATCATTCCCTACCTGACCTACAGACTGTGGTTGCATATGAGGGCCTACATTAGCTGAGGATACATGAGGAATCGACAAACTAGAAAATGGTCCTAATGGCTGTGAATACTGAGAAGCATACCGAGGCTGAGGAGGTAAATGTGCTGAAGTTACTTGTGGGGATAACGGAGTACGAACCATGGAAGGGGGAAAAGGGCTACATGGTAAACCTGGCTGTGGTGAACCAGTTGGTTGCACCAACACCGGGGATGTTTGCACTTGAGGAGACTGACAATTAGAAGGCCCAGGAACCAATGGACGAATAGAAGGTTGTAACATACTAGATTGTAGTTGTGATGTTATATCACGTGTGTGCGTATGTTGGGGTGGACTACGTAACAATGAGGAAGGAGGAAGAGGCAGAGAACTAGGCCTACTGAATGGAAGCAGTGAAGGAACAGTTGAGGAATTACATTTCTCACATGTAGATTTCTTTTCAGCTGTCTTAATACATGCACACAATTCTTGAACAATAGATGGATTAACCAAGGCATTATCATCATCATCATAAGCATCATCAAAAGACTCAGAAAATTCAGAATGTCTAGAAGAAACTACTAACTGTGACATTTTAGACATCATCTCACCAACCATACTCTTAAGTCCAAGTATTTCTTGTTTAACGTCCATATCTAGGGAATCATGTTGAAACTGTTCACAATGAGCAGATGAGTATCCGGCAGGTCTTAAAGAAGATGGATTTTCATACTGGGTTCGGTGATGATCACTTACAACTAGTGTTGGTGAGGGAGGGGGAGAATGAGCATGTTCTCTCACCATACAATCAGCAAAACGGGCAGGAGGTCTTCTCCGTCTTAGGCTGCGCCGGATTGCAGGTCTTGCATGGTAATCCATTCCACCAAATTTCTACCTCCGGCTCGAAGGACCGTATGAAGGATATCAGATGTTAAATATATCCAAAGTTCGTTAGGAGTTGCAGAAACTTGATGGCGTGTCTGATTAAAACACGGGACAAATACCAGTCCTTTGCTCTCTTTTATTTCAGTTCAGGATGATTAAGTCTTGGGTAATTCACATGACAGGAAATGCATAGATTCACATGGAGCTGTTTCACACGATGTAAATGGACAGGTGTTAATGGATGGACAGGATGAACAGGATGTACAAGATGGTCTTTAGTCACTACAAACAATACAATAAAGAAAATCAAGCTCAGATAATTCAACAATATACATATCATAAATATACTCAATCCAAACAATTCAAATAAACAAATTCAAACAATACAATTGTCAAAGCAAACTTACTTAACGCATCCTAAGGAAAGGACTCAAAGGACATGGTTGGGTGCCCATTCAAACACCCACACCTCACCAATGCAAAAGAAACAAAGGAAGGAAATGAGGCCTACTTATAGACCTTGACCAAGGGGTGTATGGGTAATGTAGTGCACTAAATTTAGCATTGTAGTTTGCTTGGAATTCTGGGATATGTAGTACGCATATATATGGAGAAACAAAAAAAAAGTAAAGAAATTAAAGGGCCAAATTCACAACACAAATGACTTAAATTATGATTGGTGTTTTTTTTTTTTACTACATCCTGTAAAATAAATAAATCAGTTTACAATCTGTAATCTTGCTCAAATTTATTTACTGTAAAATTGAATCAAGGTAAGAACAAAAGGTAATGTCACATGGCCGGTTCGTATACCACAACGAGAACATCTTGACTTATCTAGGAGGAAAGTAGGCAACTTTACAGTGGGTGTGCCAACATTTTTGCCGCTGGCTCATATTTTATTTATCAAAAAAGCATTGAAATATATTTTTTTCCATCACCATGTCCCTTTTAGGGTCTCCGTACTAACTTATCCGTTGCTGCGTTCAAAATAGCATACCGGGGTTAGTTTCAGTTGTAGCAATTCACCTTATCAATGGCCCAGTCCCAAATGGCGCACTTCATGCGGACTTTCGGTCTCGTGGACTTAAATTGCGCGTGCTCGCCGAGTCTACGAGTCCGTAGGCCGTCCCAATAGCATTTTAACGCTCTGAAGTGTACTCAGCAGCGCCCCCTTTGTACCCTTGAAGCGGTCTTCCGCGAAGCCCGCATAGAAGCAGGCTCCACGCACTTTAACTACCCAGGAATCCTTGCGAAAGGCCAATCAGACAACAGATGGGAGGATATTTCACTCACGGACAATTGTTAACATGGCTCTGAGAAGAAAATATTTAAGTGTAATTATCATTACGGTTTTTATGACAAGACACAAGTTTATACAAACATTATGATCATCAACCAGTGGTTGATGTCTATAACATAGGCTAATAATAGCGAGCTGAATAATATAATAATATAATATTATGATTCATAAAATAAATAGAACAGAATGTCAGGGCTTTACTGAGTCATAAACACAACAACAATAGTCAGCATATTTCCCCGAACCTGCAGCTCCTGTCCATAACAACAACCAGACTGTCTTCCGATTTTTTAAAAAACTTTACAGACTCAAAATACATGTTAAAGGCTGCTTTGAAATGAGCAAAGTTGGGTTTTGAGTTACTCCACTTAGTTTGATGAATATGAAATTTTCCTAATAATAGAAACAAATCAATAACATACATTTTTTTTTATACAAAAGTCAAATTCATTTGTATTAAGTAAGACAGATGACAAATTTAAGACAAGGGATCTGTATCTCTGCTAAAGGAATTTAATATATGTCCGTGATGCCCTTTATCCTTTTTTCCCCCTTTTTTTTCTGTTCTGTTTGTTCTTTTTTTTCTTTTTTTTTTTTCTTCAAATTATTGTTGTCTCATGTTTTACTTGTCAAAGGTGATACTTATCAGAAAATATGTAAAAGAAATGTCAACTTGATATCAAACTCTGTGATTTTGAAAATTCAATAAAAATAAAAAAAATAAAATAAAAAAAAAACAGACTGTCTTCCTGTTTCCGGCGTGATGATCGAGTCTGTCCCAAAAATACCTCTCAATGCGCCCTCGCGGACTCGCGCTAAGGGCCCTATAGGTCTGCACTCATGACGTCACTGAAGTGTGGACTCTGAGGAAGTCCACAAGTCCGGAGTGTGCCATTTGGGACAGGGCCAATAAACAAAAGGCAGGAACTATATATTTTTCATATGATTATAGGGTAGGTAAAGTGGGGTTTATAAATATTGCCAGTGGGTGGAGTCAGGCTCTGACCTGAAATCAATTTTCTCTCAGGTATGTCGCAAGTGTAAGCTTCACAGCGAATGGCCTTCTACATTACTCTTTTCAAGGTTTTTATTTTTATTAAATGCTCTTAAAAAAAAAAAACAATTATTGTCATTGTCATAACATAATACAATTTGAATCCTTCAGTCCAGATTAAGTTCCTTCAGTCTTTTTAATCCAGATTAAGTGCCAAGTCCTTAAAGGCAGCCGCTGTTCTTATAGCTTTTACATTTTTGAGAACTCGGATTCAAAATACATTTTCATTTCAAGTTTAAATCTTAAAAAAGAGGATTGCATTTAGAAAATTTACATTTGTGAATGTGAAATTTAGCTAACAAAAATAAATAAATTTAGCTAACAGAAAAATAAGGTTTTTAAAATAAATATCACTTCACATTCATGAAAACCAAAAATTACATTTCTATATGTAAATTCAAAGTTAAGATTCACATAACATTTGATAAAATAACACGTCACACAAAAATGTCACTGTGAGTGAGCAGTTCCAAAATAAATGTAGTTTCAGGGTTCTCTAAACAGAAAGAACAGAGGGTATTAATATCGTTCTTAAGTCGTTTGAGAGAACACTTATCTGGATAAGACCTATGAATTAACTTGAAGGTAATTTCTCTTATTTTGTATTTGGTATTTGTGAGATAATGTCCAAACTTTTTTTTCCTGGGAATGTCACAAAACCATTCCAGTAAGAAATTACATAGAAACAGACTCCTCCTGAAACAAGACTCAAATTTTCTTATTGTTTTTTAATTTAGATGAAGAAAAGCACTGTTTACCTACAAATGTCTTACACAGATCCATTGAGCGACAAAGAGATGAAAAAGAAAATCCTTTAAGAAGCATGAGAACTCCTTGTGGCACTGCATCAGCCATAATTGCAAACTATTTTGGAGTAACCGGAATCCCATGCTTTACCAAGAACTCAGAATAATTACAAATCAAACCATTTGATTTTAAACCAACTATCAAAGAAAATATATTTATGTTTATACAGTAGGTCCTTATTATTCCAAATTATATAGTGAGGTGTAAAATTGTGTTTAAAGATGAGGGACCAAGCTAATAACATTTGCCTATGAAAACGGGATAATTTGATAGGGATTTTCATTACAATATGTTATAATTGCAGGTTAATAAGAATTTTAAACCCCCTAGTTTAGAAAAAATAGCATTAGGGATCAGATTCCAAATAGATGCGGGCTTATTAATAAAGTTCTTTATCCAACTTATTTTAAAGGTGTTGTTTAAAGTGGTAACATCAAGAAAGTTTAAACCCCCCTTCTCAACGATGTTCATAAGTACAGCTTTTCTGACAAAATTAGTTTTATTCTTCCAAACAAAGTTGAGGAGCATTGTATCGATTGTTTTTAAGAATGGCGGTGTCGACACTCAAAGAAAGAGCAGCTTATGCTGGGTACACACCACAAGATTTTTTATATCTTATAAGATTTTCAAAATGTGATAGACTACACACATGAGGACAAAAAATCCTAGATTTAACCGTTTTGCTCCTGTAGTGTGTGGTGTGCCATGTGACAAAGACAGCACACCACACACAAACAGATTTTCAACCAGAGTCTTGACTGTGAACACAGGAAATCTCGTAAAATCTCGCGAGACTTCAGAATATGTATGGTGGACAATATGCAGGAAAAAATTGCGATGAAAGTGTTTGGAATGATTTTCACAGAAAATTACAGGGGGAAAAAAAGAAAAGGGTTTAGGTAAAGTTGTGGAGAAGGCGGGAATTTAGTGAACTTCTCAGATAAAGTTTGTGGTAATGCACACACGCTGGCCCTGTCTCTCAACCATGGTTTCACTATACAAATAAAAAATGGATATTGTAGTTAAACCATGATAACCACAAATTAACCATAATTTTTGCTAAGAAAAATTTATTTGTTTATACAAATGTTCAATACGCCTATAATAAGCATCATGCGCCTCATCATGCGCCATCAATATACGCCTCTCTCTCTCTCTCTCTCTCTCTCTCTCTCTCTCTCTCTCTCTCTCTCTCTCTCACACACACACACACACACACACACACACTGTTTGTTATGCTTCCGTCTTCCATCATCTCGCTTTCTATTGGATATTGTTTCGTTTCACGTGATAATCTCCAGAGCGTGCGTGCGTTTGTCCTCGGGGTTCCCCCCACACATCAGGATTTCTGATCGTAAATATTCAACATGTTGGATATTTGCGATTCGCGATCGGGGCGCCTCCGATGTTCTTCCGAGCAGGTTCGGACACTCTTAACACACCTCACACCACAGGAAAATCTGATAAGATAATCTTTAAAACCATCAAGATAATCGGGACATAGCTAGGATTGTCGGAAGGGGGAAATCGGCCCAAAATCTGCCCGATTATCTTTAAGCCTGGTTCACACGGCAGGATAATTAGGCCGATTTTACCCCCGATTTTCCCCTTCCGACATCTTAAGGATGCTCCGATTATCGTAAAATAATCTGATCAGATATTCCTGCCGTGTGTGGTGTGCTAAGACTGCTCTCGTCTGCTCGGAAGGACGTCTGGACCGCTCCGATCTCAAATCGGGGATATCCAACATGTTGGATTGTTTTGGCCCGATTTCTCCGTCCCCCGAGGACGAACGAGCACGCAGACTGTGGCGTGTAGCCAATCAGAAAGCGAGGTGACGAGGCGCAGAGGAAGACAAACAAACAAAATCAAAACAGCTGGCGGCATGGCGCACCAGAGAGTCCGGTGGATGTTTTCTCTAATAGTTTAAACTATCGCCACTGCATCCTCTTTGTCCGCCATAATAGTTTACTCTGAAGTCACGTTTGATCTCGAGGGATTTTGTGTGATTTTCCGTCTGACCTGGGAATGCTCTGGAGTCAAATCGGTTCGTGTGTGATGTGTTGATTTTGCCGTGTGGCTGCGCACCACACACGGCACGACTAACTGTTAGACCCGTGATTTTTTATCGCTGTGTGTGGGGTCTCTCAGGTTTGGAAAATCGGCCGACAATTTTAAAATCGTCCCGTGTGAACCAGGTGTAACACCCACTAATCAAGGAGTGCAACATTAACTGAATGCTTGACTCAATGCCAACAGGTAGCAACTTCAATTGGGTTCGATACACTGAGCCAGATCAATGGGCCAATCAGAAGATACCAAGCTCGAAGAAGGCAAAGCAAACACAACACACAAGTTTGAGGGTTTTTAGATTTTTTGTTGTATTAGCTATTTTGATCTTTTTTCTTTGTATTGATGTAATGAATGAAATGGACAGTAAATAATAAATGACAAAGGTAAACCAAATGAAATGTCAAACTTTTGACATACAAGGGGAAAAAAATATACAATATGATCAACCTTGATCAAGTTCTGATTTGAAATAAATTGATAAACAAAAGAAAACAAAATTGTCAACAAAGCTTTTTCTTTCTTGAATCTCTGATTGATAAAACTCCCTCTTTCTTACTTTCCGGCTGAGGTTTGAATTTCTTGGTTTCTCTAATTTAAATATTACTATTTGTTGTAGATTAATAAGTTTAGGTTTAATTTAATGTCCTAATTTTCCTGTCTTTTCCTGTAGTTTAAACCAGTCGCTTCAAATACAAACTCAAATCAGTATTTCAACCCAGATGATACAATTAGAGTAACAATTCACACAACTTTAACTCAAAAATGTACAATATGTATATGAAACCAAATAAGAGATATATCTGTGTATATACAAAACAAAGTGTAAATGAGATCAACAATTTCAAAAATAAAGATTATACACACTTCAGTTCAATTTCAGTTCAGAAAAATATACCTCAGTCCATTCGATAAATTCAGTTCAGAAGGAAAACGACATCACTAAGTGGATGAGACGGTAAGAAGTGAAAGATCCAAATTCAGTCCGGGAGGCTCGCCATCTTTCTCTTTCTCTCAACACAGCTTGATGAATCCTCACCATGCACGCAAATCACAGTAGAAAATCCAACTTCTACAGTACATAACAACAAAAACTGGCCTGTACACACAGGACAACATTTTTAAAATCTCATTTCTAACCTCTGTTTCAACAATATTCAACAATATACTCTTCACATCAACATTTAGTGTTTATGTTCAACATAGGCCATACTTCACATACAGTAACCATATCACTTAATTTTAACACGTATAGAAATACAATACACCATTGTAATTCATCACATATAAGGAAAATAAATCCACAACTCACCGATTCCTCTGAATTAACAGTGTTCTGTTAATATTTTCTCCAGATTACACCACGAACTATAGCGATGACTCAACTAACTTCGGCTCGACGTTCAGGATCGACAAGGCCATAACAGGTAAGCTCTTTCACAATACTTCTCAAATTGACACTTAATTCAACTTAAAATAACTTTTATATTCTTTGTTTAGTAGTTGTATACTAAATATCTGCTCAAAATTAGATCGTTTTTCTCAAATTTCTGGAGCTTTGATCACATGCGTTTCTCCGTTTTAGCTCTCTCTATCCGTTTTCACCGCATCTCACAGTGGGCGGAGTCAGCATCGCAGCTGATCACACTCAATTGGAAGATCTACATCTGCAGTGCAGATTCCAACTCTAATTGGATACATTTTACCGCAGTAATTTGCATATTACTAATGTAATTAATAAAGCATTTTATTTATCTCAATTTTCTTTTATTGCTGTCTTTTTCCCACACAAACAGTTTCACTGGAAGGGTGAATACGGCAAAAAATATATTTTTTCTATTGACTGCAATTTGACTAATTTGAGTCTGGGTTACACCCTCCCCTCCTAGAAGTATGCAAGTCCCTTTGCATATCCCCAACAGGTGCATAACCCCGAGTTACGAGGTTTCCTACTTGAGAGAAATCCTGCAAGGACTCTGAGAGAGCAACATTTAGACCTTGAAGAAGGGATTGAACTATAGTCACCAGAGGATTCCCCAATTCAGGGTAAGTCAGAATTTTGGGTTTCTCTCTATGACGGACAGACCTTCTCAATTCAACTTCGTCCTCATCTGCATCATTTGTTTCTTTATCAATTAGTTGTTTTTCAGCTGAACTGGATTCCAGGGTGGTGGACTCTCCATTATGATTCGGATTCTGCAGCTCCAAGGTGGGTGAACAACTCATATCAGCATTGCTTTCTCTTTCAGGTTGAATCTCAGGATTTTCAGGTAAGTCAGTTCTAGAATTCACAGGTTCAGTCATAGATATTTCATCAGTGTCCTGAAATCCCCTTTCAGGTACGTCATTCTGAACTCCAAGGTGGACCTCTAAGCTTGTGTCAGATAAAGGAACAGAACTTTCCCTGTTTGGGTGAGCCACTTCAGGAGTTTGAACTACAAAAGATTCCTTGACAATATTAAGTTGAGGCATTACACAATAACTTTCCTCTTCCTCAGAGTCAGGGATTTCTTCTGTTTCCTCAGAACGTCTACAGGCGGTCTCACTGCGAGTTCTACGCTTGGGAACTGGACTCTGGATCTCACATTCTTGAACTTCGGATGGAAGAGTTCCACAAGGGAGTAACAAATCCCGATGTAATGTCCGTATGGGTCCTGTTTCAGTTTCAGGGCACACTTTATACACTGGCAAATCACCATGTTGGTCAATGACTACATAAACTACTCCTTCCCATTTGTCAGCGAGTTTGTTCTTTCCCCTGAGTCGAACACTTCTGACTAAAACACGATCTCCCTTGTGCAATGTTGAGGCTTTCACACATCTGTCATAGCGGGTTTTATTCCTTTCAGCCATTTTCTTGGAATTTTCACTCGCAATACGGAAACTTTCTTCAAGATGTGACTTGAGGTTCTTCACATATTGTGAATGTGTCATTTCTCCCTCACTCTTCAAAGGTAATCCAAAAGCTAGATCCACCGGAAGCCTAGGCTGCCGCCCGAACATCAACTCGTAAGGGCTGAACCCTGTGGTCTCATTGCGAGTACAATTGTAAGCATGTACAAGGGGTTTTACGTACTCTTTCCAGCAACTTTTCTTTGTGTTCTCTAAAGTTCCAAGCATGCTTAACAACGTCCTATTAAATCTTTCAACAGGGTTTCCCCTCGGGTGGTATGGGGTTGTCCTGACCTTTCGCACTCCTGCTACTTCGCACAACTCCTTGATTAGATGGGATTCAAAATCAGGGCCTTGATCGCTGTGAAGGCGCTCTGGGTAACCATAATGGCAAATTAACTGCTCCCACAGGCACTTCGCAACAGTTTTGGCCTTCTGGTTAGGAGTTGGAATGGCAAGTGCATATTTAGTAAAGTGGTCAGTGATTACTAACACATCTTTGGTATTACTACAATCAGGCTCTAGAGATAGAAAATCTATGCACACAAGTTGCAAGGGCCGAGTAGTTGAAATGTTCACAAGGGGTGCAGCTTTTTCAGGTGAGGTCTTCCTTCGTATGCACCGTCCACAAGTCTTGACTTTGTGCTCAACAAAGTCGTGCTTTGTGCTTTGTGCTTTGTGCTCATCTGATGCCATCTTGGGCCAATAGAATCTGTTTCGAACTAGATCTAGTGTACGGTCAACCCCCATATGTCCGAGGTCATCATGCAGGGACTTGAGAACATCTAGATGAAATTTTTCGGGTAGGACCAGTTGGTATGCAGTTTTCTCAGCAAAGTTTCTTCTTCTGTATAGGATTCCGTCGTGAAACTCCAGGCGGTCTTTCTCTCTAAGGAGGTAAGGTAATCTGGGAAGAGCAGTCCGTAGAGTATTAGGAGGAGTTTCTCCAGTTCGAAGCTGTGCAATAACCTCTCGGATACAAGGATCGGCTAATTGTGCACTTTGAATTTCAGAAGCAGAAAGATGTGAAATGGTCGGTAGACCTCCGCATTGATCTTCCTGTGCATAAGCATCAGGTACAGCAGTTTCCTGCATTGCCAAACAACTGACAAAGGAAACAGGCAAGTAATTTGGACACTCCGGCCATTGAATAAGACGACTGTCACAGATGGCTTTTACAACATCATCCCTAATTTCTTGTTTACCAGAATTCATGGTAAGCTGTTCAGTGAAATTAAGAATTCGGGCTTGTTCTTTCAGGGAGACATCATCATCTGGAAGCTTTGCGTGGGGTCGACGAGACAGCCCGTCTGCATCAATATTCTGCTTCCCTGACCTGTACTGTAATTTGAAATTGTAGGTCGAGAGTGCAGCTAACCACCTATACCCAGTTGCATCAAGTTTAGCAGTGGAAAGAACATAGGTTAGGGGGTTACAGTCCGTCACCACTGTAAACATGCCTCCATAGAGGTAATCATGGAATTTTTCGACCACTGCCCACTTAAGAGCCAGGAATTCCAATTTATGGGCAGGGTACTTTGACTCACTTCTCGAAAGCCCCCGGCTTGCATAGGCGATAACCCTAACTTGTCCATCCTGCTCCTGATAAAGAGCAGCGCCCAGACCTGACGTACTTGCATCAGTATGCAGAATGTATGGTAACCTGGGGTTAGCAAAAGCCAATACTGGCACAGTTGTGAGCTCATTAATGATTAATTCAAATGCGTCTTGACAGGAGGTTGTCCATCTACCATTGAAAAACTCTTTGGGATTCCTGTACTGGGTATTACTCTTTAACTTAAGGTTCCGACGAGTAGGAGGATACCCTGAAGTTAACTCGTTTAAAGGCTTCACCTTCTTGGAAAAATCTTTTATGAAACGTCGGTAATAGCCAACAAATCCGAGAAAGGAACGAAGTTCTTTCAGATTTTTAGGAATCGGCCAGGTTTTGACAGCTGCTATTTTTTCTGGATCAGTTTTCACTCCTTGGTCTGACACTATATGGCCGAGGTACTTTACTGAGGTTTGTGCAAAGACACATTTCTCTGGCGCAAGTTTAAGACCGTATTCTTTAAGCCTGTTTAGGACTCTGACCAGCCTTTCCTCATGTTCCTCCAAATCCTTGGAGAAGACAATTATGTCATCTATAAACACAAGGACCTCACGAAGATTGATGTCTGCCATACACTTTTCCATTATTCTTTGAAATGTGCTGGGGGCGTTAGTGACCCCTTGTGGCATACGGTTAAATTCATAAAATCCTAACGGACATACAAAAGCCGTTTTTTCTTTGTCAGTTTCTTCAACCTCAATTTGGTAATAACCAGATTTTAGGTCAAGAACCGTAAACCACTTGGACCCCGTTAAGGCCATGAACGTGTCTTCAAGTTTGGGGAGTGCATACGCATCCTTGATGGTCTTTTGATTTAATTTCCGATAGTCAATGCATAATCGAATGTCACCACTTTTCTTCCTGACCACGACAATGGGAGAGGAGAAAGGGGACTGAGATTCTCGGATAACTCCCGCATCAAGTAACTCCTGAAGGTGCTGCTTTACAGCTTCCAGATCTTCTGGATGTATGGGTCTTGCCCGATGTTTGAAGGGCGTTTCATCTGCAAGATTTATTTGGTGCTTGACCTTATCGGTACATCCAAAGTCCTGGGAATGTAAGGAAAACACTTCTGGCATTCCTTGAAGACGTTTGGTGAGCCTACTCTTCCATTCTGGTGAGATGGGAGAATCACCAAAATTGAACTCAGGAATGGACTTTGGAATGGAGTTTGTTTTACTATCATGGTCATCACGCTCCTCTGAATACACAGACTGAACCGCTTTTAATTCAGCCAAAACACATCTAGGAGGAATTGTGATATCATGTGCGGTAGGGTTGGCGACTACAACGGGTAAGTGACAACGTCTTTCGTCTTCAAGCGTGGCCATGCATGTCTTGACAATCAGGCCACAAGGCAGAGGGGAAAAGGATGGATGTTCTACAACTACCCATTTATCTAAATGAGATCCAGCAACAGAAGCCTTTCCACAAAGAACTGCACTTTGTCCAGCAGGTATTATTTGAAAAAGGTTTTCAGATAGCCGCACTAGTCCAACATTCCCTTCTACATTCTGCTTCTGGCGCAATTCCAAAATCTTTAGCACTTGCTTATATCCATAGGTAGGAGAAAAGTATTTAGTTCCTTGCTGTGAAAAGTCTTTGTACAGGTTGTCCAAGGTGTTTGTCCCAATCAACACTGAAGGCTGAGAAGTAGAGGGGAGATCAGGGACAACCAAAGCGTAAGTAAGTACCTCTGTGTCAACTCCCACAAAGTCCTTGGGAAAAGTGATGGTCAGCTTAACATAGCCAAGGTAAGGAATGTTTTGACCATTTGCACCCTCAACTTCCAAAAGGTCATTTAAGGAATGAATTGGCTGATCATACAGGTTCTCATTGTAAAATGATTTTGTGATGGTTGTGACCTGTGAACCAGTGTCAAGTAAGCAGTCACACATTACCCCTCCAACATCAACTCGCACAGTGCATTTCGCTCCAATTAAGCCCTTGGGTAAGACAGATTGTCGTGACCTTGCTTGTGCATGGGCTGACAGTGCCCTAAAAGGCTTGGGACACTTTGATTCAATCCCAGTTCCCATTCGTCCCGCAACAGGAACTGCGGTCAGTTTAAATGTGGCTTAGAACTCTCATTCCGCAAGTCCCATTCACGCTGTCTCTTTGCAAGCTCATCTCGCTTCTCTGACACCAAGGCTGGATTCGGGTCATTGGAACAAGAACTGACAATGTGTCCATCCTCTCCGCACCTAAAACAATAGCCTGGTTTTGGTCTAGCTGTCTGGAATGTGTCTGGAACTTTGGTTTTTCCTTTAGGACTGATGGCACTCTGTTTACTTGAGGATTTGAATATGTTCGACTTGGGGTTTGGTTTGTCTTTAGACTGTTTGGAAGTTAATAATGCAAGCTGATTTTGGAGTTCTGCTATCTGACTTGCTAACTGAGCAGTAACAGAATTAAATTGAGTCATATCATCTCTAGTGGCTGTTTGAGACTGTATCACGGCACGCTGCTTAACACTTCCCAGGTGTTGTTTCATTCGTACACTTTTGGAAGCATGCTTGCTCTCCTCGGTTCGTAATAAAGTCATTAGCTCTGCAAAGGATGGGGGTGAATGCTTTTTCTGCTCTAATTGTAACTCTAGAATCAAAGAATTTTCCCAACATCCTCTGCAAAACTGCTTGAGTAGATGCTTATCAACTTCAGAGCCAAGGACTCCACCACGGCGCATAGTGGTCTGTAACGAAACATGCAATCGTTGCAAGTAAGCAGATGGTTTTTCTCCCGGGTTCTGGAATATGTTCAGGAACTTGGCAAATAACTCATCGCCATCCTCAATGGGCGCGAAAGCAGAATCAAGAAGCTGAATGTAAGTTGAAGGTGATGCAGCTGGGCCAACAGATTTTACTATGTCTGCCGCTGGGGAAAGAAGGCTCTCACAGATTCTGCGCACTCTGTGGAAATCAGAGACTGTTGGGTCTTGGAAAAGTAGTTCAGCACTAGTGCGCCAAGTTTCGTAATCAACCTCGTTAGGTGGATGGGGAGTTCGTCCAGAAAAAACACGGAGCCGTAGCGGTGAATTTCCAGCTATGGCTAAGTCAGTGGTGCGTACAAGATGTTCCACCACAACTTTCTGCACACCAGGTGGGTTTAAATCACTGACACTGATTGACGGAGATTCTGGGCTTGTGGCTGAGACTTGTGGAACAGAATGATGTTGTGCAGCATTTGCTGTTACCTGGGACTGCTTAAGAGGGAACTCAGTCAAGAGGGGATTTGCTGAACGAGCAGGTAAGGTGTCGTCATCTTCAGAAGTAACGGGTACATGACATGGTTTTTGTACCACGCTCTCGTGAATATGAGCCAACATGCCCTTCAAGACATCCTCGAAATTCTCTCCACTGCGACTTGCCAGCTCTTTCAGCTCGTTTAGGTAAGTTTGTGTTGTGTTTCGTCCAAGCCTCTTGACGTAGACACTCGATAAAGCTGACACATGGAAAGAGACATCAGGATTATTCTTTGCATGCTGGACATATGGAAGCATTGTTTGAAGGGTTTGGACCGCGAATCCAGAGTTGAATTCAACTATCAAGGACCTCTGCAATTCTAGGCAAGGATCACTTAATGGGATGATTCGGTTTATTGACCCATACTGCTTTACAAAGTCCAGTATTTCCTCATCTGCTTCAGTTTCAGTTATGCCACTAATTAAGATTGCATTAGGAACTTTTACACCCTTTTCCTCTATAACTTCCATTTTGCTTTACTTGTACACTTATTTGTCTTGAGAAGGAAATTCTAAAATCAAAAATAGAAGTTAATGTGTGCGTTTCTCTTTGCCTCCTGGCTGGCGGCTCGCCACTTTATGTGTAACACCCACTAATCAAGGAGTGCAACATTAACTGAATGCTTGACTCAATGCCAACAGGTAGCAACTTCAATTGGGTTCGATACACTGAGCCAGATCAATGGGCCAATCAGAAGATACCAAGCTCGAAGAAGGCAAAGCAAACACAACACACAAGTTTGAGGGTTTTTAGATTTTTTGTTGTATTAGCTATTTTGATCTTTTTTCTTTGTATTGATGTAATGAATGAAATGGACAGTAAATAATAAATGACAAAGGTAAACCAAATGAAATGTCAAACTTTTGACATACAAGGGGAAAAAAATATACAATATGATCAACCTTGATCAAGTTCTGATTTGAAATAAATTGATAAACAAAAGAAAACAAAATTGTCAACAAAGCTTTTTCTTTCTTGAATCTCTGATTGATAAAACTCCCTCTTTCTTACTTTCCGGCTGAGGTTTGAATTTCTTGGTTTCTCTAATTTAAATATTACTATTTGTTGTAGATTAATAAGTTTAGGTTTAATTTAATGTCCTAATTTTCCTGTCTTTTCCTGTAGTTTAAACCAGTCGCTTCAAATACAAACTCAAATCAGTATTTCAACCCAGATGATACAATTAGAGTAACAATTCACACAACTTTAACTCAAAAATGTACAATATGTATATGAAACCAAATAAGAGATATATCTGTGTATATACAAAACAAAGTGTAAATGAGATCACACAATTTCAAAAATAAAGATTATACACACTTCAGTTCAATTTCAGTTCAGAAAAATATACCTCAGTCCATTCGATAAATTCAGTTCAGAAGGAAAACGACATCACTAAGTGGATGAGACGGTAAGAAGTGAAAGATCCAAATTCAGTCCGGGAGGCTCGCCATCTTTCTCTTTCTCTCAACACAGCTTGATGAATCCTCACCATGCACGCAAATCACAGTAGAAAATCCAACTTCTACATAACAACAAAAACTGGCCTGTACACACAGGACAACATTTTTAAAATCTCATTTCTAACCTCTGTTTCAACAATATTCAACAATATACTCTTCACATCAACATTTAGTGTTTATGTTCAACATAGGCCATACTTCACATACAGTAACCATATCACTTAATTTTAACACGTATAGAAATACAATACACCATTGTAATTCATCACATATAAGGAAAATAAATCCACAACTCACCGATTCCTCTGAATTAACAGTGTTCTGTTAATATTTTCTCCAGATTACACCACGAACTATAGCGATGACTCAACTAACTTCGGCTCGACGTTCAGGATCGACAAGGCCATAACAGGTAAGCTCTTTCACAATACTTCTCAAATTGACACTTAATTCAACTTAAAATAACTTTTATATTCTTTGTTTAGTAGTTGTATACTAAATATCTGCTCAAAATTAGATCGTTTTTCTCAAATTTCTGGAGCTTTGATCACATGCGTTTCTCCGTTTTAGCTCTCTCTATCCGTTTTCACCGCATCTCACAGTGGGCGGAGTCAGCATCGCAGCTGATCACACTCAATTGGAAGATCTACATCTGCAGTGCAGATTCCAACTCTAATTGGATACATTTTACCGCAGTAATTTGCATATTACTAATGTAATTAATAAAGCATTTTATTTATCTCAATTTTCTTTTATTGCTGTCTTTTTCCCACACAAACAGTTTCACTGGAAGGGTGAATACGGCAAAAAATATATTTTTTCTATTGACTGCAATTTGACTAATTTGAGTCTGGGTTACACCGGCTTTAGGTGTGTACCCAGCATTATGTTAACCTTGACAAGCCCTCAGCTTTGGCTAGTAAATTTCTTCCCTTTAATGACGTATCTCGCTGGACTCGAGCCATATATAAAGTTTTTTCTGTGTACTCTACTCTCAATTAGTGGATAAAAATTTTACAGAGCATCTTTCTAGTCAATTTTTTGTTATAATAATACCTATAAATATGATACCTGATCTCTAATTTGAATATTACAAATTTGTGACAAATTACACTCTTTGATGGACATCAATTCACATTTCGAAAGGTTCAAGACTGCCCGAAGCTTTGGAGAATTGCTGGATATACTCTAGTGCTAACGGAACTTGGTTAGCATCATGCTAAAAAAGTGTGGTATCATCAGCCAACTGACTGATGAGTATCTGTTTGTCAGCAATAGAGATACCACGAAGACCACTATTAGAAACCTAAGAAGCAAATATCTGGGAAACTAGTAAAAACAAATAATTGGACATCCTTGTCTAATACCACGTGTCCAAGTAAAACCTAGGAGAAGTACCATATTTTAATTTGATTGTACTATTACAATTGTAATAAAGAATCCTTACAAAAATATTCACCAAAACCAAAACTTTTGCACCGATTTAAAAATAAAATGATGTTCTACTGAATCAAAAGCTTTATAAAAATCCAGGAAAAGAATAAAACTATTATGTTCCACTAAATTGCTATAATCAAATAAATCAAAAACTAATCTAATGTTATTCGTTATGTGTCAGTCTCCCATAAATCCAGACTGAGTCTCATCTATAACGCTATCCTAACATTCTTTAAGTCTTTTAGCAAATATTATGGCAAAAAATGTATAATTGTTGTTAAGGAGTGTGTCGCCAAGTGTCCAAATTGGTAAGATCTTTTTTTGGTTTAGGAATTAGTGTGATGATACCATGCGTTAAAGTAGGAGGTAAAGCTTCTTTATCAATACTCTCTTTAAAAACACTTGTTAGAAAAGGAGAAAGTTCATCAGCAAATAATTTGTACAGCTCAGCTGTAAGTCCATCACATCCTGGGGATTTATTGTTTTTCAAACACTTAATTGCGCTTATTACTTCCTCATGAGTATCAACTCCATCACAACACATTCTATCACTTTCAGAGATAGCTTTAACATTAATCACTGAATCCAGAAACAAAATCGATATCTGCTCTATACATTTTGAACTATAAAGATTTTTATAAAAAATGGCACTGAAATTGGCTATATCCTTGGGATCTTTTACAATTTTGCCATCAACACATAATTTCTCAATTGTTGGGTAAAATTTTGTTTTTCAAGCTTATAGAAATATGCAGAGTTGAGTTTTCCTTCTTCAAGCCATCTTTTCCTGGATCTTAGCTATATAAGCACCCCTAGCCTTTGATACTGTAAGTATAAATCATCTAAGTTTGCAAAGCTGCAAGTTCAGATTTCTCCTCCAAAGACAGACAACTAATGCCGAGTTCTACGGAGCCCCTAAAGGGACGTGGTGGTGGAAAAAAATTTAGGATGGGAGAATTTTTTTTTTATCTTTTGCGTTCCCTCGCAAAACTTTTGCGTTCCCCCGAGAAACTTTGCGTTCCCTCGCAAAACTTTTGCGTTCCCTCGCAAAGATATTTGCGTTCCCACGCAAAAGTTTTGCTTTCCCTCGCAAAGATATTTGCTTTCCCTCGGAGTAGCCTCTCGCTGCAGCCTGCGGTGGACATCCAACCCCGGCCACATCCAAGTGTGACGTCAGAAGCCACCACGCCCATGCCCAAATTGGACACATTCTCATTAACGTTAATATAAAAACAGGAAGAAGCATCGAGAAGAGAAGACGAAGGTAACTGCGAAACAAAATGCACAAAACACACTTGCGGTTTTAGTATAAACACTGTTCAACATAATAGGATTGAGTTGTATGAGAATGAGATGTTACCTGTTGAAATAGAGCTGAATTATCTTTAACTTACATATTTGGTCATTTAACTCCCCTGTGATGTCTCTTAACTGAGTTGTGTGTTATATTTGGCTGAGTGAATTTCGTATCAGTAAACGTTAGATTCTCAACTGAGAATTGTATACTATTATTATATCACCAATTTCATGTTGTTATTTGGATTAAGGGTAAATATGAAAGATATATTTCAGTGCTTATGTGTGACGTTACATCCTGTAAATCTTATTCTGCTTGAAAGGATTATGAGATTTGATTGTCACTCTGTCAGTTGTAAATACTGCATTGAAAAAGTTTGAAGTTGTTCAGTCATTGCTATGAAAATAAGTTATACATGTTTATATAATGTAATGTGATGATAAACTGTTGTAATATGAATAAGTTTTATTATTAATTCATAGTAAATACAGTGACAGCAAGCCAGCCATCACATCAATCTTTCCTAACTATATTATACTTCTTTTCAGAGTACTACAATTGTGAAAGCAAGTGATTGTTTGCCATGTCGGTAAGTAAAAATAAACTTTGGTTTGTAGATTTACACATTTGGAGTTTGGAATTAGACGTCAGTAACATATTCTATTTGACTTTCTCTCTCTACAACTCCAACATTTCATAAGTGTTAAATCAGAAATATATATTTCAGTTGAACATGTTAAACAAATTTCTATTTCTCTCTCTCTCTCTCTCTCTCTCTCTCTCTCTCTCTCTCTCTCTCTCTCTCTCTCTCTCTCTCTCTCTCTCTCTCTCCCTCCCTCTCTCTCTCTCTCTCTCTCTCTCTCTCTCTCTCTCTCTCTCTCTCTCTCTCTCTCTCTCTCTCTCTCTCTCTTTTCTCTCTCTCTCTCTCTCTCTCAGAGTTGAAGCCATTCTTGCAGCAACTGGTGCACCCGCTTCGAATGTTATCACTCGATTGAATGGGCGTTATCAGTGGTTATCAGCCCATATATATGGGCCAGTAGGGGCCTACTGCGCCTACTGGTAGGCTCAGAAGGCTGTTATCATCCATCCACATGGTTAATCACCGACAAATACAAGAGAAGACTCCAGCTCCTATCCCAAAGGAATCCAGCTCGCCGGTAATCGGAACTCTATGAATGACGGAGCAACGTTGCAATATTTACTTAGCGCTTGATATTTTCAGGTAAGAACAATTAAATGATAAAACCGATCATTTATACTGTAATTAATTAGTCAATAATCGAAAACAATACATAAAATGTGTTTTAATGTTGCGTGACATGATTGTTGACATGAGAAAAGCGTATTGCGAGTTTTTTGTAAACGTTATATAGGCTAACTTTAGGCCCTATTACGTTAACGTTACGTTATTAGCCTATCATTACGGGAACTTACTTGCTTTATGTGAGCATTAACGTTGCTAATAAGAATGTTTTTACGCATGACGCTAATGGGGAAATTTAGTTTCTAGTTAAACGCAAAGTTAGCCTGTAAAAATTACAGGCAAATTTAGCCTATTGCATAATATTGTATGCTCGTTAACGCCCAGCATAGGCCTAACCTTACTCCTATTGACTTATTCCTAGTGAAATTCAAACCCATGACGTATTTTATGGCTGTTTGGGAACCTTGGGATCTTGACTAGAATGTAAAATAAAGTTTTTTGGGTTTGAAAAGAGCTTGGATGGATTTGATCCTGATCCCACACGAGGAAGCTTACATTTTACATTCATGCAAAAGACGAAAACTGGCAATCTATTAAAAGTAAATATAGACTGTGGTGTCTGTGTGTGTCACATTTATTGCTTTCTTTGACATTGAACTTGAAAAAAAAAAAGTCTATTTATCTATCTCTCTGTCTGCCTCTGTAACATTAATATCTTTTTACCTAACTTTTTTGTCTCCCTCAGCATCAATTTCCAGTGGATTGCAAGGACTGTGGTAAGTTTGTTTTATTACTTCCATGCTCTATGTCTTTGTTGAACAATCCAAAATTTGGTTTTGGCCTTTTTAGAGAGAAGGGCCCGTTCACAAATCTGTCTTGTGCAAATTTTTCTGTTTATGTTTTAGGTTGAAGATGGCCCAGAGAGGTAAGCCTTGCAGTTTAGAAGCATTAGGCAAGTGTGTCTGAGAACGATGGTATGATCTGCAACACTGTCTTTTTTATTACTGATTTATTACTGACTAGCTTTTTCCCTCTTTGTTTTTATTCAACAAGAGAACACTCCCATTAATGGGAATCAAAAGGAAACCCTGAAATCATTTTTTAAGGATGGAATGACACGAGTTGGGTCAGAATTATTTCCAAGAGCTGCATCTGCTACTGGTTTGGACACCAGTGTCATAGAAGTAAGTTTTACTTTAGTGCCACACTAACAAACAACATGTCAAATAAATATACCATTCTGCTGCACTGCTTGTATAAATGAAGTGTTTTGTTAACATTCAGTTTAATTGGTGTAATACTCTTTCGTTATTTTTTGTTTTTGTTTTCCAGAACTGGATCGGCAATTACAAAAGATCAGAAATTACCAAAGCTTCGTCTCTACCCCGGCAATCAAAGGCCAAAGTTCACATCAGAGAACTGTCGCCTTACAATCTTTTTTGTAGGGACATATTTAAAAACAAAGGTGAGAGACAAAATTGAACAGCTGCTTTTAATTGTTATACTAAATGGTTTGTTTTTGTACATAGTGGCCCTGTTGACATCAGGGGTTTACAAGGGTCATGAAACAGATTTTCAAGATTTGAAGTATTTGGCAAGTACTTCACTCATGCAAGTTGCATTTATCAACGTAAGACTGCTGTGTGTATTGAAAAGAATCATCAGGTCACCTACTTTACATGTTATCTTGTTTTTACAGAGTTGTTACAGAGAAATGGGTTTCACAACCCAAGTAAACCAGTGTGTTGGACAGATTGTTGTTGTATGAATTTACTTTAAAAAAGAGATGCTGAATCTTAAGTGTTAAGTTTTCTCTGCATCTATTTTTTCCTCAGGCACAATGAATGACATTAAGGGCAGGTGGGCCTCATTGAGTGAAGATGAAAAGCAAAAATACTTTCAAGAGGCAGCAGCACTGAGGGCACATGGCCAGACACAGGACCTTAGCCCTGAGATGAGGGATGCCCGAATTAAAATGCACCTTAAGAAGCTGAAGTTAGAGGTTTGGAAAATGGCTTAATTTGCTAGGCATTTGTGGTATTATTATAGTATTAGATGGAAGGATGATCGACAGCAATTGTGATATGAGCAGAACACTGTGACAGACAACTGGATTGTTGATCTGTAGATTTTTTTTCATCATTTCAAATGAATTCATCCCAAATAAATATTCCAGCTGATTGTTGTTTACATGGCTATAACATCAAATATTCTCACTTTGAAGAAATTGTCAAAGGCTTATACCACCCTCTCAAACTAAATTCCTACTGGTTGGGCTAGTCTCACATCAAGGTGGTCAATTGAAGCATTAGTAGTCACAAATGACTATGAGTCAAAATTATTGCATTTGGACTCTATGTAAACAACTAATTTATAGTTAATGTAACCCTGGGTGGTCCTTGACCACTTATTTGCCACGTGTGACAACACTGTTTTCATATATTGCCAAGCCCTGTTATGAGTTGTTTCTTCAGTGTGTGTTGAATTTTTAAAAGTAGCTTTTGTGTATAATCAATTATTTACTATTTTTGTGGTTGTCTTCTTCTAAATATTGTACAGGTGTCCAAGCTTGAGAATTTGGGTGTGGAAACAGCCATTTTATAATTTGACCGCCAAAAGTCCACATTAAAGGTGTTTGAACTGAGCAGCAAAGGAGCCACTGATTTCCTTGATTCAACGGAGACAGTGAACAACTTTGCACTGCATTTCGAAGGTATTGGTTATATAAAAATCCACATAAATTGACTCAGACCTGTAATAGTGCAAATATACATAATACAGTTTTATGAAGTGATTGTTGTTTGTTGTTACATCTGTAGCCAGCTCCTCACCCGCAACACCCAGTACCAGAGAACATGTCAGTGTTCTAGTAGGAAAAGTGCTAGATCTATTCAACCAAAAATATAGTAAGCATAAGTTCAAATACTTGTAATACCTTCATGAATCCATGGCATTATTATCAAATTAATAAATGATCTAATGTGCCCATTAACCATTAGATTGACACCTTACCAAAATGTCTGTTTGCAGCTTGTACACTGGCTATCAACTAGAGGAGAGAGTCACAATTGTCGAACTGTGTAACATTGTGTAACGTGTGCATGCATGTGTGTGCCCGTGTATTTCAGAGGAGGCCAGAGGTACTGGGAGGCTCCCCTACCAGTCCCTGGTAAATCAGGGCATGCCCATTAATGTAGCTGGACTGCCCACAAGCCTTACCCTCAGGAAGCCTTCCTTTTTTGGAAGGAACCAATTGGTCGAAATTTTGAAAGCTGCAGAGGAAATTTCATTTGAAATAAGTAAGTGACATTACCATTACCAGTGTCTTTCTCCACTTGTGTTTTAGCAGACCATTTGCCTCTATGCAAAGTGGGGAAAATAAGTTAACTAAAGAATAATATAGGCCTACATGTAAGTCTTTGTATAGTTTTGGGGCATTGTATCTCTCTCTGTCCCTTCACCGCAACCGGTCAAGGCAGATGGCCGCCCACCCTGAGCCATGGTTCTGACGTATCTGCCTCTTAAAGGGTTCATTTGATGCGATTTGTTCTTTTTCTTTCTCTTTAGTGTGTTATGTAGCTGTTTGTGCATGTATAAGATCTGCAGCATTACAAAGATCAAAGTCTCAAACCTAAAGAGATATTCTTTGTAAAAGTGAAGGCTCAGCCACACCTTCCTAAAACACTCTACGTCAAACACACCCCCACATCTCTACGTCAGTATGTGAGGGCAGAGTTCTATAACACCGCCCAAATGTATACGCAAAGAAGGCATAACTTTTATCCGCGCCGGCATGTCGTGGAGACACTGTGTTTTTCGTTGCGAAAGCCCAACTACTTTGTTTGGCTTTCCAAAAGAGGACACAATTAGAAAACAGTGGCTAAGCTTTATTTACAACACTGTTCTAGAACATTACAACCCAAATATTCGACTGTGTGCTGCGCATTTTTCGGAGGACTGTTTCTAGCACCTGGGAGAGCTCAGACTACGTCTTTGTCGTTTCAACGATAACAAATGCAATACTGATACTTACCAATCTGATACATTCTGGTCCAGTCGCACTGGCAACGTTGATCGATTAGCCTAGTCATCTGCATCATCCGGATCAGATTCCGGCTCTAATGGATAAGGTAGGACTGACATTATCATCTGTCAATATTGCTTTGCTTTGGGAGCTGATGTTCCAGATATGGTAAGAAGCGTGATATTTCCATCAGGCGTTTAAGGTATTTGGGCCAATCACAATGCACTGGATTTCTGGCCAATCTGAGCACACCGCGCTTTTTAGAACAATGAGCTTTATACAAATTTGACATGTTTCAGAAATGAGTGTCATAGAGGAGCAACAATAATGTACAGTATGTGTAAAATAATGGCTTTTTTTAACCTAAAACCGCATAAATGCATTGCATTAAACCAAATACACAAAATAATATTATTTTGGAACCATCATATTGACCCCTTTATATAGAAGTTTTTCCCTACCTCCGTCTACAGTAGTGCTTGTTCATGGTGGGAATTGTTGGGTATTTGTTAACAATATTAAAGAGTATGGTCTAGACCTACTCTGTTTGTAAAGTGCTGTGAGAGAACTTTTGTTATGAATTGGCGCTATATAAATAAAATGTAATTGAAACAAATTCAGGTTATAGTTTCTGTATGTGTCTTTGACAGTTTGCAAGGGATGTTACACTATTTCTCAGTTTCGTCATTATCCTGAATATCCTATAGATGTTTAGTTAAATATGACTCGTGACTGTGGCCCTGGGCAATGGTTTTCATCTTTTTCATGCTCATCAAACTATTCACTAATTAAATTCTATGTATATAATTCCTTCGAATTACATTCATTCATTGATATAATCACTGCTGTGTGATTCATTATTTTTGTCCAGTACTATTGCAGGAAGGCCAATTATTTGTTAAGCTCATGCTACATAAGGGTTTTTTCTTTCTTTCTTTCTTTCTTTTTCTAAAAATATCAATCAGATGCAGCACAATCCAACCCCACTGACTTGGGAGAGGGCATGTCAGAGCACATGGATCCAGAAGGTACGCTGAGTTGTTTTTATTTTATCTTTAAATAAATATATTACATTAAACTTAAGAAGCATAGTTAACTAGATATGTAACTGTGGTCATTACAGAGCACATTTGACTACTGTATACATTATTGAAATAATGCAATTAATCAAAAGATGAAATTTTCACCTTTGTGTGATGGTTTAATCTTTTCAAATCAACAGACACAGCGGATGGCATCCAGACGATGTCGGTGGAGGAAACTTTAGAGGCCATGTGTGAAAATGGTATTTCTTGTAATCATAATACATTTTACCAAATGTTACAAATCAGTTTTTGGTATTGCTTAAGTTCAAGCTTAATTAAAACTACTGTTATGAGAAGTCATCCATTGACATTTGACACAAAGAGAAAAGCTCACTTGAAAATTACAATTTATGGATACAATATTTATCCAGGTGACATTAAACAGCCTTTATATATAAGGTTGGTATTCTGAACATTTTACATTTTGAATTGGCTGTTGAGATTTAGATGCGAATAATGGAACTGTCTTTTTTTTTAATCAATGATTTACTAATTAACTATTGACAGTATAAATCAGGGGTGGGGAACGTTGATCCTGGAGGGCCATTGTCCTGCAGAGTTTAGCTCCAACCCTTTAAACACACCTGAAGCGAATCAAGGTCTTCAGGATTGCTAAAGTTACAGGCAGGTGAGTGTTTTTTTTTTCAGGGTTGGAGCTAAACTCTGCAGGACAATGGCGCTCCAGGATCAACGTTCCCCACCGCTGGTATAAATGCTAACAATTTGAATTAGGAATTTGTAATTAAGATTAAAAATTTGTATTTAGAAACTATTATTGTGTTTTGTTTTATGTACTTTAGGTGCACAGCAGATGGAAGAGTCCTCAGAAACAGCCGCTACTGTAGCCATCGTGATGACTGCAGATAAAGGTATCTTTGCCCATTGTGGTTATTTTTATATAACAGGAAGTGACTGTTATACCATATATATTGCCTTAACAAGTTACAAAATAACAAAATATAACAAATGAGCTCTTCCTCGTAGATCTGGCCAAGACTAGCAGCAACCTGGATAAGAACAGATATGGAAACAGAAGCATAGACTAAAACATTTTAAAAGGGGTAGAAAAACATTAGACAATGACAAACTGTGACAAATTAGCCTCCAATCCTTTCATTTAGGATATAACAGCATTTAACTAGATTCACTTTTAAGTCTTTCAAGGGGCAGATTCCAGGCAGAACGTGCAGAATACATACAGCGTTTTCCCAATCTCTGTTACGTATAAAAACATCTCGAGAGTGCAAAAGGTGTTGTCCAGTACATTTTTCTTTATTTCAGGGTTATACTAAAGCCGCTTTCTGAAATGTAAACCAGGAACTCTTCTTTCTTGACCTGATTTCATCTTATGATTGAGCATCAGCAATATCTGAGATGAATTGATGTGCAATACTCACATTCGCATTTGGCAACAGTTACAAATGAATAAGCTGCCTTTTATATGTTGCTTTGAATATGGTGATGAGTATTTCATCTAACTGCTTCCAAAATATTTGTGTTTTTCCTTTGGTAGATGGAGACAATGTGTGCCGTGTCTGCCGCGTCCATTTTGATGACAAGAAAAAGAATGCAAGAAAGAAGTGGCGTTCATGGTCACAGTGCACAGTGTGCCAATCATGGTCACACACTGCATGTGGTTTTAAAAAGAACACGTGCCTTCACTGCCAGTGTCAAAACACCATGCAAACACCCTGAACCTATGCTATTTACTGCATTCCAAAATGTATCTTGTTACTTTGAGTTGTTTTACTGTGTTGACGGCCCCCAACCCATCCCTACAAATATACACACACACTCACATAATACATACTGTACATACATACATACATACACGCGTTTTAAAATGTATGAAGTCCCTTTCACCTTTTTCATTAAAATATACTTGATGAACCTTGCTCCAAATTTATTGTAATGGTTACACTTTACTTGTAAGAAGAAAACTGATATTTTTGTTGTTTTCATTCACCCCAATTTTTATTTATTGTTGTAGTTTGTTGGCACCATCAATGTGGTCCCTTTTAAACTGGGCCATGTGGGGATCAATAAAGTTATATTGTACTGAATTGAGTCTGTGTTTTTTTTATATATAAATCTGTTTCATCAATGGTTCAGTAGGGCCGGGTTTTAGCAAGGACCTCACCATAACACAATTTTTTATTTATTTTTAAATATAATGGTTGCTATGGATGCTGCTGTCACTGAAGCCACCTAGTTTGCATAACGTAGTTCCCCTCGAAAGTATTTTCACACTGTCTTATGCTTTTCTTTTAATGATTAACATTTAAGATAAAACGTGAAGGGTATAATTTTATCTGTGTTAAGGATATTAATTGTTTCTCCTTGGATTCTGAGAAATAAAGTTAATTGTCAGTTTATGCAAGGGAGTTCCACTTCTGTTTACAGTTGTCTGCCATGGATAGACTACATTTCAATTCAAAGTACTGCCGGTCACTATGATATTATATTTTAGTCACAAATATAAATTATTTGAACACATAACCAACCATTTCTTTAAAAAAAAAAAAAAAAAAAACACTTTCTTGAGGTGAATACAAAAAAAAATTAAATGACATGCTTTTAAAATTGCTTTTTAAATGGCACATGAGTTTTGGTAACATGGACTGAGAAAACATGCACCCTTCTTCTGCTTGGAAACTTGGTAATAACTTAAGTTGCCTGAGAGTGACCAATACACATTTTGAATAGTTAAATATGTGTAGTATTAGATTCTGTTGAAAAAAGAAGCTTAATTTTGAAGAGATACAGCAAGCAAATGTCACCTATTGGGTGGAAGGGCCAATGTATAATGTAGGCTACTCGTGTATTTGACTACCACTGGGCCTAATAATAGTCTACAAGTAGCCTAAGAGGAGACGACTACCCATCATGTTGACGATAGTCTTATTCACTAGTGGTATTTAACCATCATAACAGCATTAACATAAATAGATAGCCTATGTATATAAGCCATATGTGTCCCAAACCCAAACATAAATGCAGTGTGTGTGTGATATTCCTCATGTTGTGGGGTTGTAAATCTGTTTACAGAGTCTGAAACAAACAAACAAACAAACAAACAAACAAACAAACAAACAAAAAGCTTCATATAGGCTACTCCTATTGAGCCTTCAAAGTGCTCTCTAAAACTACACCAGGGATGGCTTGTGTGCATGAAATGAGAAAATTAAAACTTTGCTGTAGAGCTAAACCAATACATCGTTAGAAAGGTCTTGACCTAGAGAGTAACATATGTAAGTATTAAGATTCTACATGGCCCCTGTTTTGAAATACTGACCTTTGAAACATCACCTTGGTGCATGTTTGAATGCTTATAATTAAGCAATAAAAGGGGCTATCGACATGGGACCAACTGTAATAGAGAGCTCTTGTCCTTAGTTATCATGTGAATATAGTCAACAATTTGGAACAATGTCAACTATGGTTAAAAATAATTTTAACCTATTTAAAAATGTAAAAATTATTTTCATTTTAAATCTGATTACATAGATTTAATTGGGGGCAGTCATGGCCTAATGGTAACAGAGTTGGACTGGTGACCCAAAGGTTGCTGGTTCGATTCCAGTACCGGCAGGCATATGACTGAGGTGTCCTTGAGCAAGGCACCTAACCCCCAATCGCTCCCCGGGCGCCACTCAGGGCTGCCCGCTGCTCCGGGTGTGTGTATTCACGTTTGCAGTGTGTGTGTGTGTTCACTACTCACTACTCTGCTCCTAATGTGTGTGCACTTACTTGGATGGGTTAAATGCAGAGGTCAAATTCCAAGTATGGGTTACCATACTTGGCCATCACGTGTCACTTTCACTTTTCACTTTCATAGATGTGTTTACAATCCCCCTAAACTCATCACTGTACTCTCAACTAACTATTTATAACCTCCAATTCTAAGAAAAACACTAATATTTTAAAAACTACAATTCCCTGTAGCTACACAATGCAGCTTGATACGAATCAGCACCGCAGTTGTAGTTTTTCTGGTTTGCAAAGTAGGGTTGTAGATTAGGGTTGTAAAAAGACATATCTACTGAATGTATCAAATATATAGTACAGCCAAACTATTAATTAAACTCTATATAGATGATCTAAGTTAAGAAAATGTAAATATGTTGATTTATTTAAGATATGTTAGCCGAAAAGGAGAACCCGTAAACCCCGCCCACAACACAATGCACTTCCGTGTTTCTCAGCATCGGAGTATTTGTTAAAAGTGTTAACCTTAACATGAACATATCGTATTTTTTAGTTATCAAGTTGTGGTTTTCTGTGGACAAATGTTAAATTTATTATTTTAAAAAAGTGTCTGTGAATAAAATTATTTCATGCAAGCTGCGTGGTTTCAGCGATAGCAGCGTCAATAGCAACCACCATAGCAACTAAATGCAAGATTAAACTAAATGTAATGTACATTCACTGAACGAAGAATGTGAAAAAAAAATGAAAGCAGTCAATTGGAGGAAGAAGAGAAGAAACCTACTGTACAGTTATGTAAGAACCTACTCTATTGTATGTGGTACACTGTCTGGTGGATTATGACTGTAAAATCATTCTGTCATTTGAATTTATGTGTGCTATGAATAAGTGCTATGACAATGGTTGAAAACATGGCTATAACTCATTATGAGAAAGGTGTATTGTAGAGTCAATACACATGTATGTTCCCTTATAGTTTTACAAACTTATAGTTGATTCAGAGGATTCAAGATTCGATACTTTATTGTCATTTCAACTCAGTCGAAGGGGATTTGGTTTGGTGAGCTCACTAAAAAGAAAACAAACTCTCACACATGACCACATTTGTACATTACAATAAATAAAGTAATATCACAATATGGTAAACACACAATTTTGTACTCGCATCTTAGTGGCGATATGTGCTTAAATACAGTACCTAAGCTTTAAAACAGATCAGACCCAGTAAAACAACATGTCTTTGTGAGCTTTGTAAATACAGGCCCTGTCCTGTCAAACCAGTGCTTACATTACTAGTTATCATGGTCATCAATGTCATCCTCATTATCATCATTATCACCATCATCATTGTATACTAGTGTCTGTATGCTTGACATGGGGAGGGCCTGACACAAGTAGGGGTTGTCTACAGGAACAATGTCTGGTACATATGGGTGAAACATCACAGGGGCTTGATGTCGTTTTCTTTCCAGCTGATGGAGACGTTGGGTGAGAGCAGCTTTTGCACCAGGCTGATCTGCGTCTTTGATGGCAGAGCACAGAAAGGCGTGCTGCTGATGGAGGTGTTCAGTTACAGTTCTCATTTCCTGGTAAAGCATGCGCTTTTCCTCAGCTGCCCGAGTCTTCATATGTAAGGCATCAATCCCTCGCCTTTTTAGACTCCTCGAAACATTATCTTCTTCAATCTGAAAGATACAAGAAGTAAAAAAATGCTATGTCATGTTACCAGGTGGTTTAAATGATGGGCAGGTAGTTGTGGTTGGTAAGTGGTTGTCAGATTGTTTCTTGAGTGTGACTGCTGTGTGGTTACTAGGGTTAGGTAATTATACTTACATTGTCACCAAAGCAGAAGTAGACTTGCCAAGAGGGATCGCATGCTTCCTGAAAATCAATTATTGTAGGGAAGATGCTCATCTGCGGTGGCCACTGAATGCGGTTGTATTCTTTTATTGCCTGTCTCAGCCTCTTGTTGGAGCTGGCAATCTGCTTGGAAAGTCTAATGCCCTGCCCATCTGTAGCAAAGTTAGGAAACATGCATGCAGAGAAATTAATTTATTAGTTTGTATTATGGTCCTTTTCAAAGTTGAACTTAATATCTTAATGTATCTACGTATCCACAGCACTTTACCTGGATATTTTCTTTTCAGATGGAGGAGGACTGTTCACTCCCTTGATTCAGTTCTAGCTTTGAAGATTAGTTGCCCTCTAAGCTCACAGTCAACATCCTTAAGGGTAGACTGGAAGTCTGAATCCGATTCTTGCCATCTTCTTCCAATCCGGTGCTTTTTCTCTATGTTCAGCAGAGAGTCCTCAATTCTACAATGGTCAGAAAATAAATCTTATTAATTGTTATTTACACACTTTCTCAGAGAACAGTGACAGATTACTGCTTACTTACTTTTCACACTCCATGTACGATTTACGAGTCCCAGATCTATACATAAAATATAAAAAAAACACAGCACAAAAATTCAATGCAGAAAGCATTACTGTGGTACACCCCTGACCAAAGAGTGTATAAGTTATAAGGGAGGCCTTGGTGATAAATGATTACTAATCACACCATATTCAATTACTGCAGTATTATAGCAACTCTTAATTTATAACCCTTGTAACGGTTTCCTTCAAAACTATGCTGTTACTGTAATCACACCTACTTTCATGTTGAAGCACATCAGCGGTAGCCTGGTTCTACCAGACTCTCGTACATTTCATTTGTACATAGAGTCTAGCACCGCTCCATTGACAAGCGTTAACTTCCTTGTAGGTGGGTATTCTATTGAAGTCTAAAACTATTGGATCTGCCCAGAGTCACTCTATCTGCCATAACCAATCGCTAACGTTTGGTCGTGACATTATGTCTTTTCCCGAACCTCGTGGGAGGATGGCCATAAACACAAAACTAAGTAAAGATTGTTCTTGCTCTGGCTTTAACTTCTTGATATTCGGCAGTGTTGCCACAACGGACCGAATGGCTTCACTCGCATCTTTCTCCGCTGCCATTACTGAACTACAACTCAAAATAACGCACGAGTCGATATCAACGTCATCGTTCTCAGCCACTCCCTCTGTTCGCTGATTGGCCCGGTAAAAAATTGATTTCTGGAAACCGAAGTCTACAGCACAATCCCAGACGTAGTACTGAAGGAAAATGAAATTGAGCGGAAGTGCGTAGGAGGGCGGAGCCAGGCTACATCAGCGGGGCACTTAAAGACAGCTGTAATTACCATAGTCTTACATAAACACATTAAACTCTTACTTGAACTTGAATTGAATCAACTGGATGATGTAGTCCCTTTTCCATCTACACACAGTGTCTGAAGAACAGATAAAGACATTACTACTGCTCTAATAAATTGTTTCATTTCATGTAACTTCACATAGCTTACAGGACTGTATTTCATTACTGTACACAGAAAGGTAAGTATAACATATTTGCAATATTCTTTGCTAATAATATGCATGACCTTCATACAGTGTTCAAGACACATTCACACATTCACTTCAGTTGCTTACTTATTGGTCTCTGTTTCTGCTGGGCTAGCTCCATCTCCCTTTTTTCCATTTCTCCATGTCTCCCTCAGAAACCAACACTAGACAACAAAAATAACAGAAAAAAAAGACAACATCAATACTACATACTCCATGCAAAATGCGCTTGTAAACAATCTAAAATTCTCCGGTTTACAACTATTGTTACCTGCTTCTTATGTGCATTGTTTACCTGGTGCCTCTCTGATGACAGATGAGATATCTTCTTGAGCGAGAATTGATATTTTCTCTGCTCTGTCTAGTCTTTGCAGGAGCTGCATCTCTGCAAAGACAGTTTAATTTACTTATGCTGACCAATTTGTGAGTGATCAGCTTCACTCCAGAAAATATAAAATGTATAAACAGTGAACCACCAGCACAGAATTTTGACAGGTTATGCAGCAGTGGACAAACCTAGGTCAGTTGATTTCCTCCGTCCATAATGCAAAAGGGCATCAGTCAACAGGTCAAGACGGTGAGATGGAGTCATCTTCTTTGTGACTCTGGCAAATCTTCGGAGAAAAGACCACAGCCTTTCCATTCCTTCCCCGTCTGTGAGCCCAAACCCATCGAGTCGCCTAGTGCTGTACTTGATCTGTGATAAAAGCAAAGTGGTAGAATATCACAGACGCTGACATTGAGCATGATCCTACTTCAGTGTAAACTGCTTATAGTGATCACGGTTACAGTGATCAACCACTTATATGGATTCAAAAGCTTGGGACAGAATCATTCCTGTAGAAATGCTGTGTAAATAATTTGTTTATAGTAATCAAGTAGTCCGCTTAGCGTGTTCATATTGTGTGTGTGTGTTAATACGCTTGCTGTGCGCAGATGCGCGCCATGTGATGTTTTCCTCTACTCACACTGCTGTGGTCTATGGAGTTATTTTGCCCTCCTGTTCCAGCTCTGCTGGCTTTTTGGGGACTTTTATGGTGCATAATTATCCTCCAAGCTCTCTCACAGCAGCAGCTAGGCCTACTGCATGTTACGTGAGTGAAGTGTAATGCTTTCACCTTGACCATTCAGACAGGGCATGGAGCAGGAGAGGGCCTAGGTGTAGCTTATATTATTTTATCTGTAAAGGAACACCATCGTTTTTTCATATTAAACTGTTATTTCCTTAACTAAGACGAGTTGATACCTACCTCTCTCGTCTCAGTGCGTGCGCTCAATCGCTCTGGCGCGCGGCGACACTTTGAGCCCAGTTCATTCATTAGGATCCAAACAGAGATGAAGTTAGAACCGACCCAACACCTCCAGGTTTCCCCTATTTAAATACAGTTAGACGACCAAGTATGGTGACACAAAATAAAACGTGGCATGGTGTTTGGTCGCTTCTAACTTCATGTCTGTTCCGATCCTAATGACTGAACTGGGCTCAAAGTGTCACCGCGCGCCAGAGCGATTGAGCGCATGCACTGAGACGAGAGAGGTATGTATCAACTCGTCTTAGTTAAGGGAATAACAGTTTAATATGAAAAAATGGTGGAGTGTTCCTTTAAGTCAGAAAAAATAGTGAAGCTGTTCATGTTATTACTTTATATGCATGTAATAATTATACAAATTAGATAGTAATCTGCATAAAACATAAAGAAAACAAATCTGGTTATAACAATCATCCGCTTATAGTGATTTGGCCCAGACAGATGTGAGATTAGCGGTTTCCACTGTATTGTCCAACAGTGCATCTCTGAAACAAGTTACTTTTAGGCACATCTACTTAATTTCAGCTGTGCAGTTGTAGACAGGAAAATGGAGGGCAAACAGAAAGTGAATGATGTGTGACACGGGTCCTAATGTCTCTATAAAGTCAATTAATTTACCTGGCAGGACAATTTGTGTCCATAAACGTGAAATGCTGGTACGGCCAAGGAGATGTTGTGTGGTATGCCCTCCCCTGATTTCTGATTGAACACAGTATGGCATAATTAGTAAATTAGTAAAAAGTAAATGTGTCAACAAGGTCTTTTCTCAAAACAACAATTCAGTTTTACACAAAAAAGTACTTACATGCAAATGTGAGGCAACAACACAAGGCAATGTCATAGACTACTCGCAGGTGTATGTTCTTGTCCTCACATCTTCGAAGTAGCTCATCGATGATATACAGGGGATAGGCTAATCTATTTCAACACAAATTTGAATAAGGACACTTTATACTGTGAAAAAGTAGAAATTAATTATACAATCTCAGGCATAGTGAAGATTATAGAATGGTGGTAAAGTTCAACTTTTGTAATGTTTTGGAATATACATTCCATAAGGTTCATATTTGGTGACTGGAATATTTTGAATTAAAATATGCCTTATTATATGAATAGGTAGAATCAAACATGGGAATTATCATTCTGGAACACTGGATCAATAGTCAGAGATGTCACTACTGTGGCATATACTTACCGTTCTCCTTGGCTCATGTTGACAAACATTAGGGGCATTTCATGACGACAAGAGGCTCCAAACACTCATTTTGGACTCGACGTGACCTCAGCACGTTGCTAACCTTGAAGTTACTGCAGTCCTAAAGATTTAAGGAAAACATAGATGGGAGGAATAATGATTAATTAAATATTTCATGGACTCAGTCCATGAAATTCTGCAACTAAGACTAACCTTGTGAGGCTTTGAGCTGTCAAGATGTGATAGCAGGAATTCCTCTAAATCCTTTTCATTAACAAACATGCGGGTTCCGTGTAATGGCTCAACCGCACTTGTGCCTGAGCTGTGCTTCCTCACAAGGGCAAAGTTGCCATCCAATGTCACAATCATATCCCCATCCGCCTGGAAAACAAACACTTACAGTAATCCTGGTTTGTATCTGCACAGGTTTATACATTTATACTAATACTATTTTATTATAATATTTTTATACTTTATACAAAAATTAACTAAGTTTTCAGATATCAATTCAATGCCATTAGGTAATGGAAAATGCAGGTTAATCAAACAAGAACCACGCTGGAACTAGAACCAACCTTTGGGCATGCTGGGCATATGGTCCCATCATCTAATTGTGGGCAAATATCTACCAAACTTCTTTGTCGGAAGTGGTGATGCCTAAAATGGGATATAGATTCTCCCACCAGGGCTCTGTAGAGTGTGTTAACCTAGGGTATAAGCAGCAGTCAGTGAAAACATTACTGTTTCGTATACTTACATCTGGTGATGGTGGTTCACTCAGTTGTTATTTGATAGAAAACTTTTAAGAATACTTTTGCATGCAACTAGATGGTTCCATAAAAGTTTCCTTTAAGTTGTGATTATTAATGATGCAGTTCAATCAAGGAACAATGTGTAATTTTCACAACCATATGGAATCAGTCTTCCATGAAAGTACAGTAACTGAAATTGTCACTTCACAGGGAAGACTTTAAACTGACCTCTGCCAGTGTGAGGTTATTTTTTCAGCGCAGGGTGTTGCAAAAACCCTCAACAGAAACCTGACACTCCAGTGACAGACAAACAAAAAGCTCTAGCAGAGGTATGGAGAAGGCTGTCTGGGGCTTGTCGGCTGTTGCCGGTCAGAGACCAAGACCATACCTGAGCAGAGTGCAGGTTTCTGGTTCACATGCACACATATTGACTGTGACGGTGCAGAGCCGTCCTGCCAAATAAAAAGAGGGAAATTTATATGTATTAAAAAAAAACATAACCAAGTACTACTATACAGACTACCATATCAGCATAGACTAAATCACTTGAGTGTGTCACCTATAACACCATAAATCAGCAAAAACCTGTTTTTTTTTTTTTACAAAATTGTATCACAAATTTGATTAATTCCTTATAGGAAATCATTACTATACATGTAATAGGACCAAATAACCTTAACCTGTCAAGAAAATTAAATACATTAAGATTCTGTATCATGTAAAATGACAAACCTGTGCTGACAATGACCTTCATGTCCTTTGTGTACACAGCATGGGTGCTATGGCCTTCAGGTAAATATAGGAATAACCCCAGGGAGGATGGCTCATAGTAGACATTCTGTAAGAAAGATTGATAGCTCTAACAATCTTTTTAAAACTACAAACTCGTGAGACTAACAGTTGATACTACATAATGCTAGAACAATTTGAAGTATCTAATAAATCTGTTGAAATTACTGTGAGTTTGTTGTCTGTATGTATGACTGCATGCTATTCTTACCTTCCACTTATCAGGAAGATGCAGTGAATTTCTGTGAGTCCTCTTCAGACAACCCTCACAAAACACTGCAGTGGTGCTGCACTCAATGCACCTGCATCCTTGACTGCATCCCAGGCATGAAGCTCTCTCTTCTTTGCCTTACTGTATGCACTCTCAGAACATGAACTACAGCTCGGTGCCACATCATCAGGTTCAGCCTGTTGAGATGTAATAGTCGGGTTGGTCTGTTTAGAGTTGGGCTGGGGAAGACCTTGACTAAGGTAAGAAACCTTTGCAGGGCCAACGATACACCTCCTCACCACCTTAATCTTAACGCTCCTGGAACGTGTGGTCTTAACTGTTTTTCCCATATCTGAAATCAAAATATTTGGCAATTATTACATAAAGCAAAGTGCAACCTGTACTTCTTATCACAGCCTAAAATACAGAAACACATCAGTGAACATGGGATGCAGATAAGGGATATGTATTTGGTGCCATAATGTCAATGAGTAAGGCTAGGCTGATGGCTTCAGTGAAGCATCAACGAGCATACAATATTATGCAATAAAATTGTGGAAAAAGTAATTTTTACAGGCTAACTTTGCGTTTAACTAGAAACTAAATTTCCCCATTAGCTTCATACGTAAAAACATTCTTATTAGCAATGTTAATGCTCACATAAAGCAAGTAAGTTCACGTAATGATAGGCTAACAACGTAACGTAATAGGGCGTTAGCCTACAAAAAAACTCGCAATACGCTTATCTCATGTCAACAATCATGTCACGGCACGCAACATTAAAACACATTTTATGTATTGTTTTCCATTATTGACTAATTAATTACAGTATAAATGATCGGATTTATCATTTAAATGTTCTTACCTGAAAATATCAAGCGCTAAATATCGCAATACGGTTATCTCATGTCAACACTCATGTCACGCAACATTAAAACACATTTGATGTATTGTTTTCCATTATTGACTAAATAATTAAGTATAAATGATCGGTTTTATCATTTAAATGTTCTTACCTGAAAATATCAAGCGCTAAGTAAATATTGCAACGTTGCTCCGTCATTCATAGAGTTCCGATTACCGGCGAGCTGGATTCCTTTGGGATTGGAGCTGGAGTCTTCTCTTGTATTTGTCGGTGATTAACCATGTGGATGGATGATAACAGCCTTCTGAGCCTACCAGTAGGCGCAGTAGGCCCCTACTGGCCCATATATATGGGCTGATAACCACTGATAACGCCCATTCAATCGAGTGATAACATTCGAAGCGGGTGCCATGTAAACAACAATCAGCTGGAATATTTATTTGGGATGAATTCATTTGAAATGATGAAAAAAAATCTACAGATCAACAATCCAGTTGTCTGTCACAGTGTTCTGCTCATATCACAATTGCTGTCGATCATCCTTCCATCTAATACTATAATAATACCACAAATGCCTAGCAAATTAAGCCATTTTCCAAACCTCTAACTTCAGCTTCTTAAGGTGCATTTTAATTCGGGCATCCCTCATCTCAGGGCTAAGGTCCTGTGTCTGGCCATGTGCCCTCAGTGCTGCTGCCTCTTGAAAGTATTTTTGCTTTTCATCTTCACTCAATGAGGCCCACCTGCCCTTAATGTCATTCATTGTGCCTGAGGAAAAAATAGATGCAGAGAAAACTTAACACTTAAGATTCAGCATCTCTTTTTTAAAGTAAATTCATACAACAACAATCTGTCCAACACACTGGTTTACTTGGGTTGTGAAACCCATTTCTCTGTAACAACTCTGTAAAAACAAGATAACATGTAAAGTAGGTGACCTGATGATTCTTTTCAATACACACAGCAGTCTTACGTTGATAAATGCAACTTGCATGAGTGAAGTACTTGCCAAATACTTCAAATCTTGAAAATCTGTTTCATGACCCTTGTAAACCCCTGATGTCAACAGGGCCACTATGTACAAAAACAAACCATTTAGTATAACAATTAAAAGCAGCTGTTCAATTTTGTCTCTCACCTTTGTTTTTAAATATGTCCCTACAAAAAAGATTGTAAGGCGACAGTTCTCTGATGTGAACTTTGGCCTTTGATTGCCGGGGTAGAGACGAAGCTTTGGTAATTTCTGATCTTTTGTAATTGCCGATCCAGTTCTGGAAAACAAAAACAAAAAATAACGAAAGAGTATTACACCAATTAAACTGAATGTTAACAAAACACTTCATTTATACAAGCAGTGCAGCAGAATGGTATATTTATTTGACATGTTGTTTGTTAGTGTGGCACTAAAGTAAAACTTACTTCTATGACACTGGTGTCCAAACCAGTAGCAGATGCAGCTCTTGGAAATAATTCTGACCCAACTCGTGTCATTCCATCCTTAAAAAATGATTTCAGGGTTTCCTTTTGATTCCCATTAATGGGAGTGTTCTCTTGTTGAATAAAAACAAAGAGGGAAAAAGCTAGTCAGTAATAAATCAGTAATAAAAAAAGACAGTGTTGCAGATCATACCATCGTTCTCAGACACACTTGCCTAATGCTTCTAAACTGCAAGGCTTACCTCTCTGGGCCATCTTCAACCTAAAACATAAACAGAAAAATTTGCACAAGACAGATTTGTGAACGGGCCCTTCTCTCTAAAAAGGCCAAAACCAAATTTTGGATTGTTCAACAAAGACATAGAGCATGGAAGTAATAAAACAAACTTACCACAGTCCTTGCAATCCACTGGAAATTGATGCTGTAAAGGGAGACAAAAAAGTTAGGTAAAAAGATATTAATGTTACAGAGGCAGACAGAGAGATAGATAAATAGACTTTTTTTTTTTCAAGTTCAATGTCAAAGAAAGCAATAAATGTGACACACACAGACACCACAGTCTATATTTACTTTTAATAGATTGCCAGTTTTCGTCTTTTGCATGAATGTAAAATGTAAGCTTCCTCGTGTGGGATCAGGATCAAATCCATCCAAGCTCTTTTCAAACCCAAAAAACTTTATTTTACATTCTAGTCAAGATCCCAAGGTTCCCAAACAGCCATAAAATACGTCATGGGTTTGAATTTCACTAGGAATAAGTCAATAGGAGTAAGGTTAGGCCTATGCTGGGCGTTAACGAGCATACAATATTATGCAATAGGCTAAATTTGCCTGTAATTTTTACAGGCTAACTTTGCGTTTAACTAGAAACTAAATTTCCCCATTAGCGTCATGCGTAAAAACATTCTTATTAGCAACGTTAATGCTCACATAAAGCAAGTAAGTTCCCGTAATGATAGGCTAATAACGTAACGTTAACGTAATAGGGCCTAAAGTTAGCCTATATAACGTTTACAAAAAACTCGCAATACGCTTTTCTCATGTCAACAATCATGTCACGCAACATTAAAACACATTTTATGTATTGTTTTCGATTATTGACTAATTAATTACAGTATAAATGATCGGTTTTATCATTTAAATGTTCTTACCTGAAAATATCAAGCGCTAAGTAAATATTGCAACGTTGCTCCGTCATTCATAGAGTTCCGATTACCGGCGAGCTGGATTCCTTTGGGATTGGAGCTGGAGTCTTCTCTTGTATTTGTCGGTGATTAACCATGTGGATGGATGATAACAGCCTTCTGAGCCTACCAGTAGGCGCAGTAGGCCCCTACTGGCCAGTATGAAACTGCAGTCAAGCCAGCCTCCACCTCGAAATGAGCGGTCAAACTAGCCGCCCCTATATTTCTCTATGCGCTTATACACTAGGTATTACGGTAAGACCGTCAACCATTCTGAAACCATTCAGTCAAGCAGTCTTCCATCGAAGGCCATTTCAGTTAGTCCGTCCGTCCGTCCGTCCGTCTGTCTATCTATCTATCTATCTGATGTTGTTTTACAAAATAAGAGCCCCCAAAACTCATATATTAGGCCTACCTGTTGTCTCCATACATTCAGAAAATCATAAAAATAAAAGTCCTAATTTCCACAGACCAATTCCGCCTCAGATGGAGAGGACACCTTCTCAAGGTGTCCCCTGCAAAGTTTCATGACATTCTGATGTTGTTTTACAAAATAAGAGCCCCCAAAACTCATATATCACCTGTTGTCTGCATACATTCAAAAAATCATAAACATAAAAGTCCTAATTTCCACAGACCAATTCCACATCAGATGGAGAGGACACCTTCTCAAGGTGTCCCCTGCAAAGTTTCAGGACATTCTGATGTTGTTTTACAAAATAAGAGCCCCCAAAACTCATATATTAGGCCTACCTGTTGTCTCCATACATTCAGAAATAATCTATCAAAAATAATAAAGTCCTAATTTCCCCAGACCAATTCACACCTCAAGATGGAGAGGACACCTTTCAAGGTGTTACCTCAAAGTTTCAGGACATTCTGATGTGTTTTAACAAATAAGAGCCCCCAAATCTCATATTCACCTGTTTTTCTCCAACATTCAAAAAATCATAAAAATAAAAGTCCTAATTTCCACAGACCAATTCCACCTCAGATGGAGAGGACACCTTCTCAAGGTGTCCCCTGCACAGTTTCAGGACATTCTGATGTTGTTTTACAAAATAGAGCCCCCAAAACTCAATTATCACCTGTTGTCTGCATACATTCAAAAAATCATAAAAATAAAAGTCCTAATTTCCACAGACCAATTCCACCTCAGATGGAGAGGACACCTTCTCAAGGTGTCCCCTGCAAAATTTCAGGACATTCTGATGTTGTTTTACAAAATAGGAGCCCCCAAAACTCATATTATCACCTGTTGTCTCCATACATTCAAAAATCATAAAAATAAAAGTCCTAATTTCCACAGACCAATTCCACCTCAGATGGAGAGGACACCTTCTCAAGGTGTCCCCTGCAAAGTTTCAGGACATTCTGATGTTGTTTTACAAAATAAGAGCCCCCAAAACTCATATATTAGGCCTACCTGTTGTCTCCATACATTCAGAAAATCATAAAAATAAAAGTCCTAATTTCCACAGACCAATTCCACCTCAGATGGAGAGGACACCTTCTCAAGGTGTCCCTGCAAAAGTTTCAGGACATTCTGATGTTGTTTTACAAAATAAGAGCCCCCAAAACTCATATATTGGCTACCTGTTGTCTCCATACATTCAGAAAATCATAAAAATAAAAGTCCTAATTTCCACAGACCAATTCCACCTCAGATGGAGAGGACACCTTCTCAAGGTGTCCCCTGCAAAGTTTCAGGACATTCTGATGTTGTTTTACAAAATAAGAGCCCCCAAAAACTCATATATAGGCCTATGTTGTCTCCATACATTCAGAAAATCATAAAAATAAAAGTCCTAATTTCCACAGACCAATTCCACCTCAGATGGATGGAGAGGACACCTTCTCAAGGTGTCCCCTGCAAAGTTTCAGGACATTCTGATGTTGTTTTACAAAATAAGAGCCCCCAAAACTCAATATATCACCTGTTGTCTCCATACATTCAGAAAATCATAAAAATAAAAGTCCTAATTTCCACAGACCAATTCCACCTCAGATGGAGAGGACACCTTCTCAAGGTGTTCCCCTGCAAAGTTTCAGGACATTCTGATGTTGTTTTACAAAATAAGAGCCCCAAAACTCATATTTCTACCTGTTGTCTCCATACATTCAGAAAATCATAAAAATAAAAGTCCTAATTTCCACAGACCAATTCCACCTCAGATGGAGAGGACACCTTCTCAAGGTGTCACCTGCAAAGTTTCAGGACATTCTGATGTTGTTTTACAAAATAAGAGCCCCAAAACTCATATATTAGGCCTACCTGTTGTCTCCATACATTCAGAAAATCATAAAAATAAAAGTCCTAATTTCCACAGACCAATTCCACCTCAGATGGAGAGGACACCTTCTCAAGGTGTCCCCTGCAAAATTTCAGGACATTCTGATGTTGTTTTACAAAATAAGAGCCCCAAAACTCATATATTAGGCTACCTGTTGTCTCCATACATTCAGAAAATCATAAAAATAAAAGTCCTAATTTCCACAGACCAATTCCACCTCAGATGGAGAGGACACCTTCTCAAGGTGTCCACCTGCAAAGTTTCAGGACATTCTGATGTTGTTTTACAAAATAAGAGCCCCCAAAACTCATATATTCTACCTGTTGTCTCCATACATTCAGAAAATCATAAAAATAAAAGTCCTAATTTCCACAGACCAATTCCACCTCAGATGGAGAGGACACCTTCTCAAGGTGTCCCCTGCAAAGTTTCAGGACATTCTGATGTTGTTTTACTAAATAAGAGCCCCCAAAACTCATATATCACCTGTTTCTCCATACATTCAGAAAATCATAAAAATAAAAGTCCTAATTTCCACAGACCAATTCCACCTCAGTGGAGAGGAACCTTCTCAAGGTGTCCCCTGCAAAGTTTCAGGACATTCTGATGTTGTTTTACAAAATAAGAGCCCCCAAAACTCATATATCACCTGTTGTCTCCATACATTCAGAAAATCATAAAAATAAAAGTCCTAATTTCCACAGACCAATTCCACCTCAGATGGAGAGGACACCTTCTCAAGGTGTCCCCTGCAAAGTTTCAGGACATTCTGATGTTGTTTTACAAAATAAGAGCCCCCAAAACTCATATATAGGCTACCTGTTGTCTCCATACATTCAGAAAATCATAAAAATAAAAGTCCTAATTTCCACAGACCAATTCCACCTCAGATGGAGGAGGACACCTTCTCAAGGTGTACCTGCAAAGTTTCAGGACATTCTGATGTTGTTTTACAAATAAAGAGCCCCCAAAACTCATATATCACCTGTTGTCTCCATACATTCAGAAAATCATAAAAATAAAAGTCCTAATTTCCACAGACCAATTCCACCTCAGATGGAGAGGACACCTTCTCAAGGTGTCCCCTGCAAAGTTTCAGGACATTCTGATGTTGTTTTACAAAATAAGAGCCCCCAAAACTCATATATCACCTGTTGTCTCATACATTCAAAAATCATAAAAATAAAAGTCCTAATTTCCACAGACCAATTCCACCTCAGATGGAGAGGACACTTCTCAAGGTGTCCCCTGCAAGTTTCAGGACATTCTGATGTTGTTTTACTAAATAGAGCCCCCAAAACTCATATATCACCTGTTGTCTCCATACATTCAGAAAATCATAAAAATAAAAGTCCTAATTCCACAGACCAATTCCACCTCAGATGGAGAGGACACCTTCTCAAGGTGTCCCTGCAAGTTTCAGGACATCTGATGTTGTTTTACAAATAAGAGCCCAAACTCATATATTGCTACTGTTGTTCCATACATTCAGAAAATCATAAATAAAGTCCTAATTTCCACAGACCAATTCCACCTCAGATGGAGGGAACCTTCTCAACGTGCCCCTGCTAATTTCAGGACTTCTGATGTTGTTTTACAAATATGCCCCCAAAACTCATTTCACTGTTGTCTGCATACATCAGAAAATCATAAAAATAAAAGTCCTATTTCCACGACCAATTCCACCTCAGATGGAGAGTACACCTTCTCAAGGTGTAAACTACAACGTTTCAGGACATTCTGATGTTGTTTTACGAAATAAGAGCCACCCAAATCTCATATATACGCTGTTGTTTCCATACATTCAGAAAATCATAAAAAAAAAAGTCCTAGCTTCCACAGACCAATTCCACCTCAGATGGAGAGTACACCTTCTCAAGGTGTCCCCTGAAACGTTTCGGGACATTCTGATGTTGTTTTAAAAAATAAGAGCCCCCAAAACTCATATATTACTTGTTTTGTCCATACATTCAGAAAATCATAAAAATAAAAGTCCTAGCTTCCACAGACTAATTCCACCTCAGATGGAGAGTACACATTCTCAAGGTGTCAACTACATTGTTTCGGGACATTCTGATGTTGTTTTACAAATAGGAGCCCCCCAAAACTCATATATACGCTGTTGGGTCCATACATTCAGAAAATCATAAAAATAAAAGTCCTAGCTTCCACAGACCAATTCCACGTCAGATGGAGTGGATACCTTCTCACAGTGTCTCCCCAACATTTTCAAGATATAAAAGTAATGAAAAAGTAATCTAAGTTACTTAATTTTGCATTACTGTTGCAGTTAAGTTTTCTACGCAAAATGTTGCAGTATATATAGTTAAAATAATGAACCACTTTTACCAACATTAAGCTTCCAGTCCTGAAACGATTTATTATGCCCCCCTCTGGTGGAAAACAGCTACCACCAGTCCAACTTGGCATATGCATACAACCATGTAACAGTGGTTCCCTTTCAAACGGTCACTTCGTATTGCGTAGTTATACGCAGTGGGAAAACTCCTTTTCCTCGATTTACTGAACCTCTATGTAAAACGCATTTGCAGCTGCACAGCAAGCACATTGAGCGTCTCGCTCGCTCATAGGCTGTGCTGCAGCAACTGCACATCCAATGGCGCGAGCGTCAGAGCCCGTCATAGGGGCGAGGCCTCAGCCTATATAAGCCCCTGAATTCGCCATTATAGCAGGTTTATTCGACTGAAGTGACAAATATCCAGTTAAAACAGTGCGCCCGGCTACGCAATACTTCGTTCCCTAACTCCTAACTCAGGCAACTGAGGTTACGTGAGTAACCAAGTAGTTCCCTTTCGAACGGTCACTTCGTATTGCGTAGCTATACGCAGTGGGAACGCTATGTAAAACGCCGCACTGCGTAACTGGTTGCCACTGCAACTCAGGACCCCTGAGCATACAGAACAAGCCATAAACCACGTAATATGTATATACCAGACCAGACACCATCAGGTCTAGGAGAATACATCAGTAATCCCAACATATCATACCCATAATCCCGACCCCATCTGGGTCACAGAATATGATAACACCACCAGCCTAAGCGGGTTTATAATGTGAAAAAATAACCGACAAAAAAGCGTTTATATATATATATATATTATATATATATATATATATATATATATATATATATATATATATATATATATATATATATATATATATATGTGAATGTGGTTGTGCACAGTAACAATTAATGATAAGACCGGACTCTGTCGGGCCCTAATCATACCGAAAACACCATCGGGGAAGATACTTCCATATGATAGAATTTCATAAATGTGGACGGCGAGGCCCAGCCGGCCGCATCACAAATGTCTTGAATGGGAAACCCAGATGACCACGCCCACGACGAGACAATGCCTCTGGTCGAATGGGCTTTGACACCTATAGGGCAAACCTGACCCACTGAGGTATAAGCCATAGAAATGGCCTCCACTATCCATCTAGACAGTCTCTGCTTAGTGACAGGATCCCCCTTGGATCGACCACCAAAGCAGACAAAAAGCTGTTCTGATTGCCTAAACGATGCAGAACGCTCCAGATAGATTCTCATCACCCTGACAGGGCAGAGAAGATTAACCTCCCCATCCTCTGTGGAAGGGGGAAGGACTAACAATGTCACACCTGCGCTCTGAACGGCGTTGAGAGCACTTTTGGTACATAACCATGCCTGGGCTTGAGGATGACTTTGGAGTCATCAGGACCAAATCCAGACATGCCGGGCTCACAGAGAGAGCCTGTAGATCTCCCACTCGCTTGATAGATGCCAATGCCAACAGGAGAGCAGTTTTCAGCGAGAGAGGTTTGAGATCAACTGACTGGAGCGGTTCAAAAGGTGGACCCCTCAAAGCCCCTAGGACCGTAGAGAGGTCCCAAGACAGCACAGAAGGAGGTCTGGAGGGGTTAATCCTCCTAGCACCCTTCAAAAATCTCACGACCAGGTCGTTTCTTCCAGTGACTGGCCAGCTACCAGAACATGGTGCGCTGCAATAGCCGCCACATACACCTTGAGTGTGGACAGGGAACGATCCGCATCCAACAGCTCCTGTAGGAATGAGAGAACCCCTGATATCTCACATGACTCTGGGTTTAGATGGTTTTTCGAGCACCAGCTGGAAGAAAATGCCCATTTTAAAGCATAAAGGCGGCGAGTCGACGGTGTTCAACACCTTCACAGGAAGGTCCCTGGATACCGGTTCAAGGGCCACACATGGAGGGCCCATAGGTCGGGTTGCGGATGCCACAATGATCCCTTCGTCTGTGTGACAGGCCATGGACAGGCCATGGAGCTGTGTCCGATATCTGAACCAGCTCCGGAAACCACGGCTTACGGCTTTCCAATGAGGAGCCACCAGAAGGACTGGGCACTCGCTCTCCCTGACCCGTTTGATGACTTGCGGAATCATCGAGACGGGGGGAAAAGCATACATGGGCCGGTTGGGCCAGGCGTGGGCCAACGCGTCCCTGTCCTTCGAGGCGAACAGGTCGATTTCGGCCCTGCCAAACACTTCCTATATTAGACTGACCGTCTGTGGGTTCAGGGACAACTCGCAGAGGGGAGTGTTGCCCCGTGAGAGCATATCCACGCCCAAATTCTGGATGCCCGGGATATGTGCAGCCCTCAAAGAGCTCAGATTGTTCTGTGGCCATAAGAGGAGATCTCTCGACAAAGCATGCAGGCCGTCTGACCTGACGCCCCCTTGGCGATTTATGTAGGCCACCACTGACATGTTGTCTGTACGGACTAATACGTGATGACCCCTGAGGCTCGACAGAAATGCATTCAGGGCCAGACCAACTGCTTTCATTTCCAGACAGTTGATGTGTAAGCTCTGCTCCGCGCTCGACCAGAGGCCGGATGCAGGCGTGCCCTCGTGTAATGCCCCCCAACCCAGGTTGGACGCATCTGTAAAGACACTTTCCTTCTGGAAAATGTCCCCATTGTCACACCCTCTTGGTACCAGTCCTGAGCCCGCCAGAGGGGGACTAACATAGGGGGACCTGAAACCCTTATAATGTGATTAATGCATACATTGAGTGTTTGACTGACTGTACAGGCATTTGCGTGTGGGGAAGTCAGTGTTACAACAAGGGAGGGGCCACCTATTTGAGGGGGACCGTGAACCCGTGTGTTGTGCTTGTGAAACATGCTCTTTTTTTGCTTTATTTGGGTCGCCGTGAAAATGGCGTTTGTTTGTAAAGACGCGCTTACTGTTGCGGGCCTGCTTACAGAAATAAAATCCCCATCCGCCTGAACTGAACAGGGGGCTGTGGGCAGTCTTGTGTGCTTTTTCGAGGGTGGTCCGGCCGGCGCGGGACACTCGCCCTCTCTCTTCGTGCCGCGTGCTAGGATGACTTCGGTGGGGCCTTGGCGCCGGGGCATCGGGAAGCGCTTCGCAGCTCTTGACTGGCGCATCAGCTGCAGGGCAGGCTGCGGAGGTCCCGAAAGGCCTCTGGATCCGGGCCTGCCTCATCCATAGACCGGAGGAGTTTGGCCTGGTAGACCTGCAGCACAGCCATCGTGTGCAGGGCTGAAGCAGCCTGCCCGGAGGCGGAATACGCGCGTCCGAGGAGGGCTGACATGCTTCTGCACGGTTTGTTTGGGTGCACGGCTCTGGTCCGCCAGCTAGCGGCCGTGTTCGGGCAAAGATGAGCGGCTACGGCCTCTTCTAGAGGCGGCACCTTCTCCGCCGCGCCGTCCACAGAGGAGAGAGTCGCGGGAACTGCAGCACCTCGTGTGGAGTAAGGAGTGTGCGATGCCTTGGTTAGCTCCTCGTGAACTTCTAGAAAAAAATGGCGCTGCTTTATGACGAGGGGCCTGTTGGTGTCCCGAAGATCGAGCGGGAGAGAGTGAGGCACGCGGGGACCTCACATCCATGCTCTCGGGCTGCCGTTGGCTGCGGCGCTTCTTCCTCGGCTGAAGACGGGCCGAGGGAGGAGGCGCGGGCGAAGCGGCGTCTTCTTCCCTGGCGAGAGCTAGCCGAGTCCGCAGAGAGTAGATGGACATGCTCTCACAGGCCGCACATCTGCCGGAGGAGAAGGCCTTCTCCGCGTGGTCGAGTCTAAGGCATGAAATGCATCGCGCATGGTGATCGGCCTTGTGCAGCTTGCGTGCGCACGTGGCGCAGTTCGAAACACGAGGCATTTGAAACAACGCCTCGCGTGTAGCAATAGAAAGGATATCGCCGGATAGCCACAGATGAGACGGCGTCAGGAGACAAACGGCTAAAGAAGACGTAATCTGCTGAATAATGCTCGCTCAGGCTGAAGGGCTTGTTCGACAGCGAAGGCTCAGTTAAACAGACAGAGACGTATAGTTTGTCGCTGAAGGAGTAAAATCTGCTATAATGGCGAATTCAGGGCCTTATATAGGCTAAGGCCTCGCCCCTATGACGGGTTCTGACGTGTAATGACGTAGAGTGATCTCATTGGTCGCACGTCAGAGGCGCCCACGCCATTGTATGTGCAGTTGCTGCAGCACAGCCTATGAGCGAGCGAGACGCTCCATGTGCTTGCTGTGCAGCTGCAAATGTGTTTTACATAGAGGTTCAGTAAATCGAGGAAAAGGAGTTTTCCCACTGCGTATAGCTACGCAATACGAAGTGACCGTTCGAAAGGGAACCACTGTTACATGGTTGTATGCATATGCCAAGTTGGACTGGTGGTAGCTGTTGTCCACTAGAGGGGGGCATAATAAATCGTTTCAGGACTGGAAGCTTAATGTCGGTAAAAGTGGTTCATTATTTTAACTATATATACTTTAAAATAAAAAATTAACTGCAACATTTTGCGTAGAAAATTTAACTGCAACAGTAATGCAAAATTAAGTAACTTAGATTACTTTTTCATTACTTTTATATCTTGAAAATGTTGGGGAGACACTGTGAGAAGGTGTCCTCTCCATCTGAGGTGGAATTGGTCTGTTGAAGCTAGGACTTTTATTTTAATGATTTTCTGAATGTATGGACAAAACAGCATATATATCAGTTTTGCGGGGCTCTTATTTTTAAAAACAACATCAGAATGTCCTGAAACGTTGCAGGGGAAACTGTGAGAAGGTGTACTCTCCATCTGAGTTGGAATTGGTCTGTGGAAGCTAGGACTTTTATTTTTATGATTTTCTGAATGTATGGAAACAACAGTGTATATATGAGTTTTGGGGGGCTCTTATTTTGTAAAACAACATCAGAATGTCCTGAAACATTGTAGTTGACACCTTGAGAAGGTGTACTCTCCTTCTGAGGTGGAATTGGTCTGTGGAAGCTAGGACTTTTATTTTTATGATTTTATGAATGTATGGAAACAACAAGCTATATATGAGTTTTTGGGGGCTCTTATTTTGTAAAACAACATCATAATGTCCTGAAACTTGAGTTGACACCTTGGAAGGTGTACTCTCCATCTGAGGTGGAATTGGTCTGTGGAAGCTAGGACTTTTATTTTTATGATTTTCTGAATGTATGGAAACAACAGGTATATATGAGTTTTGGGGGGCTCTTATTTTGTAAAACAACATCAGAATGTCCTGAAACTTGCAGGGGCACTGTGAGAAGGTGTACTCTCCATCTGAGGTGGAATTGGTCTGTGGAAGCTAGGACTTTTATTTTATGATTTTCTGAATGTATGGAAACAACAGCGTATATATGAGTTTTGGGGGCTCTTATTTTGTAAAACAACATCATTAATGTCCTGAAATATTGTAGTTGAACCTTGAGAAGGTGTCCTCTCCATCCAGGTGGAATTGGTCTGTGGAAGCTAGGACTTTTATTTTTATGATTTTCTGAATGTATGGACAACAACAGCGTATATATGAGTTTTGGGGCTCCTATTTGTAAAACAACATCAGAATGTCCTGAAACTTTGCAGTGGACACCTTGAGAAGTGTACTCTCCATCTGAGGTGGAATTGGTTTGTGGAAGCTAGGACTTTTATTTTTATGATTTTCTGAATGTATGGAAACAACAGTGTATATATGAGTTTTGGGGGCTCTTATTTTGTAAAACAACATCAGAATGTCCTGAAACTTTGCAGGGGACACCTGTGAGAAGGTGTACTCTTCCATCTGAGTGGAATTGGTCTGTGGAAGCTAGGACTTTTATTTTTATGATTTTCTGAATGTATGGAACAACAGTGTATATATGAGTTTTGGGGGCTCTTATTTTGTAAAACAACATCAGAATGTCCTGAAACATTGTAGTGACACCTTGAGAAGGTGTACTCTCCATCTGAGGTGGAATTGGTCTGTGGAAGCTAGGACTTTTATTTTTATGATTTTCATGAATGTATGGAGACAACAGGTGTATATATGAGTTTTGGGGGCTCTTATTTTGTAAAACAACATCAGAATGTCCTGAAACTTTGCAGGGGCACCTTGAGAAGGTGTCCTCTCCATCTGAGGTGGAATTGGTCTGTGGAAATTAGGACTTTTATTTTTATGATTTTTGAATGTATGAGACAACAGGTGATATATGAGTTTTATGGGGCTCTTATTTTGTAAACAACATCAGAATGTCCTGAAACTTTGCAGGGGACACCTTGAGAAGGTGTCCTCTCCATCTGAGTTGGAATTGGTCTGTGGAAATTAGGACTTTTATTTTTATGATTTTTTGAATGTATGCAGACAACAGTGATAATATGAGTTTTTGGGGGCTCTTATTTTGTAAAACAACATCAGAATGTCCTGAAACTGTTGCAGGGGACACCTTGAGAAGGTGTCCTCTCCATCTGAGGTGGATTGGTCTGTGGAAATTAGGACTTTTATTTTTATGATTTTTGGATGTATGCAGACAACAGGTTATATATGAGTTTTGGGGGCTCTTATTTGTAAAACAACATCAGAATGTCCTGAAACTTTGCAGGGAACACTTGAGAAGGTGTCCTCTCCATCTGAGGTGGAATTGGTCTGTGGAAATTAGGACTTTTATTTTTATGATTTTCTGAATGTATGGAGACCACAGTGATAATATGAGTTTTGGGGGCTCTTATTTTGTAAAACAACATCAGAATGTCCTGAAACTTTGCAGGTAACACCTTGAGAAGGTGTCCTCTCCATCTGAGGTGGAATTGGTCTGTGGAAATTAGGACTTTTATTTTTATGATTTTCTGAATGTATGGAGACAACAGGTAGCCTAATATATGAGTTTTGGGGGCTCTTATTTTGTAAAACAACATCAGAATGTCCTGAAACTTTGCAGGGGACACCTTGAGAAGGTATCCTCTCCACCTGAGGTGGAATTGGTCTGTGGAAATTAGGACTTTTATTTTTATGATTTTCTGAATGTATGGAGAAACAGGTGATATATGAGTTTTGGGGGCTCTTATTTAGTAAAACAACATCAGAATGTCCTGAAACTTTGCAGGGACACCTTGAGAAGGTGTCCTCTCCATCTGAGGTGGAATTGGTCTGTGGAAATTAGGACTTTTATTTTTATGATTTTCTGAATGTATGGAGACAACAGGTAGGCCTAATATATGAGTTTTGGGGGCTCTTATTTTGTAAAACAACATCAGAATGTCCTGAAACTTTGCAGGTGACACCTTGAGAAGGTGTCCTCTCCATCTGAGGTGGAATTGGTCTGTGGAAATTAGGACTTTATTTTTATGATTTTTTGAATGTATGCAGACAACAGGTGATATATGAGTTTTGGGGGCTCTTATTTTGTAAAACAACATCAGAATGTCCTGAAACTTTGCAGGGGACACCTTGAGAAGGTGTCCTCTCCATCTGAGGTGGAATTGGTCTGTGGAAATTAGGACTTTTATTTTTATGATTTTCTGAATGTATGGAGACAACAGGTAGCCTAATATATGAGTTTTGGGGGCTCTATTTTGTAAAACAACATCAGAATGTCCTGAACTTTGCAGGGACACCTTGAGAAGGTGTCCTCCTCCATCTGAGGTGGAATTGGTCTGTGGAAATTAGACTTTTATTTTTATGATTTTCTGAATGTATGGAGACAACAGGTAGGCCTAATATGAGTTTTGGGGGCTCCTATTTTGTAAAACAACATCAGAATGTCCTGAAATTTTGCAGGGGACACCTTGAGAAGGTGTCCTCTCCATCTGAGGTGGAATTGGTCTGTGGAAATTAGGACTTTTATTTTTATGATTTTTGAATGTAATGCAGACAACAGGTGATATATGAGTTTTGGGGGCTCTTATTTTGTAAAACAACATCAGAATGTCCTGAAACTTGCAGGGGACACCTTGAGAAGGTGTCCTCTCCATCTGAGGTGGAATTGGTCTGTGGAAATTAGGACTTTTATTTTTATGATTTTTTGAATGTATGGAGACAACAGGTGATATATGATTTTGGGGCTCTTATTTTGTAAAACAACATCAGAATGTCCTGAAACTTTGCAGGTAACACCTTGAGAAGGTGTCCTCTCCATCTGAGGTGGAATTGGTCTGTGGAAATTAGGACTTTTATTTTTATGATTTTCTGAATGTATGGAGACAACAGGTGATATATGAGTTTTGGGGGCTCTTATTTTGTAAAACAACATCAGAATGTCATGAAACTTTGCAGGGGACACCTTGAGAAGGTGTCCTCTCCATCTGAGGCGGAATTGGTCTGTGGAAATTAGGACTTTTATTTTTATGATTTTCTGAATGTATGGAGACAACAGGTAGGCCTAATATATGAGTTTTGGGGGCTCTTATTTTGTAAAACAACATCAGATAGATAGATAGATAGACAGACGGACGGACGGACGGACGGACGGACTAACTGAAATGGCCTTCGATGGAAGACTGCTTGACTGAATGGTTTCAGAATGGTTGACGGTCTTACCGTAATACCTAGTGTATAAGCGCATAGAGAAATATAGGGGCGGCTAGTTTGACCGCTCATTTCGAGGTGGAGGCTGGCTTGACTGCAGTCATATACATGGGCTGATAACCACTGATAACGCCCATTCAATCGAGTGATAACATTCGAAGCGGGTGAACTGGTGGAAAAGGGGATCTTTTTGGTGCTTTTGTTCTAGCACAAATAATTTTGTTCTTTCATATAATATAAATAAATACATGTGTATATATAAATAAATTCATGCTTGAATCATTCTCGAGTTTTGCCTTCTGATATCTGGCCATATCGGTCAGGGGATCTCTGGATAATCCGTTATTCGTTTGTAGTAATAAAACGAAAATACCGTTTTTCTGTTTTTTGTTTCAAAACGAAAAACCAAATAACCGTTTTTGGTGTCAGAATCAAAAAACGAAAAACCAATTAAAAACGGCCCGTTTTCGTTTTTGGCAATCATTTTTATCGTTATTCGTTTTTGAACAAAAAATGAAGATATTCTTTGAACTTCAGTCAATTCGTTTTTCGTTTATAAACCAAAAACGGAAGTCACGTGGTCTATTCCTTTTTTGGAAGCGGTACTAACCGGAAACACTTTCAAAATAAAAGTAGCTAAAGTTAGCGAGGTGATTGTAGACTAAAACTGAACTAATATAACGTTTTTTAGTACAACTAAAGTAGCACTGTGTGTGAAAAAAAAAAACACTTTAGTTAACTGAAATAAAAATTAAAACTAATAAAATAATAACTCTGGCTGTTAGGGAGAATTAAACATTTGTAAGACCATTGGACAAGTGAACTCATTTTATATGTATCTTAGGATAGGAGGTAGCCTATTTATTTGTAAGTTTCTATTATTCAATTAACATTTTAGTTCTGTAACATATTTATAGCCCCTCTTGCTATGTGGAAGCTCAACCAGCAGAGGTCACTCTACCCCCTTCTGTGCACAACAGGCAACAAGGGTTTGACCTTTTGACTTGTGTTTATATCAAAACAAAACTCTTCCAAAACAAATGTATAAAGTTGTATACTTTTTATTTTCCTTTGCATTTTTCTCCAGTGTAAAGTAGATGAATAATTTTTTTATGCAGCTAGTAGTTCTCATTAGTTATGTAGACCGTGTAAAACCTAGCATTACCCAGTCAATATTTTCAGATCTTTTAGTGCTTTTTTGGGTTTAATTCTGTTTGGTTAACCACCAGGGAAAGGCAGTGCTCTGTACTCTTGGTACTTGTGTAAAGTAAAATAAAAGTGAAGTTTTTGAAATTTGAACCATCATAATGGAAACTTATGATGGATGAATTGCTTTACTCATGGCAGGGGCCTTGTCTGGACCACTTGCCATGAAGGTTGTTTAGTCAGTGCTGCACCACAGCCTGAGGAGCTGGATAACATGTTGCGCCAGACACATTTTACACTTAACAAGAGTATTACTATACTCATTTGTTTTATTATTTATTTAATTATAAATTGATTTGGGGATGGGGGCCACAGACACCATACAACAGACACCACAGAGAAAGGACAGCACCAGTAAGAGAACGGGGATGGGGCCTGAGGAAGAGAAAAGACAAAAAAACACAAAACCAAGAGGCAACCAGCCAAATAACAGCAATAAACAGCTAACGTAAGAAAACAACTGAGGGAGAATCAAAAGAAACAGTCAAGCAAATTAAATGAACACAGCACAGCCGTGAGAACTAGAAAAACAACAATACATTTAAATAAATAACTTAACCCTCTGGGGTCCTTCGTTTCAGAGTCACACTCAGGACCTTCGGGTCCAAATGGGCCGGAAGGGTTGAATTCATATTTATTAAAACAAAATCATCATTTTTTTTTTTACTTGTTTTTTATAATATTTTTTCTTTTCTTTTTTGGTGTTTTGAGATAATTAAATGATTTATAATTAATATTTATGCAACAATTATGACCCATTTCCCCCCCATTGAATATAATAGAAAATTATTAAAAAAAAACAAAAAAAAAATTATTTTCTTTAAAAGCTGTATTTCATTTTAGAGTCAAGCCTAGGCCTCATGAAAGCAATTTTTGAAATGAGATGGATGCCATCTGGTGGACAAACTGAGCATTTAAAAAATGCAAAACACATATGTAATCTGAATTAATTAGTGTTTACGTGTATAAAAGTGTGTGTGTGTGTGTGTCTGTTTTGCACTCTTGATGTTTTATAGATTCACCCCTTCACTGTTGTGTGCTTTTTTTTCTGGATCGTGGCTGATTTGTAGATTGTACACACAAAAAAGATTATTCAAATCCTGTCCCCAATTTTTTTGGGTGTTCATACCAAGTACCAACAAAGTCACCAAATTTCAGACCATTCCGACGAAGCTATGATTTAAAAAAAAAAAAATATTTAAATGATTCGGGTCCATTTGGGCCGAAAAGCATAAAGAATACTACATGTGACAACAACAACAAAAAAAAAAATTGTTTGGGTGAATGTTAATTTTTTACCATAAACATAATAGTAGTATTGTTTGTTGGGCTGGTGATAAAGGAAAATCAACCACTAATTTGTGCCCTGGTCACTCCTTTTAACAGTTTTCATTTCACTCCATTTAGTGGCACTTGTGTCCCACTATTTCCAACAGAAGCATTACTAGTGGGTGCCGCACTTGTAGAACCAATGTCACAATTAGTCTTAGTACACACTTATTTCAATATCCAATTCCACAAAAGTAGTGCCCCAATTCAAAGACGTGGCTTACCATAAACCATGATGTAAATATCTGAAAGTGACAAGGCACTTTTCTGGTGCCGGAGGAAGGAGTGGTGTGCTGCTTTGTCCTGCAAGTCCAGCATTTATTTGAAGAGAGAGTGATGGTAGGTGATGGGCCAGTCTTGATACTATCATCAGTCCTTAAACCCTGCAAACAGTGGACAGGCTCACAGCCTCTATTGGGTCAAATCTGGAAGGTCCTGAGATGAGTACCAGGGAGAAAAACTAAATGATTTAACTTTTATTTTACTTTACACAAGTACCAAGAGTACAGAGCACTGCCTTTCCCTGGTGGTTCATCAAACAGAATTAAGCCCAAAAAAGCACCAAAAGATCTGAAAGTCCCAGAGCTAGAGATCATTTTAGACTGAGTAATGCTAGGTTTCACACACACGTTAACATAGGCCTAACTATGAGAACTACAAGCTGCATAACAAATATTTCATCTACTTAACTAGCATAATAAGTAGGCTATATTACACTGTAGAAAAATGCAAAGGAAAATAAAAAGAATACAACTTTATAGATTTGTTTTGGAAGAGTTTTGTTTTGACACAGAAGGTGTAACAGTAGATGGTGGAAGCTGAGAGTGTTTAGCAAATATGTGCCATATAAAGAGGAGCTGGAAGGTGAAGTTCTGCACACCCTTCAAACTCAGTGATCAGCTTCTGTTGGTAGCAGTGCTTGAAGGGGGTAGAGAAGGGGGTAGAAAGACCTCTGCTGGTTGAGCTTCCACATAGCAAGAAGGGCTATATGTTCCAAAACTAAATTGTGAATTAAATAATAGAAACATATAAATAAATAGGCTACCTGCTACCTGAGTTCACTTGTCTTAATCTGAAGTTACAGGTCACCAATGGTCTTACAAATGTTTAATTCTCCCTAACAGCCAGAGTTATTATTTTATTAGTTTTAATTTTTATTTCAGTTAACTAAAGTGTTTTTTTTTCACACACAGTGCTACTTTAGTTGTACTAAAAAACGTTATATTAGTTCAGTTTTAGTCTACAATCACCTCGCTAACTTTTATTTTGAAAGTGTTTCCGGTTGGTATCGCTTCCAAAAAAGGAATAGACCACGTGACTTCCGTTTTTGGTTTATAAACGAAAAACGAATTGAGTGAAGCTCAAAGACTCTCTTCATTTTTTGTTCAAAAAGGAATAACGATAAAAATGATGGCAAAAAACGAAAAACGGGCCGTTTTTAATTGGTTTTTCGTTTTTTGATTCTGACACCAAAAACGGTTATTTGGTTTTTCGTTTTGAAACAAAAAACAGAAAAACGGTATTTTCGTTTTATTATTACAAACGAATTACGGATTATCCAGAGATCCCCTGACCCATATCATTTAGTGACTGCATGTGCTGATTCTATCGTTATTTTACCTGATAATGAGCAAACGAGTTAAACTTAAATAGGTTAATCAATATACAGTATAATTCAAGAAACTAAGACTCACTCCACTTTTTCAGTTGTTTAAAGATTGATATACATTTTTAATAATTTTGTTTTGTGTAAATTTATACATTTTTCAAAATGCCTCTGATGCATTTTGAATAAAAAAAAAACACATTTTATAAAAATACTCCTGAGATTAAATGTCTTTCGAACTATGTATGTACAAACTAAAAAAACGAGGGTCCTGTAACCGGTGTCCTAAAGCTGAAGCCTCCGATTGTGCAGGAATATACTATTGATTTTAAGTAGTATAGTGAATTTGTTGCTCTAAACAACTGTGACATTGGTTATTTTAACAAAAAGTTATCACACTTGCATAGATGGGTCATTTTAGACCCATGTGTGTAAACTTGATGTATTAACACAAAATATTAAATAAAATTTTTTTACAAGATATTTTGAACTATGATGATATTTTGATATGTTAAACTCATAAAACCTGTACAGAAGGGAAAGACGAGAGATTAACTGTTTTTTATGTATTAGAATATTGTGCAAAAGTTCATTTATTTCAGCAATTCAACATAACTGTAAGGCATAATCATCAAATTTATAACACATAAATTGCTTGAAATATCTCACTTTGCATGTAATGAGTCTATATTATATATTAGTATCAGCTTTTAGTTACTGAAATAAATTAACTTTTGCACGATATTCTAATTTTTTGAGTTTCACCATATTGGTTCTTTAATTTAAAGTTTACATAAATTAAAGTTTACATTACAATTCCATTCTGATGTTCTATTATTTGATTTCAAAGTCATTTGCTATAACAGGCATTATCTAATAAGTGGATTCTTAATTTGGTTGTAAAAATGCAATATTTCTATAACCACATAGAAAGAAATGTAAAAAAAAGTTTACATTATTTTTTTTTTATTTAGAAGTGCAGTTTGGATCCCATTTAATTAAGAAAGTGACAAAAACTCGTTTTAGTTTAAAGTCGGCATGAAACGGAAGTTGAGATTGTCATTTTTTTTCTTGTTGTGACGTATATTAGAGTGAAACGGCTTCTGAAATTTGAAAAAATGGGGGTCGACCAAGATGGCGCTCTGAGCGGACGTGTTTCTCTGAGCTCCGCAAACCGAACTGTTTTCCACATAGTTAAAGTGTGTACAGAACGGACTTTTGCTTTAGTTTATATACCGCGTTTGACCGGCTGTATTCTGGTTACTTTTGCTGGTGAAATGAAGCCGCAGGAGAAGAGGAAAAGCGGCGCTAAAAAAGTGCTTGCTGGTACGTGTTCTACCAACATGGCTGAAATGTTAGCTCCCACTGAGCAGTCAGATTCTAACAACATGCTCATTGACAACATGCACGACTACCTCGAGTCGGACACGGAGGTACTGAAGGTCTCGTTAGTGGATGATAATTTTCCGCAACTTCCCGTTACCCCGGTTAAATCACCTGCACCTAAATGGAGACGTGTGGAAGATACGACAACTGCCGCAATCCTCTCCCAGCTTTCCTCCCTCTCGCCGCTGATAAACAGCAGGTCAGATGCCTTGGAAAAGTTGGTCAGTAACAACTCCATGGTGATTGCCGACGTGAAGATGGCAGTTACAGAAAACACCAAGCAGATCGCCGGTATTAAAGACTCCTTTGATGCTGTGTGTGCTGAAGTAAAAAGTGTTATAGAGAGAGTTGACCGCTGTGATTCGCTGATCGAGGCCTGCAAAGTTAATACCGACAAGACTGAGCAGCGTGTTTCTCAATTAGAAGCATACTCCCGACGCTGGAATCTCAAGCTCTACGGCCTAGAAGAAAACGATCAGCAGGATCTGCGACTTGAGATCATCCGGATATGCCAGGGTCTGCTTCCAGAGGCTAAAACCAAGCTTCCAGATGCCATCGACGTCGTTCACCGCCTCGGCCCCAGGAAGCCTGGTAACATTCAACCGAGAGGTGTCATCATGCGCTTCTCTTCCAGATTCTACCGCGATGCCGTGTGGCGCTCTGCAAAGAACTCCGGCTTCCTGAACAACAAAAACCTGAAACTGGCGGAGGACTTGTCGGCTGAGGATAGAGAGAAAAGAAAGAAACTGTGGCCCGTTGTTGATCAGGCTCGGAAAGATGGCAAGCCAGCTTTCTTCGTGGGCGGTCGTGCTTTTGTGGGTGGAAAGGAGATTCTCCCTCCTTGAGACTTTGTAGATGAGGTAATTCTAGTACACAGCTTAAGGCTGTCTTTACTTTCTATGTTCTTTATGCGATATAGTCAGGTTTTTATACCTGCTATTTTTGTTACTGAATCAAAGTTGCTCTTTGGAGCAGAGGAGTGTCAAAAATTGTTCTAACATGCTTGTTATTGCATAGAATGTCACTCTATGTTCAGAAATATTTTTATTTTTATTTTGATGCCTCAAACTGTCACGGCTCAATAGCGTTTCAAAGCTGTCTATTAGCCTTTCATTTATGTTTAGTTACTTTTCCTCAAGGGGGGTGGGGGGGGGGGGGGGGGGTTAAATAAATAAGTAATAATAATTATCTTTATAATTACAAAATTGAGTGGGAGTATAAAACTGGTTCTTTTTAGGTTCTCCTTGCAAAGGACCCTCTTCATAAAACGTATACTGTCTGTTTGATGGTACTGATAGCATATGTTCACAAAGTTCACATAAGGTTTGCAGTTCTCAGGCCCATGTTGGCGCTTTTGTAGAGACCTTATCCTTCTTATTTTCGTATACGCTCTACTATTTTTCTGGTCTAGTTTTTCTTGTATTTATTTATTTATTTTTCCTTATGTCTTTATCTGTTATTTCTTTAAACACAAGAGGTTTAAGAAACCACCTTAAACGAAAGGCTATATTTTTATACTGTAAACAGCTTAATACTGATTTTTGTTTTGTACAGGAATCACACTCAATTGAACAGGATGCTAACTTTTGGAAATCACAGTGGGGGGGTGACCTGTGGCTTTCTCACGGATCTGAGCGCTCAGCTGGTGTTTGTATTTTAAAAAAAACGCTTTAGTGGAAAAGTTTTAAACTCTGACTGTGACAAAAACGGTCATTACATATTTTTAGTTCTAGAAATTGCTAGCGTAAATTATATTATAGTTAATGCTTATGGCTTCAATTCTCAAACAGAGAACAACAGTTTTTTTGATATTTTGGATGAACGACTCTCTTACTGGTTGTCTAAGTTCCCAAACTCTTCTATCGTTTTGGGCGGAGATTGTAATACCGTGTTAGATAATTGCCTAGATAGGTTGCCTGCAAGGAATGCAGACTCCTCTAATATTTATGTGAAGACGCTCTTACATAGTTTTAATTTAACCGATATATGGAGAGATACTCACCCGCTACAGAAATCATATACATGGAGCAACAAAACGTTATCAAGGCAGTCTCGCATTGATTTCTGGCTTGTATCCAAGGATCTGAAGAATGTAGTTGCGAACATTTTACCAGCGCCCCTATCTGATCATAAGACTATTCAAATTCTCATTCCCTCTCTCTCTCCCGGTTCTCCTAAAACCTCTTATTGGAAACTTAATAGTACTCTCCTTAAACATAAGGAAGTGACTTCTAAAATTGAGAGTTTTATCCGGCTTTACTGGGACAAAGCTCAAAGTGAGAATCTTTTTAGCAACAATTGGGAGTTGTTAAAGTATGAAATTGCTAAATTTCTCAGGAAATACAGTAGTGATTTAGCTAAAAAAAGAAGAACAGAGGAAAACGACACTATACTTAAAATTACGTCTTTAACTTCTAAGCCTTTAGATGTACTTACTGAGTCAGAACAGTTGGAGCTTACTAATCAGCAGCATAGGTTGGACGAGATATATAAAAGAAAAGCGGAAGGTGCTTTTGTTAGATCTCGCCGTAAGTGGCTCGAAGAGGGTGAGCAGAACTCTGCATATTTCTTTAGACTACAAAAGCAGCAATCAAAAAATAACACTATTCAACAATTAAGCATTGATGGAACGATTACTGACGATTCAAAGAAAATTGCCAAGTATTGTGCTAGATTTTACAGTGATCTATACACCTCAAGATATTGTCCCCAAGATGCCACATGTTTTTTAAATTCTATTCAATTACTACTGCTATTAATCATCTAAAAATTAATAAATCACCCGGACCGGACGGCTTTACTGCCGAATTTTATAAGCATTTTTCTCTGAGTCTAGCCCCGTTTTTAAAAGAAGTTTTTGCTGAGAGTGTTTATAGAGGTTCCTTGCCACCTACATTAAGTCAGGGTCTAATTACACTCATTCCTAAGCCTAAGAAAGATTCTCTCCTGTTGGATAATTGGCGCCCCATTTCCTTATTAAATAGTGACTATAAGATTTTTGCTCTGATACTTGCCAAGAGACTTAAATCCGTACTAGACTCTATTATTGAGAGCCAATCTGGGTTCATGCATAATAGACATATCTCAAATAATGTGCGTTTGATTTTAGATTTATTAGACTACTCTGAGCTGGTTCATGAAGACAGTTTTATTCTTTTCTTAGACTTTTACAAAGCCTTTGATTCTTTAGAGCACGATTTTATATTGGAAACCTTAAAAAAGTTTGGTTTTGGTCAGTTCTTCTGCAGATCGGTCCAGACTTTGTACACTAATGGGAACGGTTCTATTAAATTAAGCAATGGTACATCCCCAAGGTTTGATTTAAAGCGCGGAGTACGGCAAGGGTGTCCTCTTTCTGTTTACCTGTTCCTTCTCGCTGCCCAACTTCTTAATTTACACATTAAAAACAGTCCTATTAAAGGCATTAGTGTGGCAAATAATCATATTTTAATCAGTCAGTTGGCGGACGATACAGCCCTGTTTCTGGTAGATGCTTCACAGGTTTCAGTTGCGATTAACCTTATTCATTCTTTTTCTAAAGCTTCTGGTCTCACCCTCAATCTTAGTAAATGTGAACTGTTACCAGTGAATAACTGCTCTGCTTCCGTAGTGTGTAATATCCCTGTAAGAGATTCAGTCACTTATCTTGGTGTTCATATCACCAAAGATAGAAAAGCCAGAGGTAAGTTAAACTTTTCTCCCCTCATTGAGAAAACGCAAAAAGTTTTCAACCGATGGTTACAAAGAGATCTTTCTTTGAAAGGCAGAGTTCTAATCAAGGCGGAAGGTATTTCTCGTTTAACCTATGCTGCTCAGTCATTACATGTAGATAACTCCTTTTGTAAATCTGTTGATAAGATGCTATTTAATTTTCTATGGAAAAATAAAACTCACTATATTCGTAAGTCTGTAGTTCTGAATTCTTACAACAAAGGGGGCTTAAACTTCATAGACTTTAGCTCGCTCAACAACACATTCAAGATAAATTGGATCAAGCAATATCTCAAAAACCCTACTTCCATCTGGAATTTTATTTCTCATTATGTCTTTTCAGTTAGGTGGCCTAAAATTTATTCTGCTCTGCAACTATAAAATACAAAAAATACCAGTTAAACTCTCCAATTTCCACCAACAGGCTCTTTTGGCATGGGCTTTGCTTTACAAGCACAACTTCTCTCCACAGAGGTGTTATATATGGAACAATTTTAATATTGTTTATAAGAATAAGTCGCTTTTTTACGATAATTGGTTCAACAATGGTATAGTCAGTCAACTCTTTAATAAGAATGGACTACTTTTCAGTTATTCAGAATTTCTTGCCAAATATAAGATTCCAGTAAGCCCAAGAGAGTTTTCTATAGTTTTTGATGCTGTGCCCTCAGGTCTTCGTATGTTATTCAGGTCTTGTGATATCTCTCCGCCTTTATCAATGTCTCCTCCAGATCCAACTCAGTTTCCGTTAGGTAAAGTCTGTTTCTCTACCTATAAAGCATCGAACTCCAAAATTAGATCCTTGTTTCAGGCGGACATAGTCTCAATTTCTCCTGCATCCTTCTATTGGAATAAGTTTGACCTTAACATTGACTGGGAAAAAGTCTGGTCCCTACCCCAGAAGTTCCTTTTAACTAACAAAATTAAAGACGTCTCATTCAAGTTACTACACAGGTTTTACCCCACAAATGTTTGCTTAAATAAGTTTAGGAATGACATCGATGTAAAATGCTCCTTTTGTGGCTTGCTTCCTGAAACTATTTCGCATTTATTTCTGGTCTTGTTAATTCCATAGTATAAGCTTCTGGAAAGCATTAATTCATTTTTAGTTGACATATTCTTCCTGAGTTCTCCCTGTACTACAAAAATGTAATTTTTGGTTGTTTTAGTGACTGTGGGAAGGACAATGGTGCACTCTTTCTAGTAAACCTAATCTTTTTTGTTGCCAAATTCCATATTCATAAATGTAAATTCAGTAATAAAAAAACACTTTTTTCAGTGCTAAAAACTGAAATGGAACAGTATATTTCTACTATCTCTTCCATGCAAAACAGAAAAGCTGTTAAAACTGTGGTTAATTGTACTAATTTCAATGTTTTTATTTGATTGATAATCTTGTGTTTATGTGTCTCTTATTTTGTATGTTTTAATTTCTTTCTTTTTTTCTTTTTTAATGTTTCTGTCTTTTTTTGTTAAACTTTTGCTATTTTGATTGTATTGTTGATTATTTGCAATAAAAAAAAAAAAAAAAAATTTGAAAAAATTTGAAAAAATGTAGGGCGGGGCTTGATTCCATCCTTCGGGAATTGATTGGATCGTTGGAGGACACTGACACTGACAGGTTCTCTGAGAGGCTGTGCTCCGATAGCCGCACCCTTTCGCCATTGCATGTGACCGGAAGAAAAGAGAGGTCGTTTCGAGGGGGGAGGGAAGGGTAATGTATTTGATTAAAGATTATAAGGTTACATGAATTTTAAAAAAATAATGAAGTGCACAGATAAATAATTTATAATAAACACTACAATATTACATACAAAAAGAAGATTTATCAAATTTGATTTCATGCCGACTTTAAGTATAGATGCTCCCTTATACGTTTATTATAGCAAAACCACGATTATTGATTACCATTTGTGTAACAGAAATATAAGAGAAATACAAAAATATCGTTTTAAGGTACATTGTTTACTTGTACCATTTCATTAACTTACAAAACCAGTGAGCAATGATGAGGTAAGGTCTTGAGTGATCGTGATTTAGACCATTCCAAGCCTGCCAAAGCGTCACAATTTAACTGCACCAATAATCTGTAGCGTCACACCTCTACACAAATAACCTCATCTTTATTATAAACCAATAACTATGATAACAACCGTAAACATATTTCCGTCAGGAAGCAGCGCTTTTTTGCGCATGCGTACAACAAATCGAGTCACGTGCTGTAGTTGGACATGGGCGTGGCTTCTGACGTCACACTTGGATGGGCGTGGCTTCTGACATCACACTTGGATGTGGGCCAGGGGCCTGTTTCAGAAAGGAGGTTAAGTGAAAACTCTGAGTATGTTAACCCTGAAATGAGGGAAACTCTGGGTTTTCCGTTTCAGAAAGGGAGGTAAGTCAAACCTGAGAAAGCAGAGTAAGTCAAGCCCGTTTCTGAAAGAGAGGTAACTTATACTCAGAGTCAGTTACCATGGTAACTTACTCTGTGAACCTAACCTGGTCGGGAGCAGGTTTTCTTCAGTAAACCCAGAGTTTCTTGCGGTCTCCTCCCCTTTTTAAAGAGGAAGTGGTGTTTAAACACCAACAATAATGCTAAAATGACACATTCTTTAAGGAATATATATTGTTTGTCCATGGTTTAATTGACTAAATCTGTTTTGCAGCACTTTGCCAAAAAATAAAAGGATTAAAACGTTTGCTAAACTTTTATTTGATTACCACCGTTTTTGATAATATATTTGTATTAAATCATTAAAAAAAATCGGGATAAAAAAAACATTTCATAGCACTCAATAATTTTTTTAACATAATTTAATAAGTTATTAATGATAAAAAATAAGATGTTAATCTAATTCATAATCAATTATTGAAATTAGTTGATTAGATATGTTTTATTGAACAAATGTTTAATTTATTTAACTGTCATTTTAACTGATGATAATAATAACCATAATTTACTAATGCAGTTTATATATTTAATGGGGAAAAATCAAAGATAACATCAGTAGACTATGGAGTGCCGCAAGGATCTGTCCTAGGCCCTCTGCTATTCTCAATATATATGCTGCCACTTGGTAATATTATAAGAAAACATGGAATTAATTTTCACTGTTATGCTGATGACACTCAATTATATATCTCATCACGACCAGATGAAAACACTAACTTATCTAACTTGACAGAGTGTCTAAAAGATATAAAATGCTGGATGACGTGTAATTTCCTGCTATTAAATTCAGATAAAACGGAGGTATTACTTATTGGTCAAAAAAACTACCCACAAAATCCCTTACAATACAACTTTAATTTAGAAGGATGTCCTGTTACTCTATCCACTACAGTAAAAGACCTGGGTGTTATGCTAGACCGCAACTTGACTTTCGAAAATCATATTTCATATGTTACAAGAACAGCCTTTTTCCACCTTAGAAACATTGCTAAGCTACGTAACATACTATCTGTTTCTGATGCAGAAAAGTTAGTTCATGCATTCATGACCTCGAGACTAGATTACTGTAATGCTTTATTAGCTGGTTGTCCTGCATCCTCAATAAACAAGCTACAGTTAGTCCAAAATGCAGCCGCTAGAGTTCTTACTAGATCAAGAAAATATGATCATATAACACCAATTTTATCATCTCTACACTGGTTACCTATTAAGTTCCGTATCAATTACAAAGTATTACTACTGACTTATAAAGCTCTAAATGGTTTAGCTCCTGTGTATTTAACAGACCTTCTATCGCCCTACAATCCATCGCGCTCTTTAAGATCACAAAATTCGTGGCTTCTGGTCGTTCCTAGGATATCTAAGTCTACTAAAAGAAGGGAGGGCGTTCTCACATTTATCTCCTAAACTCTGGAATAGCCTTCCTGATATTGTTCGAGACTCAGACTCGCTGTCCCAGTTTAAAACTAGATTAAAGACGCATCTCTTTAACCAAGCATTCACTTAATGCTTACCTTTTATACTACTTCTGAATCAGTTCGAATGCATTAATATTATGAACATCAGCTATGCTAATTATTTCCCATCTGCCTTTCTGCTGTTATCTCGGGACGCTAGTCCCGAGGTAAATAGCGTTCGTCAGCTCCAGTTTGTATCCAGCCTCTCACGGAGACTTCAGATGCCCCAACACCTGTGATGAGACGACTAAACGCCTGTGGAGAGACGACTCGACGCCTGTGAAGAGACGACTAAACACCGGCGATATGTTATGCCTAAATTTATACATGATTAACTAACTGTATTTTTTCTTTGTACATTTCTGAAATGCACTTTCTGTAAAGCTGCTTTGAGACAATGTGTATTGTGAAAAGCGCTATACAAATAAACTTGAATTGAATTGAATTGAATATTTAATAATTGTTTAATACCATAAACCGTGATATTTTCTGAGACGGTTATCATACTGTGAAACTCTCATACGTTACAACATGGGAGAGTCCCCCACCCCGCTGTTAAACAAGTAACTCAGCAACTTTTACTCACATTTTAAATTAGTTACTTTTTACTTTTACTTGAGTAGATTTTTAGACTGGTATTTTTACTTGTATAATGTATCAAAGTAATAGTAGCCTACTTTAGGTTGAATAACATTCTTCCAGTTTCACCTCTGATATTATAACAGTAAGTTACTCTAAAATATTTATGAATTACTAACTACAAATGACATCTTCAACAGTGTAATTAGATGAATGTAATAATTACTATCTTTAGAAAGTATTGGTCTACATATTACTAATTACTAAATCCTATATCAACCTCAACCACTTGAACAATACAAGGAGAGGCAAGAAACTGCACTTTTAATGCTTTCAAATTAACAATATACAATGTATTTTAAATCCCCTATTGTTTTATACTGAATTGGTCTATAGTTTATGCAGTAGCATATTTAATGTAATTGCATCATATTTTATTTTAAATTACAGAAGAATTAAGAGTAATCCCTTTAATTAAATGACAATATTTGGATTACTTGGTAATTAATTACACTCAACACCTCTTTTTGTCTGGCGCTGTTGCCATGGTGACTCATAATATCTGCGCTCCATTGATAATGGCTTTTTATAGTTGTGGTGCACGCGCTTAACTCAGAGTGAGTCAACTCAGAGTTGATTGAACTTACTCATTTCAGCTGTTCTGTAACCGAAAACTCAGAGTTTCCCATCTCAGGGTAAGTCAACTCAGAGTTCAAGTTTTAACTCAGAGTTGGTTGAACCTCCTTATTGAAACAGGCCCCGGGTTGGATATCCACCGCAGGATGCAGCGAGCTGTACTTGTTCCCTCGCAAAGATATTTGCGTTCCCACGCAAAACCTGGGGCACGTTCAAGATCACAACGGTGCGCAACGGTTTGCTACGGTTTCCGCGTTGAACGTCATGTTTCCTGGAAACGGCTTGCACCGGTGTGCAACGGGGTTTGAGATGCGTTTTCTCTTGTTTGGTGGGCGTGTCAGAACTGGGGCCTGTTTCAATAAGGAGGTTCAACCAACTCTGAGTTAAAACTTGAACTCTGAGTTGACTTACCCTGAGATGGGAAACTCTGAGTTTTCGGTTACAGAACAGCTGAAATGAGTTGGTTCAATCAACTCTGAGTTGACTCACTCTGAGTTAAGCGCGTGCATCACAACTATAAAAAGCCATTATCAATGGAGCGCAGATATTATGAGTCACCATGGTAACAGCGGCAGACAAAAAAAGGTCTTGGGTGTAATTAATTACCAAGTAATCCAAATATTGTAATTTAATTAAAGGGATTACTCTTAATTCTTCTGTAATTTAAAATAAATATGATGCAATTACATTAAATAGGCTACTGCATAGACTATAGACCAATTCAGTATAAAACAATAGTGGATTTAACATACATTTTTAAAAGGTATATTTTTTATGTAACCTTCTCCCTCTACACACTTTGATCAATTCAAGAATAATTCATGCAATTGTATATTGTTAATTTGAAAGCATTAAAAGTGCAGATTCTTGTCTCTCCTTGTATTGTTCAAGTGGTTGAGGTTGAGGTTGATATAGGATTTAGTAATTAGTAATATGTAGACCAATATTTATAAAGATAGTAATTATTACATTAATCTAATTACACTGTTGAAGATGTCATTTGTAGTAACTATAACTATTTTAGAGTAACTTACTGTTATAATATCAGAGGTGAAACTGGAAGAATGTTATTCAACCTAAAGTAGGCTACTATTACTTTGATACATTTTTACTGAAGTACAAGTAAAAATACCAGTCTAAAAATCTACTCAAGTAAAAGTAAAAAGTAGCTCATTTAAAATGTGAGTAAAAGTTGCTGAGTTACTTTTTTGGGGTGGGGACTCTCCCATGTAGGTTTTGGGTTGGGTTGGGGGTGGGGGACTCTCCCATGTTGGGTTGGGTTGGGTTGGGTTGGGGTGGGGGACTCTCCCATGTAGGGTTGTAACGTACGAGAGTTTCACAGTATGATAACCATCTCAGAAAATATCACGGTTTATGGTATTAAACAATTATTAAATATATAAACTGCATTATTAAATTACGGTTATTATTATCATCAGTTAAAATGACAGTAAAATAAATTAACCATTTGTTCAATAAAACAAATCTAATCAACTAATTTCAATAATTGATTATGAATTAGATTAACATCTTATTTTTCATCATTAATAATTATTAAATTATGTTTAAAAAATAATTGAGTTCTATGAAATGTTTTTTATTCCAATTTTTTTTTAAAAATGATTTAATACAAATATATGATCAAAAACGGTGGTAATCAAATAAAAGTTTAGCAAACGTTTTAATCCTTTTATTTTTTGGCAAAGTGCTGCAAAACAGATTTAGTCAATTAAACCATGGACAAACAATATATATTCCTTAAATAATGTTTAAATACATTTTAGTATTATTGTTGGTGTTTAAACACCCCTTCCTCTTTAAAAAGGGGAGGAGACCGCAAGAAACTCTGGGTTTACTAAAGAAAACCTGCTCCCGACCAGGTTAGGTTCACAGAGTAAGTTACCATGGCAACTGACTCTGAGTATAAGTTACCTCTCTTTCAGAAACGGGCTTGACTTACTCTGCTTTCTCAGGTTTGACTTACCTCCCTTTCTGAAACGGAAAACCCAGAGTTTCCCTCATTTCAGGGTTAACATACTCAGAGTTTTCACTTAACCTCCTTTCTGAAACAGGCCCCTGCAGTCCAATCAGCAGCAACATGTAAATAAAGCATGCGGTATTAAAGAGAACTCGCACAATGGAAGTAATTTACAAATGTGTTCGATACGCAACAACTGAGGATATTAGAAGACATGTTTGTCGTAAGTTTTATTGTAAAGATATAGGATATCAACATAATGATGTAGTTGTTTATATTTTTAGCTTCATTGCAAGTGTATGACATTTGGTATAGAAATAAACAATGCATGTAAAGTGCTTTTCCTAAAAATGAGAAAGAAAATACAGGTTATTAATAAAACAGTATGAACAACAAATAAAGTCAGTATGTGAGGCTAAATAGATGTGTTTTAGTCTTTATTAGGTACAGTAAGATGTCCTTCCATTTCAGTTTCCACAAATCCCTTCGCTCGATTGGGATGTTCTCTTGTGTTCTGGGCGGCAAGTGCAGTAACTGTAACATCGGGCATATTTTGTAGTATTAAACACATATTTATACTGACTTAATCATGCTCCGAAAATTCTTCACAAAGAAAGAACACAAAAAGCCTTCTCAGCTGCCGTAGTTGCAACTCTTGCGTCATCACAACAGTGCGTTCAACGCGTCACCGTTTCTGTTTAAAAAACGTTCTGCAACGTTTTGTCGGCGCTGAACGCAGCCCTGTTGTGAGCTCGGGGACAGACACTTCCTGTTTAATGTCCCGCTGGCAGTGCTTCAGAGCTCCGTACGTTAATGGAGCGTTCAGTGAAGTTGGCAATATATTCAAATAGGATATTCGAACTTCCCGGATCAATATTCTTGAGCTAAACGTTGTTAAAACACAAACGACACCTATTTACAATCACAGTAACCTAGACAACGAGCTAATTCTCCTCAAAACGAGCTTATTTATTTGTAAATAAAAGACAAGAGTGGTTAATGTTATGAACATATTATCATGTTACAGTTCAGCCTATTATTGGTTTTTTATTTCCACTTCCCTTTTATCCAAAGAGACGGAACTATTTGCACTGTATTTATCAATGGGAAATACATCATGCTAAAATAATCTGTCATGTAGGCCTACTGTGGCTCACATTACTGGGGTCTTGCAAGTCGCAGTTACGTGACCAGCAACATTTCTGCTTCAAATATTGTGCGTAGTTTACAGTGAGTGGCGGTTTCAGACATTATTAAGTGCCTTTGTTGGTGCCGCACTTGTGCTGACTCTTATTCTGCCTGACAGACAGAAAAGCTTACTGAAGGCGGAGCGGTTTGATCAATCAGATGAAAGGGGCGTTTCAGCGCCGCCCACGTGTGCAAATGAAATATCGAACCCATAAACCGATTTGTAAACCACAAACGAAAAATGAAAAATCGAGCCAAAATTTATTTTTTCGTTTTTTAAACTAAACAAAAAAAAAACCGAGCTGGTTTTCGGTCAGGGGATCTGTGGATAATCCGTAATTCGTTTGTAATAATAAAACGAAAATACCGTTTTTCTGTTTTTTGTTTCAATGAAAAACCAAATAACCGTTTTTGGTGTCAGAATCAAAAAACGAAAAACCAATTAAAAACGGCCCGTTTTTCGTTTTTGGCGATCATTTTTATCGTTATTCCTTTTTGAACAAAAAATGAAGATAGTCTTTGAACTTCAGTCAATTTGTTTTTCGTTTATAAACCAAAAACGGAAGTCACGTGGTCTATTCCTTTTTTGGAAGCGGTACTAACCGGAAACACTTTCAAAATAAAAGTAGCTATAGTTAGCGAGGTGATTGTAGACTAAAAGTGAACTAATAGCATTTTTTAGTACAAGTACAGTAGCACTGGGTGTTGAAAAAAACACTTTAGTTAACTGAAATAAAAATTAAAAATAATAAAATAATAACTCTGGCTGTTAGGGAGAATTAAACATTTGTAAGACCATTGGTGACCTGTAACTTCCGATTAAGACAAGTGAACTCAGGTAGCAGGTAGCCTATTTATTTATAAGTTTCTATTATTTAATTCACATTTTAGTTTTGGAACATAATATTATTTATAGCCCTTCTTGCTATGTGGAAGCTCAACCAGCAGAGGTCTTTCTACCCCCTTCCTTCAAGCACTGCTACCAGCAGAAGCTGATCTCTGAGTTTAAAGGGTGTGCAGAACTTCACCTGCCTTCCAGCTCCTCTTTCTATGGCACTATATCTGCTAAACACGCTCAGCTTCCACCATCTACTGTTTACACCTTCTGTGTCAAAACAAAACTCTTCCAAAACAAATCTATAAAGTTGTATTCTTTTTATTTTCCTTTGCATTTTTCTACAGTGTAATATAGCCTACTTATTATGTTAGTTAAGTAGATGAAATATTTTGTATGCAGCTTGTAGTTCTCATAGTTAGGCCTATGTAGACTTGTGTGTGAAACCTAGCATTACTCAGTCTAAAATGATCTCTAGCTCTGGGACGTTCAGATCTTTAAGTGCTTTTTTGGGTTTAATTCTGTTTGATGAACCACCAGGGAAAGGCAGTGCTCTGTACTCTTGGTACTTGTGTAAAGTAAAATAAAAGTTAAATCATTTAGTTTTTCTCCCTGGTACTCATCTCAGGACCTTCCAGATTTGACCCAATAGAGGCTGTGAGCCTGTCCACTGTGTGCAGGGTTTAAGGACTGATGATAGTATCAAGACTGGCCCCATCACCTACCATCACGCTCTCTTCAAATAAATGCTGGACTTGCAGGACAAAGCAGCACACCACTCCTTCCTCCGGCACCAGAAAAGGGCCTTGTCACTTTCAGATATTTACATCATGGTTTATGGTAAGCCACATCTTTGAACTGTGGCACTACTTTTGTGGAATTGGATATTGAAATAAGTGTGTACTAAGACTAATTGTGACATTGGTTCTACAAGTGCGGCACCCACTAGTAATGCTTCTGTTGGAAATAGTGGGACACAAGTGCCACTAAATGGAGTGTAATGGAAACTGTTAAAAGGAGTGACCAGGGCACAAATTAGTGGTTGATTTTCCTTTATCACCAGCCCAACAAACAATACTACTATTATGTTTATGGTAAAAATTTAACATTCACCCAAACAATTTTTTTGTTGTTGTTGTCACATGTAGTATTCTTTATGCTTTTCGGCCCAAATGGACCCGAATCATTTAAAAAACATTTTTTTTAATCATAGCTTCATCGGAATGGTCTGAAATTTGGTGACTTTGATGGTACTTGGTATGAACACCCCAAAAAATTGGGGACAGGATTTGAATAAGCTTTTTTGTGCGTACAATCAACAAATCAGCCACGATCCAGAAAAAAGCACACAACAGTGAAGGGGTGAATCTATAAAACATCAAGAGTGCAAAACAGACACACACACACACACACACACACACACACACACACACACACACACACACACACACACACACACACACACACACACACACACACACACACACACACACACACACACACACACACACACACACACACACACACACACACACACACACACTTTTATACACGTAAACACTAATAAATTCAGATTACATATGTGTTTTGCATTTTTTAAATGCTCAGTTTGTCCACCAGATGGCATCCATCTCATTTCAAAAATTGCTTTCATGAGGCCTAGGCTTGACTCTAAAATGAAATGCAGCTTTAAAGAAAAATATATATATATTTTTAAATAATTTTCTATTATATTAAATGGGGGGGGGGGGGGGGGGGGATGGGTCATAATTGTTGCATAAATATTAATTATAAATCATTTAATTATCTCAAAACACCCAAAAAAGAAAAGAAAAAATATTATAAAAAAACAAGTAAAAAAAAAAAAAATGATGATTTTGTTTTAATAAATATGAATTCAACCCTTCCGGCCCATTTGGACCCGAAGGTCCTGAGTGTGACTCTGAAACGAAGGACCCCAGAGGGTTAAGTTATTTACTTAAATGTATTGTTGTTATTCTAGTTCTCATGGCTGTGCTGTGTTTATTTAATTTGATTGACTGTTTCTTCTTTTGATTCTCTCTCAGTTGTTTTCTTACGTTAGCTGTTTATTGCTGTTATTTGGCTGGTTGTCTCTTGGTTTTGTGTTTGTTTGTCTTTTCTCTTCCTCAGGCCCCCATCCCCGTTCTCTTACTGGTGTTGTCATTTCTCTGTGGTGTCTGTTCTGTTGTATGGTGTCTGTGGCATCCCCAAATCAATTTATAATTAAATAAATAATAAAACAAATGAGTATAGTAATACTCTTGTTAAGTGTAAAATGTGTCTGGCGCAACATGTTATCCAGCTCCTCAGGCTGTGGTGCAGCACTGACTAAACAACCTTCATGGCAAGTGGTCCAGACAAGGCCCCTGCCATGAGTAAAGCAATTCATCATTTTCCAATATGATGGTTCAAATTTCAAAAACTTCACTTTTATTTTACTTTACACAAGTACCAAAGGTACAGAGCACTGCCTTTCCCTGGTGGTTCACCAAATAGAATTAAACCCAAAAAAGCACTAAAAGATCTAAAAATATTGACTGGGTAATGCTAGGTTTTACACGGTCTACATAACTAATGAGAACTACTAGCTGCATAAGAAAATATTTCATCTACTTTACACTGGAGAAAAATGCAAAGGAAAATAAAAAGTATACAACTTTATAGATTTGTTTTGGAAGAGTTTTGTTTTGATATAGACACAAGTCAAAAGGTCAAACCCTTGTTGCCTGTTGTGCACAGAAGGGGGTAGAGTGACCTCTGCTGGTCGAGCTTCCACATAGCAAGAAGGGCTAATATGTTACAAAACTAAAATGTGAATTGAATAATATAAATTTACAAATAAATAGGCTACCTCCTATCCTAAGATACATATAAAATGAGTTCACTTGTCTTAATCTGAAGTTACAGGTCACCACTGGTCTTACAAATGTTTAATTCTCCCTAACAGCCAGAGTTATTATTTTATTAGTTTTAATTTTTATTTCAGTTAACTAAAGTGTTTTTTTCAACACCCAGTGCTACTGTACTTGTACTAAAACATGCTATTAGTTCAGTTTTAGTCTACAATCACCTCGCTAACTATAGCTACTTTTATTTTGAAAGTGTTTCCGGTTAGTGCCGCTTCCAAAAAAGGAATAGACCACGTGACTTCCGTTTTTGGTTTATAAACGAAAAACGAATTGACTGAAGTTCAAAGATTCTCTTCATTTTTTTTTCAAAAAGGAATAACGATAAAAATGATCGCCAAAAACGAAAAACGGGCCGTTTTTAATTGGTTTTTCGTTTTTTGATTCTGACACCAAAAACGGTTATTTGGTTTTTCGTTTTGAAACAAAAAACAGAAAAACGGTATTTTCGTTTTATTATTACAAACGAATTACGGATTATCCAGAGATCCCCTGACCGTTTTCATTTCTCGTTATTCCATTGGGATCTCTGGATAATCCGTAATTCGTTTGTAATAATAAAACGAAAATACCGTTTTTCTGTTTTTTGTTTCAAAATGAAAAACCAAAAAACCGTTTTTGGTGTCAGAATCAAAAAACGAAAAACCAATTAAAAACGGCCCGTTTTTCGTTTTTGGCGATCATTTTTATCGTTATTCCTTTTTGAACAAATAATGAAGAGAGTCTTTGAACTTCAGTCAATTCGTTTTTCGTTTATGAACCAAAAACGGAAGTCACGTGGTCCATTCCTTTTTTGGAAGCGGTACTAACCGGAAACACTTTCAAAATAAAAGTACCTATAGTTAGCGAGGTGATTGTAGACTAAAACTGAACTAATATAACGTTTTTTAGTACAACTAAAGTAGCACTGGGTATGAAAAAAACACTTTAGTTAACTGAAATAAAAATTAAAACTAATAAAATAGTAACCCTGGCTGTTAGGGAGAATTAAACATTTGTAAGACCATTGGTGACCTGTAACTTCAGATTAAGAAAAGTTAACTGATTGTATATGTATCTTAGGATAGCAGGTAGCCTATTTATTTATATGTTTCTATTATTTAATTCACATTTTAGTTTTGGAACATATTATTTATAGCCCTTCTTGCTATGTGGAAGCTCAACCAGCAGAGGTCTTTCTACCCCCTTCTCTACCCCCTTCAAGCACTGCTACCAACAGAAGCTGATCACTGAGTTTGAAGGGTGTGCAGAACTTCACCTTCCAGCTCCTCTTTCTATGGCACTATATTTGCTAAACACGCTCAGCTTCCACCATCTACTGTTACACCTTCTGTGTCAAAACAAAACTCTTCCAAAACAAATCTATAAAGTTGTATTCTTTTTATTTTCCTTTGCATTTTTCTCCAGTGTAATATAGCCTACTTATTATGTTAGTTAAGTAGATTAAATCTTTTTTATGCAGCTTGTAGTTCTCATTATGTAGACTTGTGTGTGAAACCTAGCATTACCCAGTCTAAAATGATCTCTAGCTCTGGGACTTTCAGATCTTTAAGTGCTTTTTTGGGTTTAATTCTGTTTGATGAACCACCAGGGAAAGGCAGTGCTCTGTACTCTTGGTACTTGTGTAAAGTAAAATTAAAGTGAAGTTAAATCATTTAGTTTTTCTCCCTGGTACTCATCTCAGGACCTTTCAGATTTGACCCAATAGAGGCTGTGAGCCTGTGCACTGTGTGCAGGGTTTAAAGGAGCATTTCACCCATTTCAACATGAATCTTTATTGAAAGTGGATCATATATGTAGTCGAAATGTAAAATAATTTTTGAATTTGTTGCCCTCTTGACCGAGAAAAGACAGAAAATAACCGAAGGGTGCATTTGTATGAAAGACTACAACACCCACAATGCACCACATTGCACAGCTCCAAGGCACACCCACTAATCCGGAACTGCGCGCACATCAAAGAAATCATTCTTTCGTCAACAAGGCTAACGTTAGCTGCCACCAGAGTTTGAAATTCATTTCACGCAAAATTTCTAGTAAGTGATAATGAAAGTAAAGAGACACACCGACCGGTCTCGTATCTCTTACAGAGGAGCGGAAGCATAAACGGCAGATCGAGAGAGGAACAGGCCTGATTTTATGTTGTGTGTGGACTTCAGTCTTCAATGAGGGGCTGTTGGCTTATACTTTCGTTGTGTATTTGTTCATTTTACTATTAAAATGTTTAAATGTTCGCCGATTCCAGCCTCCTTCTTCCCACAACAACAAACCCCGTTAACGTTAAGTTACATTGGCAAATTCATTAGTGAATTACTCCTCGTTTGTATTTCTTTCTGAATATGGTGTATTACTGCATGATACCTGGATGTTCAGTCAGTCGAAACTATGGTGGTTCACATCACAACACAAACGTCCCTTCGTTGAAATTCTCTGCAGCAGACGGACTCTATCTGTGTCCGTAGCGCACAGCGAGAGCACAGGCACAGCAGTCCGCCTCAGCTCGAGCCAGTCCGGGCTCCTCGACCGCGACAGGCAGCCGCCTCCTGTTCCTCCATCAGCCTCAGCTGCTCTTCACTATATTGCGGCTCGTAAAGATAGCCACGAACATCGGATTCGAGCAGCAGACTTTCAAAATCCTCTTCTTCCATATCATGTATAGTTTCTTCAGTCATTGTCATACTTCCTATCTCCACAGCGCTCATTAGCTTAGCTTCCAAAAACAAGATGGCGGATATTGATTTCGGTTTCTGCAAGTGAAGTCCCACCCACTGATCTGTAATAGGCCTGTAGGGTGAGTGGGTCCCACACCCTGGAATAATAATGAGCTAATGTTTGTAGTCTATACACTTTTCAATGAAATTTATCTTCCGTCCTATCGTGACGCAAAATGACGATATTTACGTCACGATAGGACGGAAGTAAAACACTTAAATCCTTTTTTCTCCCATCTCATAAAAAAAACAAGCAAAATTCCACCATCATTATAATATATGACTGGGTTTCTAACAATACAAACCTTAATGCAAATGGGTGAAGTGACCCTTTAAGGACTGATGATAGTATCAAGACTGGCCCCATCACCTACCATCACGCTCTCTTCAAATAAATGCTGGACTGGGACAAAGCAGCACACCACTCCTTCCTCCGGCACCAGAAAAGGGCCTTGTTGTCACTTTCAGATATTTACATTATGGTTTATGGTAAGCCACATATTTGAATTGTGGCACTACTTTTGTGGAATTGGATATTGAAATAAGTGTTTACTAAGACTAATTGTGACTTTGGTGCTACAAGTGCGGCACCCAGTGTCACTAGTAATGCTTCTGTTGGAAAAAGTGGGACACAAGTGCCACTAAATGGAGTGTAATGGAAACTGTTAAAAGGAGTGACCAGGGCACACATTAGTGGTTGATTTTCCTTTATCACCAGCCCAACAAACAATACTACTATTATGTTTATGGTAAAAAATTAACATTCACCCAAACAATTTTTGTTGTTGTTGTTGTCACATGTAGTATTCTTTATGCTTTTCATTAAGTTATTTATTTAAATGTATTGTTGTTATTCTAGCTCTCATGGCGTGCTGTGTTTATTTAATTTGTTTGACTGTTTCTTCTTTTGATTCTCCCTCATTTGTTTTCTTACGTTAGCTGTTTATTTGCTGTTATTTGGCTGGTTGTCTCTTGGTTTTGTGTTTTTTTTTTTTTTTGTCTTTTCTCTTCCTCAGGCCCCCATTCAACACTCTTACTGGTGTTGTCATTTCTCTGTGGTGTCTGTTCTGTTTTATGGTGTCTGTGGCATCCCCAAATCAATTTATAATTAAATAAATAATAAAACAAATGAGTATAGTAATACTCTTGTTAAGTGTAAAATGTGTCTGGCGCAACATGTTATCCAGCTCCTCAGGGTGTGGTGCAGCACTAAGTAACAACCTTCATGGCAAGTGGTCCAGACAAGGCCCCTGCCATTAGTAAAGCAATTCATCAGCTTCCATTATGATGGTTCAAATTTCAAAAACTTCACTTTTATTTTACTTTACACAAGTACCAAGAGTACAGAGCACTGCCTTTCCCTGGTGGTTCATCAAACAGAATTAAACCCAAAAAAAGCACTAAAAGTGCTTCTACATCTACTTTACACTGGAGAAAAATGCAAAGGAAAATAAAAAGTATACAACTTTATACATTTGTTTTGGAAGAGTTTTGTTATAAACACAAGTCAAAAGGTCAAACCCTTGCTGCCTGTTGTGCACAGAAGGGGGTAGAGGGACCTCTGCTGGTTGAGCTTCCACATAGCAAGAAGGGCTATAAATATGTTACAAAACTAAAATGTGAATTGAATAATAGAAACTTACAAATAAATAGGCTATCTGCTATCCTAAGATACATATAAAATGACTTAACTTGTCTTAATCTGAAGTTACAGGTCACCAATGGTCTTACAAATGTTTAATTCTCCCTAACAGCCAGGGTTACTATTTTATTAGTTTTAATTTTTATTTCGGTTAACTAAAGTGTTTTTTTCATACCCAGTGCTACTTTAGTTGTACTAAAAAACGTTATATTAGTTCAGTTTTAGTCTACAATCACCTCGCTAACTATAGGTACTTTTATTTTGAAAGAGTTTCCGGTTAGTACCGCTTCCAAAAAAGGAATGGACCACGTGACTTCCGTTTTTGGTTCATAAACGAAAAACGAATTGACTGAAGTTCAAAGACTCTCTTCATTATTTGTTCAAAAAGGAATAACGATAAAAATGATCGCCAAAAACGAAAAACGAAAATTTTTTCGTTTTTTGATTCTGACACCAAAAACGTTTTTTTTGGTTTTTCGTTTTGAAACAAAAAACAGAAAAACGGTATTTTCGTTTTATTATTAAAAACAAATTACGGATTATCCAGAGATCCCCTGACCATACACGGACCTTTCTCGTTATTTTGTTTTGTGGTTCAAGAAAAAACAAACTATCAGAACGTACCCCTCACGGTGTAGTATAAACGCCCCCTCAGTTTCACAATATCTCAAAAACAAAAGTGAAAATAAGCAGGAGGGCGTGATTCAACTATTAACACGGTCTCTCGAGTCATTCCTCATAAACCAGAAGGATCACGATGCCGATGGACGAATATCCCCTCACTGTCGAGGGAGACTGGGGACCTCAACACGCTAAAAGTGTGAAAAATAAACTTCATATTCACTTTCAGAGTAAGAAGAAATCTCAGGGAGGAGACTGCGTCGTGCAATATAATGGCGAGAGCAACTCTGCGACTATTCTGTTCAAATCATGTGACAGTAAGTGCTACACAAAACATGAGGAAGATGTTAACAAAATAACACGTTTTTACATAATTATAGCCTATTTATAATAAATAAATAAATGTAATCAAGCTGTTAAAATGTTATCATGATATTCAATATAATAAAAGTATAAAATCACTCAAATAACAATCACTGTCAATTAAAAAGAAAGAAGGAAATGTGAGAACCATATGCAGGCTACAACAACAAAAAGCTTTCATTTGTGAGAGAAAAATTATGTAGGCCTATTGTGATGTTGATGTATCTGATTAAGTCTGGTTGTTTGCGTTTAAGTCCGAGATGCCGTTCTACTTCAGGAAGAACACGTTATTATTATTGACTGTCAGAAAATCAAGTTAAAAGTGAACAAACCAGTGATGCAGAGAAACAAGCAGACAGCACCGGACCAACGGTGAGTGTAATTAGACGTTACTAAATTATCAGTTATAGTTCTACAAATCCCTAGACTGCATCGAATAAATATTTAACAATATGGTCTATCATACAATTCTGAAACTAATTTTATGGCCTACATGTTTTACTGTTTCTTTAGAAAGATGGTTCTTATTTCTCTATATTGTTGAAAGAGGGCGGAGAGAACAAATAACATACTCTACATGATTAATAGTGTTCTCCATTTAGGCCTATGTTCATAAATGCTTTATGTTTGTGTACAGACGGAGCAGGCATGTGGAAATCAGAAACCAAGTAAGTCAATCATCTGAACTTTGTCTCCAGCTGCTTGTATGTGATCTTTTATTGGTTTAGGTTATAACCTGTTATTGCTCATGTATTTACTTCTTTTGAGTTATACATCAGTCATGTAGTTAGTTACTAATTTGTACAAAATCTTATTTTGCTGTTTAATTGCTTATATAGGGAGCCTTAAGCTCCTTCCATTTACAAGAGTGTAAATGGAATGTGTTGTAGTGTATCTGACTAAGCATGATTGTTTGCATTTAAGGCCAAGATGACGTGGTCTCCCATGCAAAACATATTAATGCCACTGACAGTCATCAAATCAAGTTGAAAGAGTTCAAATCCAGTGATGTAGAGGAACAGGCAGACAGCAATGGACAAAGAGTGAGTAAAAGTATTTTAAAATGCTAAATTAAGAATAACAGTGCTTTTCCAAACAAACCATGGACAATTGTCAAGTGAAAACCAAACCCTTTAGATTGTATCAAGCAGTGGGGATTTCTTTATATGGAAGTAAACCAATTACAAATGTTTTTGAAACAAAAAAGATTGTTGAATTGCACTATTTGGAAAAAATATGCATTGCATTAAGCATTAAGTGTCCTGACCGCAGGGGAATCCTGGAAAATGATGTATTGAGGGAATCCCCAGTTCCCTTTCAGTCGGAAAGTCAAACATAGTCAACGTCGATTGAACGGGATCCCGCTAGGGAGCTAATCGTCTTCGAGTACTATTGAACGAGCCAATGTAATTGGCGTGCGGAATTTACATCACACACTCTGCCCCCGCGGCGCGGGTATAAATACGTAAGTGGATGCATGCACTAGTTGCCTTTCACTTCGGAGCCGATCGTTGGATGTCTCTGAAGAGTGCTGTTGTTTACAACGAGCGAGTGTGTCGGTGTTCTTCTGGAAAACTCTCCCAGTGCTGGTGGTTTCCACAGAGCGAGTGCAGCAGTGATCGCGAGCTTTTAGCTCTCAACTGCTGTTTTAACAGCAACAAATTTCTAAAGGTTTGTATGTGTTGATGGATGGTTAGAGGCTGGTTCTCAGTGCCTTTCTTTCCCGAAGTGCATGGAGAGCTTACCAGGTTGTGGACGGCACCTTTCTCTGCCAGAAACTGCCTGAATATCCCATCCGGCAAATCCTGCCCCGGCGGCCCGCCGCTGCCTCCAACCCGCCACCGGTGGCAGTTCCTCCGCCTGCTTGTCGCCGAGGGTATTCCCCGGCCGCCACTCCCACTGGGCCTCCGCAGCTGCCTCCAGCCAGGCCTCAGCATGGAGCCGGTCGCAGTAGGGACGCCCAGCCCGCTCCAGGCGCTGCCAAGCCAGGTGGCAAGCGACAGCTAAAGCATTCCGGCCCGCCCAGGGATGGAGGAGGATGCTCTTGGAGTTGGTCACCGATCCACTCCCTCCCCTGGGCCAGGTGTGGGCCGGGTGGAGTCTTCATTTGTGTGTGTGTGTCTGTTCCACCGCTGGCTTCCAAAATAAGTGGAGCAAGCGGTACCCACACTTCAAAGAAAGGGCAAATTCCTCTGTTCCTGGGTCCCAAGAGGGCAAGTCTGGCGGTGTGCGACCCTGTAAAGCCTTGCAACCCTCAGCCCCTCTTGTTCGCCAGCACGGCAACTGGGTGCGGTTTCGAGGACCCGGTCATCTGCCTTCTCTCACATCCCTGGCCGTCTCGTGGAGACAGGTTAGTGTCGTGCACCACACTCAGACCCTGCTTCGGGCCACCTCTGGGCCTTCTAAGCCGTGTCCCTGTCCTCCACCTTTCTGCCACACCTCGGGTACGTCTGTGGTTCCCTGGCTCTGGCCTGGTTCGTGGAAGCCAAAAAAGATGCTTCCCAACCATTCCAGGGGGCCCCAAACTATACCATCATTTGCTTGGCTTCCGCCCTGCAAATGTGATATTAATCATACCTAGGTGTTGTGCTAAGATGCTCCTAAGATTAGTGATATTCATCACACCTACGTGTTGAGCATTGCTCCTGTCCTGTGTGCACATGTCGCAGTCCTACTGGTAAAGGACACGATGTAGCCTCTTCCTCCAGCCGATATGAAGACCGGTTTCTATAAACCCGTATTTCATTGTACCCTAGAGTGGTGAGTCATAGCCATCTTGGACCTGTGTCAATTGAAACGGGCCCTTTTTCGAAAGCCTCCGTTCAAGTTGCTAACACAAATGCATTTCCAAAACGCTCCGTCCTCAAGGTTGGCCTGCAGCGTTCGACCTGAAGGACAGTACTTCAGATCTCGATCCCTCCGCTCCACAGACCATTCTATGTTTTTGCGTTCGAAGGTGCGAAGTATCAGCACAAGGTCCTACCCTTCGAGTGCTCCATAGCCAGTTCGATCTTCAGGTCAACTGGGAGAGAGTGATCCCGCCCACGGGCTGAGTATCTCTTTTTCAGTTTGATGGCACCCGCGTTCAAACCCCTGGAGAGATTCCAGGCTGGTCCTAACTGGATGTGGAGGTTCAGGTGGCTACCACAGGAACATGTGGTAGTTACCATCACTTCTGCGAGCACTCCCTAAAAATAGGATGTTGTGCTTACGCCAAAAAGAAGTGGAACCTACTCGTTGAGTGAGTCTTCTCTCCGTGAGGAGATCCTGAGAGCGTTCGGACATTTCAGTGCTCTTTCCTGCAAGATGGGTTGGAGTAGGCTGTTTTCCTCCACCTCAAAATAATGTTGCCTCTTGTTTTGACACACATCATGATGCAGAAGCATGGGAAGCACGCCCTGATCGTCAGGTTCCTGAGGGAGCAAGGGAATATCCTTGCGCCCCTCTTTATCCTCTTGGGCCTTATCTCTGCAGAGACTGCCCCTGAGCCACTGCAGGCAGTGAGTTAAAAATTCTGTGTTTAAACAGTCCTCCTGCTCGCATGGTCTCTACTAGAGGGTAGCGACTTGCTCGCTTTCGCCAATGAGTTGTGCCTGGAATTTGGGCCGGCTACTCTCACAAGCTGAGACCCCGGCCTGGATATGTGCCCCAAGGTTCCTACCTCTCTTAAATGGGACTAGGTGGTGAGCCTGCAAGTGCTGCCCCAGAGGAGGCAAACCCAGCACTGACTTTCTCTGTCCGTCTGCTTCGTTGCAGGTTACGTGCACAGAACACAAGCATTAGAACCGCAGACCAGCTCTTATCTGTTAAGGGATTTAGCAGAGAGGGAAGGCTGTTTCAAAGCAAGGTTGGCCCACTGAATGATGGCTGCCTTCATCTTGGTGTAAATTCCGAGATGCACATGTCCACTTAGGTGTTGAGCTCCTCTTAAATGAGTGTGTGCTCCACCTAGGCGTTGACACTAGGGGTGTCATGATTCTCCTAATCCTCGATTCGATTACATTTTCGATTCTAAGTTCACGGTTCGATTCGATTCTTGATTTTTACCTCTATTATTTTTTAAGCACAGGTTGCTGTTGCTCCTAAAAAGCTGACATCAGTTAATCGTGATCTCACACATCTCTGTTATTATCAATGAAGCTGACTGCACAATGAATATTTCATAATATACACTTTTTTTGTTATAATTAGAGGATTTGCCAGCATGCAGAATTCAGCACTGAACAAATAAGACTGTTTTGAGCGGTGAGGGGAGTCTATCTTAAATGCTTCTTATTGGCCATTGCGTTCAAGAAATCAACACATATATGGGTCAGGGGATCTCGTTCAATGCTGCAAAGCATGTTATAAATAGAAACTCTGGCCTGTAAATCGTTTCTATTTTGTTTTAGTTGTTCTTGTTGCTTTTCTGCAACAGATAAATAAAAATGTATTAGTTTTTATGTTTTATTCATAGATATTTCTAGTTTGGGGGAGTCCCTCGAATCGTTTTATTCTCCCGCACACACAGAGTGAGTGTGTATTACCGCTCGCGCCCGCGCTCGCACTCGGCCATCAAATCTAGTCCCGCGCCGCCGCACTTTATTGCGAGTGCACGTCTCTATTCTAGATCAATGGCCCGGTCCGAGGATAGTGACTGGAAATATCGGTTGGGGTCGGGCAGAGAATAAGCTAAGTTAGAGGACTCACAGCCTTTCAACACGTGTGTTTTTTTTCTGCGCCGTGATGAGTCGTCCATGAACGATCCGTCCATTGCCTCTGTCACGCGACAAATGAACAAAAGACTCAGAAGGTAAAGTAATGTAAATTGTTTTTGACTGCATTATGTAGGTGGATGTGTTCGGGGAATTTGCCTGTTAAAAGTATAACGCTCTGCCGCGGCGGTGAAATTCGGGGTGTATTTGCTGCCTTTAACCGCTAAGAGGCGCTACAATCACAGACTTTGAAAAGTGTCCGTTTATTCTCTCTATTGCGTAATCTGCCGCTGCGCCGCGGCTCATTCAGAGCGATTGAAAGCTGGTAGCAGATTAATTTAAGTGAAATGTAGTTAAAATAATTCATCACAATACTTAAATTAAATGGAATAAATAATGAAAACATTTCCATATAAAACATTGCAATAGAAACATATTAGGCTACATCAAGGCTTTCCAAGAGTATAAGACGTTGACGTAACAACGTTCAGGCGGTAGCTCTGTGGTTAACGCAACGACACGGAGATCCAAGAGACCCGAGATCGAATCTTAATATAATATTATGTTGGCCGACAGTATTAATCTTTAACTGTTCTTGATGCTTAAATAGGTGACTGTTTATTTGCGAGTTTATTAACTGTTTATTTATTTAAAGTCAAGCGCTTTGTTTAATTATCAATGGCACATTACAACATTGCTACATTCCTGTAGAGCCGCTACACAGAGGACAAAACTGTTGAAGGAAGATTGTTAGCCGATTGCGTCAGAAAATGAAAATGAAGAAGCTCGTCTTTAGTCTGCTAAATTATTGTGTAATGTAAAAAACACTAAAAATGAAGTGGCTGAACCGTTTAAAAAAAATGCAAAACAGGGTTGCATTTAGACTTTATTTCCATGCAAAAAAGAAACACAGAATCTTATTCTTGCTACATTTTAAATTTGTTTTGCCAAATAAATTGCAGCTAAATTAAACGAAACAGTGGGCTACACATCGAAAATAGTCCAAAGCAACATAAATTAAAAACATGACTTTTGCAGTGGCGGCGTTTCACAAAAACCTAGAGTATGGCATTCCCTCTTGCATAACGTTAAATTACATAAACAACGACATTACCGAACGATATACCTCACATTAACAAAATGCACAAAGCACTGTTAACTTGTAACGCGTTGTGTCAGGAGGGTGTCAGGAGGGAAAGAAAATAGGGATAGCTCACAGCTTATTAGGCCAGACAGAATCGCGGAGGCGATGGGCTACTTGCACATAGAAACCTGACGTCATATCCGCAACGGGTAAATACGGCTCGCTCTCTTCCTGTTTGAAGGCGTACATACACAACGTAGACATTTTCCGCCTAATACTAGAAAACAGTACAACATTATAACACGCATATTCTGTCAGCCCGGGGTTGTTTATTAGCCTAATGTAAGCTAGCAAACTAACGTAAGCCATAAAGTTTGAGATATATAGACTTACCTTCATATCCGTGGATATATGAGAGGCATACATTTTAAAGCCCTTCTCTCTAATTTGCTGGTAGGTGATTTGGAGGAGGACTTACAAAGGCGAAATACGTCCGTTATTGTAAGTTTCGGCAACTCTTGTAAACATCTCATCTCATAGTGTAGAATAGCGCCGAAAAAGACGAGGCCGCATTTCCGGTAAGGAAGTAGTTACGTGCAAGGAGCACATTGGCATCACAACAACTTGAGTTTTATTCACCAATCAAATTCGGGGCAACTATCTGTACCACGCTCCGTCCACATCGTTATCAAACAAACAAAACCAGTTACAATAAAATGAACGTGAGTTGAGAGCGTACATTTGCACTACGTGCCTGTCTTTTTAGCAAATAGATTAAATTGAATATCAACAGTGGCGTAGGGCGAGGGCGTGAGGTGCTTGAAAGCAGCTTTTGACGCATTCGACCCGAGTTCGAATCCGCCTTTTGTCGAACTCTCTCTTCTCCCTTTTCCCAACACCGAAACAGTGATATGGCTTTGTGCCTTTATAAAACAGCACAAGACTGCAATTAAGTAGCCTATATAGCCATTCTGTTTGTGCTGCGTGATTTAAAGTGCACACTTTGCTCACGCAATCAGCATGGTGATCTGGTGTTTTCTCCAAAATAAAACCTTTATTTCTTGCAGGTGAAGAAATTAAGACTCGTTTATATGAAAGGAATATTTCATAAATAAATAAGCCCAGATTTTACAGTGGGAAACCGTGTTTAATTACTCCAACATCATTTAATGTAAACTGCATTTATGACAAACAAAGAACTACACATATGTATATACTATAGGCCTAAAGAGGCACATTAAAGGGATACTCCACCGTTTTTTCATATTAGACAATGTTATTCTCTTATCTAAGATGATTTGATACATGCCTCTCTCGTCTCAGTGCGTGCACTTAATCGCTCTGTCGGGCGGAGAAATTTGAGAGCAGTTAGCTTAGCCCCATTCATTGTATATGGGCCAAACAGAGATGAAGTTAGAAGCGACCAAACAAATCCACGTTTTCTCTATTTAAATATAGTTACACGAGTAGTTACACGACCAAGTATGGTGACTCTAAATAAAATGTGGCGCTTTTTATAAGCGGGTAAAATGGATAACTATAATGTATGGCGGAATAGCACTTATTAGGAGCACTTCACTCGGCGCTGTAATATCTTCACTCGTGAAAAGTCCTCTCCCCCCTCTCCCTCTCCCTGTCATTTCCGTCAATAGAACCAACGTGACTTTTACCTGTGCTACTAGCAAACTGCAAGAGATCATTTACAATGGCGGACTATGTAGATAATTATGACTTGTTTGTAGCAGACCCAGAGCCATATCTGTTTGAACCCGAGTACACAGAGGAGAAACTTATGGAAGCTTGTTTCCGCCACAGAATGAAAAATAAAAAAGGTAATTGTCGCAGATATAAAGTCGCAATTGCGTGTTATAAAGTCAGAATTGCGAGATATAAAGTCAGAATTGCGAGAGATAAAGTCAGAATTGCGAGATATAGTCAGAATTGTGAGATATAAACTCGCAATTGCGAGTTATAAAGTCCAATTATATGGGGGGAAAAAGACGGACTTTTTTTCCTCTCAGAATAGTTTATCTCACAATTCTGACTTTATAACACGCAATTGCGACTTTATATCTCACAATTCTGAGTTTATATCACGCAATTGTGACTTTATATCACGCAATTCTGACTTTATATCACACAATTCTGACTTTATAACACGCATTGCGACTTTATATCTCGCAATTGTGAGAAAAAAAGTCAGAATTGTGAGATAAAAAGTCGCAATTACCTTTTTTATTTTTCATTCTGTGGCGGAAACAAGCTTCCATAAGTTCCTCCTCTGTGTACTCGGGTTCAAACAGATATGGCTCTGGGTCTGCTACAAACAAGTCATAATTATCTACATAGTCCGCCATTGTAAATGATCTCTTGCAGTTTGCTAGTAGCACAGGTAGAAGTAAAAGTCACGTTGGTTCTATTGACGGAAATGACAGGGAGAGGGAGAGGGGGGAGAGGACTTTTCACGAGTGAAGATATTACAGCGCCGAGTCGAAGTGCTCCCAATAAGTGCTATTCCGCCATACATTATAGTTATCCATTTTACCCGCTTATAAAAAGCGCCACATTTTATTTAGAGTCACCATACTTGGTCGTGTAACTACTCGTGTAACTATATTTAAATAGAGAAAACGTGGATTTGTTTGGTCGCTTCTAACTTCATCTCTGTTTGGCCCATATACAATGAATGGGGCTAAGCTAACTGCTCTCAAAGTTCTCCGCCCGACAGAGCGATTAAGTGCACGCACTGAGACGAGAGAGGTATGTATCAAATCATCTTAGATAAGAGAATAACATTGTCTAATATGAAAAAACGGTGGAATATCCCTTTAACACCTCCTATTGTCCTGCATCACGCTGAACTGTCCCTGCAAACCCCCCACAGGCTCTCTGAGTCTGAGACTGACTTAAAATAAAGAGAAGTCGCAATTCACACTTAAATCGCTCTTCTATACATTAGCATTAGGCTATTAAAGTGTTGATAATGAAGGAATTAAATGATTTAAGCTACATGTAGTGATATTTCTGTCATAAAAGTTTATTACTAAATATTTCATTATTTAAATAATTTAAGAAATAAAACTGGTTTGTGCCAGCTTTTTCCAAGCAAAACTAAATATAATCTTCAAACGCATGTTCATTTTGTTGTCATGAACAAAATGGTCAACTCAATATTAAATTCTACAGGGATCTTTGGATCCAGGCATGCAAATTGTTATAGTTCTTTTTAAAATTATTATTATTCAAATAAATATTCAAATACAAATATCTCGGTGCTTCGTGGTACTGCTAATAAACTAAATAACATTTAGATAATAATTATGAACTTTAAATGAACCAATATAGCAACAACTGTTTTTACATTTTAATTCAGGGAGATTTAGTCTCTACATTTAATTAGATCGAGATTTTCACCTTGTCATTTTCTCATTGCCAGGCGCCAGCATCATAAACATATTTCAGCAGATTCTCTGTACCTCTCGTTTTCATATGGATTACATAATCAGATAACATTAGCCTAAATATTTAGACATTTAAAGGCTTTAGACATAGCCGATTTCCTATCGTGACTGAGCTGAGGCAAGTGGCTTTCGGTTCATTTTTGTGACGCGCAGTTCCCGGAGACAGAGAGAGACGACAGATAAACTTTTGTCATTAGCCTAAAAAAAGTTTACAGTTTTGAACGATGTAGGCTACTCTACTCTTATCTGTATGACCAAAAAAAAAATCACGTATAGCCTATTAAGTTATTTTAGCTGTTATGAGAAAAATAAATCAAATGAACGCGCTGCCTCGTTTGTCGAAAACTTTACTTAAAACCATGTTTTAAAACCAGGCTATAGGGAATAAAAAAAAAAAAAAATATATATATATATATATATATATATATATGTATATATATATATATATATGTTTTGAGGTGGTTTTGAACGAAATATTGAAGTTCATTTTCCTTTTCCAAGGAAGGAAAAGAAAGGAGGAGGAAGGAAAAGAAAGAAGGAAGGAAGGCTACTATTTGTTCCTTAGTGTAAAATGGAAATGCATGGTAATTTTATTTTATAAATATAAGCAAAAAAATATATGGTGTAACAGAGTTTTAGAACTAAACAAATCTGCATTAATAGCCTAAAAATAAAAAACTTGTTGCAGTAGTAAATTTTTGTTCGGGATTTGAACGCATGTCTTCTGAATGATCGAACCGTCAGCTTTACCACTCGGCCATGTCGAAGCTCACTGAGAAAAGCCCAAACGTTTGTTTCTCCAGCTGTGTGTTAATGTGTGAGAAAACGTTTTGTTGTTAGCCTAGTGAGTGTAGCCTACTTTACATTAATAAAAGTAGACCTTTTACAGTTTTAAAATATGATATCCTATCTGTATAACCAAAAATTACGAAGTAGGCTATAGCCTATTGAGTTATTTTAGCAGAAAAATAAATTCAAGTGAACGCGCCGCTGCGTTTGTCGAACTCTAATTCAATGGCAGAATAAAACCCCATTTTAGAATACGCACTAGGCGTGGTGTGTCAAAATACTTAATTATAAACTTCAATATTTCGTTCAAAACCACCTCAAAACGCTTTGTGACATTTTAAAAAGCCGTGAATGTATTAAGGCCACTGGAACCAGGATCGTAACTGAAACGCGCTGCATGTTATCTCTCAATACAGGAGCAGAAGCGCTGGTTCAGATTATATTGTTTGTTGTTTAAACTTATATTTGATATGGTCAATTTAGGGTAGGCCTATAGCATTGATTCACTATACTGTGGAGGGGGGAAATCACCCACCGGCAAATCGCACCTTGCTTATTAACCATGTTTTTAAAAATTCTTTCTGCATATAACCCCGTGAAGTTTTATTTATTTTTTTAACAGAACTGTTTTTGAAGACGTAAATTCAGTCAATCTGTTGGATGAGATTTGTTCCTTAGTGTAAAATGGAAATGCATGGTAATTATATAAAAAACATATTTATTCGGGTTTCGAACCCGTGTCTTTGTAGCCTACTGCTTAAACATTCAGCTTTACCACTCGACCACAATATAGGTTATTTACTAGTCAGTGTCTCGCACACACGAGAGAAGCACTCTTCAATCTTCTCGTTCCTCAAGAGTTTAGCGTCATTGATTGCACCTAATTTATTTTCACTGACTGCGAGATAGGCCTCTTTTAAATTTTGATTAATAAAATGTTCTGCTTTAAAAGTTTGCTATATTCTATTTAAAATGTAGGCTACTTTTACATACGTTTTGCTTTCGCTAAATGTCCCTTTGCGCCACCTGGCGGTCATTTCGCGAATGACTTAGAAATGCGACTGGGTTTTTTTTGCCGCGGTGAATTTGCCGCGGTAGATGCCGCGGCGGCAATAGGCGTTCTGGTTGGCTACCTACTGTAGTTCATTTTGATGAACGAGATCGAACTAAAGAGAGTCAGTAAAAAGATCCTAACGGGCGTGACATGGGGGCGTGGCAGCATCGACGATTCCGTTTTTTAATTCGAAGTTCGAGATTGTGACTTAAAGGGATAGTTCACTTTGGAATTAATTTTTGATATGTTTTAGCTTACCTCAAGGGCATCCAAGATGTAGGTGTCTTTGTGGCCGCAGTATTTTCAATTTTGATATTTTTAGGTCAACCCGTTCTTGTCTGTCAGTCATATAATGCAGGCAATAGGGGTTCACCTTAAAAAGCATACACAGAGAAGTCCAAATTAAACATGATTTAATGACTCGTAAACGTAAGTACACATTGATGACCTAAGACACGAAACGAGTGGTTTTTGTGAGAAAACGAACAGTATTTATATAGTTTTTACCTCTTGTAAACACAGCCACGTCCAAGTGATCTGAGATCGCGAGCGCTTCGGCCTTTTCCGGAAAGCACCGGAAGTGAAACCTCGCGCGTGTATGTCACTCATACAATTGTTTTATTTTTTTATTTTTTTTGTAATTGTTTTCATTTACGGCGGTTTAAACATCCCGGATAAGCGCAAATTAGTACCCTTTTAATTAGCAGTCTTACCTACAATCTCTGTTCTGTGTAAACAATAAGTGACGTACACGCGCAAGGTTTCACGCGCAAGGCTGTCCCTGAAGAACAGCACCGTGATATAAAGTTAAGAAAACTAGACAACCGAGAGAAAAATGTCTACTACCTCAGATTTAACGTTCGATCTTTCGTTTTCATCAGCATCGGGGAATAACATAATCACGTTCATGGTAGAGAAAGCTGCATACGTATGCAAAAAGATATGAAAAACAAACAAACGTACATCAACAAACAATCAACATTAGACTATTTAAAAGTACAATGTATACATTCTGTAGATTTTAAAAGATCTAATTACTATTAGCTACATATTAAAAACAGTGACAGCAATTTATAGCATCTATTTCCAAAGATTTCATGTAGTGTTTAAATTGACCAAAATAAATCAGATTTCGCAACTTCAAATCAATCTGCAATGTGTTCCATGTGGAAGGGGCTGCATAACTAAAGGCCTTCTTACCGAGCTCTGTACGGACCAGGTACAGACAACAAATACAAATTACCAGAGCGCAAATTGTAGGAACAGTTGCTACGAGACATATAAGTGCAAAGATAAGATGGGAGCATATCCAACATAGACTTGTAAATAAACGTAAGCCAATGAATGTGCCTCCTCACTGATAATGAAGGTCAATTTGTCATTTTGTACAAAGTACAATGATGTGTTGATGCTTTACATCCAGTCACAAATCTTAGTGCACTGTGAAAGACAGTATCCAATAAAGATAAACATTTATCAGGCACATTTCTATAGAGCAGGTCACCATAATCAAGTGCAGTGAGAAATGTTGCAGCAACCAATCTCCTCCTGGTTTTCCAAGAAAAACAGGCTTTGTTTCTAAAATAAAATCCTTTTTTTAATTTGAGCTTCTGTACCAATTTATCAATGTGCAACTTAAAAGAGAGCTGATCATCAATTAATATACCCAAATATTTATACAATTTTACTTGTTCAATCTGTTTCCATGTATAGTAGAAATACTTGGAACACTTTCAAGAGACTTCTTAGATTTTGAAAAAAGCATAATCTTAGTTTTCTCAACATTTAAAACTAGTTTAAGATGATACAGTTGTGCCTGAACAAGGTTGAAAGCAGATTGTAAATGAAAATTAGCTTGCGGGATGTCTTGACCCAAGTTATTAAAGGGGTGGTTTACTGTTTTTTTTCTTTGAATGATTGTGTTTATGGGGTGCAATATAACATGTATTCGTGGTTTTTCTTTTTTAAAAAGTCTTATTTTTCATAAATTTCACCTTTATTGTAAGCCTCTTTCTCTTCTGTTATTTGAACGACCGGTTGACTTCCTGATTCTATGAAACCACTCCCTCAGAAACAGGCAGTGGGCTCAGATTGGTTAGTTTGGGCCGGTGTGTTGTAATTGGCTAAACTGCGTAGCGCACGTTGTCCGGAACCGTCACGCCCCTTGCCTTTACGGGCGTGAGTCTCATGTGCTCCGGTTAATGTAAATAATGGTGCTGATACTGCCGTATCAGTTTGAGCCCGAATCAGACCCAGAAAGCGGCGATGAAGAGAGTCAAACAGAACCTCCCTAAACACGGCTGTTACAAAACGTTTCTGAATGATACTTTTTGAATTATTATTATTCTATTCTTCTATTATTACATAAGAAGTTTGATACCCTGTTATACTTGAAAATGCCACTGCTGCTTGTTTTTATCTTGATTTTTATCTTGATTAAACATTTAATACAAATGATTACATGAGTAATACAGTTTTTTAAAGTTATTGTTTTATTGATATAATGAACAACCGTTTAGCTATTAACAAAACTTAGTTTACTCTGTGGATCGTTTTCTTTAGGAGGACATGGCTACTAACAAACACTGTTGACATTGATCACGTTCATGATCATATCGAAAAATTACATCAAAGTAGCTAACGTTATACATAGCAAAATACATTTACAAAATCTATATGATTACAAATTCAGGTCCAAAATGTTTGTACGCGTTTGCCATAGAAACACGATAAAGCCAGCGCTGGCATTTGTTTACATCCTTGATAAAACAAAACGTCTAAAATTATACAAATACATTTAAAATTATTAAGTCTTACTTACAGGTTGTGGCCCAACAACTGCTGCATCTGGTTTTAACGTTGGAACTGCTTCATGTTTTAGTAACAGTTTCTTGTGGAATCCGGGCATTGAATTGTTGGAGATTCAGGAAGCTGTCTTAAGTGAAATGTGCCGCACAAAGCTAAATTACGATTGTAATTGTCAGAAACATTATCAAACATAAATTGTATCCATTGTTGACGAACTACAGCGTCCGTAGGAAGCCCGAACACAGAAGACCTAACAGCTGGATGAAAATAATACACTTTCGACGGCATGGCTAGCTCTCCCCTGTAACTCTTCCTCTTCGGCAAAGCCGCAGAAATATGGCCATGCCCTTTTTTGCGTATTCCGGAGGGAGGGTTGATGCAAATGTTGATGGTTTAGTGACGTCTAAAACCCAGCTGTAGTCCCAATCGAGTCGTTTTTGTAGGCATTTACACTTCCTGATTTTTAAAAGATGATATCTCTGCTTACATTGAACTTTCAGCGCAGCAACTTTGCAGATACTGTTCATGCACCAACAGCAACATTACACACTATTTAAAATGAAAAAAGTGAAATCGCAATCAACCACCCCTTTAATATAAATAGTAAATAAAATTGGACCAAAGACTGATACTTGCGGGACACCACTAGATACAGTCAGTGTTGCTGATTTGAGATTGTCAGAATAAACACACTGAGTTCTATCTGCCAAATAATTGGTAAACCAATCTACAGTATGGTCAGAAAAAAACAATATTATGTAGCTTTTCCAATAAAATGCAATGATCCACTGTATCAAATGCTTTAGATAAATATATAAAAAGAGCTACGCAGGTGTTCTTACAGTTCATTGCTTCAATAAAGTCATTAATGACCTTCATTGTTGCAGTAATAGTACTGTGCTGCCTTCGAAACCCAGACTGTAAGTCAGACAAAATGTGGTTGGAAACCAAATAATCCTGATCACCAACCAGAGTTTCTAAAACTTTAGCTAAAATCTATAGTTCCCCATCGAGGGGAACTCAACTGCGTCATCGTTATGACACTTTGGGGAATGCCCCCAGCGTAGCGCATCTGAAGAATGAATGAAATCTGTCCAATCCTGATTGGTGTTGCGTCACGACGTAGTAGATGACGGCATACCCGGAAGATACAAAGGGATGCCGGCACGAACACAAATCAGCTTTTGGTAACACTTTATAATAACTGCACACTATTAATCATTAGTTAAGCATTAGTAAACAGTTAATTCATCATTTATAAAGCATTCATAGACATTAATAAGCAGTTTATAAATACAGCTATAAATGCTTTATTCTTGATTTAAAAGCATATATATATATATAATGTGTTTAATAATTGTACTTTCATACTTTATTCATGATCAATTTATAATTTCTAAATGATGTATTGCATTATTTATAAAACATTTATTGAAGAGTTGTCAGTGGTTCATAAGATTACTTAGAAAGTGTAAGTAAATGATTAATAAACTATTTATATGTACATTCATACATCTTATTATTCAGACTAGTTACTTAATGTGTTAATAAATGCTTTATTAACATGTATTTATACTGTAATTCAGGGTTAGTTATAAAGCATTTAGTAGTGGTCAGTTGACTATTTCTGTGAGCTCATCTAAAGTGAGGACTATTCATGCTTTATAAAGCATTTACAAAGGAGATTTGTGTTGTTTCACTGTGTTGTGTTTGTTTCATTTGTCTGTTTTGAAGATAAATGAGCCTTTAAATCTCCTTTATAAATGCTTTACAAGGCATGAATAGTCCTCACTTTAGATGAGCTCACAAAAATAGTTAACTGACCACTACTAAATGCTTTAAAACTACCTGAATTAACTCCATTTACTAACAGTTTCTAAGTGATCTTACGAATCACTGACAACTCTTAAATAACTGGTTTGTAAATAATGCAATACTTCATTTAGAAATTATTAAATGATCATTAACAAAGTATAAAAAATACAATTATTAAACACATTATAGATATGCTTGTAAATCAGGAAAAAACATTTATAACTTTATTTATAAACTGCTTATTAATGTCTATTAATGCTTTATAAATTATGAATTAACTGTTTACTCATGCTTAACTAATGATTAATAGCGTGCAGTTATTATAAAGTGTTACCCAGCTTTTTGCTATTCAGCAAGCGCTCTGTGTTGTCTGAACCAGTTTGTCTTATTTGGTGTTGTTTGTCCCTCTTATAAGAGTGCTGCGTTCCCGCCTGGCCTTATTTAGTAATGATGGTCAGATGCGCGCTCCCCGCGGATCAGGTCCCGCATCTGCTGAGGCAATGCGGCGGCTTAGATCGTGGGGCTCGCAGAGAGAGCTCTCAGAGGAGATCGGGACTGCCGAGGCACTTTCCCGATCTTCATCTGAAAGCTGCAGATTCCCCTATCCCCCGTTCGGGAGCCCGCCCCGCGGCTTCTCCCGTTCGGGATGTAGACCCGGTGTTGCAGCTGTCTGATTCCGAGGAATTGGACGTGCTCAGCATCGCGGAGGAGAATCTGCACGAAGCGCACACACACACACACACACACACACACACACACACACACACACAATTTGCAGTAAGATTCTGTGGCTGGGATCTCGCGTCTGCCGAGGCAGCGCGTAGGTTTAATGTTTGCCTTGCAGTTGTAATACAGAATCTAGCTCGGATCTCGCGTTTGCCGAGGCAGCGCTTAGATTGCGAGTGTACTTTCCAGTAAGATTCTGTGGCTGGGATCTCGCGTCTGCCGAGGCAGCGCGTAGGTTTAATGTTGCCTTGCAGTTGCAATACAGAATCCAGTAGCTCAGATCTCGTGTTTGCCGAGGCAGCATGTAGGTTACGAGTCTACTTTGCAGTTTGCTGTGTGAGTACGAGGCATGAACAGTCAGCTCCTGAGGGTGCTTGCTGTGTTCATTGAGGAAAAAAAAAAAAAAACTCGCCGCACACGTGCGTTTCGGGTGTCTCAGCCTCGCGCCTGTTGACTTTCTTCTCGAGAGATGAAAGCCAAATATATTGTACTACTCTCGCGTTTGTTAAGGCAGCGCGTTATGAGTCTACAATAAAAGGGACACACGCGATCTGATAAATAATACTGTTTAGGTGCGAGGAATTCACAGTCAGCCCCTGAGGGTGCTGGCTGTGTTCATTGAGAAATATCCTGACGCGTACAGCCGTGCGCTGTCAGTTGTTTCAGTCTCGCGCCTGTTGACTTTCTTCTCGAGGGATGAAAGCCAAATTATAACGGCTCGAATCTCGCGCTTGCCGAGGCAGCGTGTAGGTTATGAGATCGTATAATTAAATATAAAACGGTATTCTGGTGTTTATGGCTGCATTTATTTCCTACAGCCTACCATTCAGACCGTGTTTCACTTATCCAGTGTTATGGCTGCATTTAATTCCTAGGAGTTAAAGTAATTAAATATTAATTCAGCCTACCATCTGAAGGAGAGTATCGCTTTGAGGTCCCCCTCAAAAAAAAAAAAAAAAAAAAACTGACTGAGCTTGGGACTTTAGGCGGTGCTCTTACCCAGAGCCTCCTGAGAAGACGGATCTGAGGACCGTCCTTCAGTCCAGGAAGGCTAAGGGAAAGAGGTCCTAACTTTTACAAGACCTCCAAGGGCCCGCCCCCGAGAGACAGCGATTGCGGTCCCCTCTCTCGCTGGGCCCTCGGGAAGCTGGCGTCAGTATCCCGCCGTCTCTGACATTTCGGGACACGCTAGCTTCCAGCGAGCACACACTGGTCTGTCTGCCCCAAAGGCTTGCAGTCAGTCAGTGTTCAGGTTCGCACACTGTGACTCGTTGTCGGTCTTCCCCTGCCGGTCCTCCGCTTCAGGGTGCCGTCAAGGACTCGCACAAAACACCGGACACCAGCCCGGAAGGGCTGGTTCCCTTGGCGAATTTTGCAGAGGCATGGCAAAACCTCGCGAATATTTCTCCATGGGTCCTGCGCACTGTAGAAATCGGGTACAGACTGCAGTTCCAGGTCCGCCCACCAAGGTAAGTATCAACGGGGTGGTCTGGACTTCAGTTCACCCAGAGCAGAGTCTGGTGTTGGAACAGGAAGTTCACTCGCTGCTGGAAAAAGGGGCCATAGAGCATGTTCCCCCACCAGTCAGGGAGTCCGGGTTCTACAGCCGGTACTTCATAGTTCCCAAGAAGGATGGAGGGCTGCGTCCATTTTTAGATCTTTGGCATCTGAACCGGTCTCTGAGGAGGTTCAGGTTCAAGATGCTCACTATTTATATTATCGTGAGTCAAAACCAATCCGAGGATTGGTTTGTCATGATAGATCTAAAAGACGCCTATTTTCACGTCTCCATCCTTCCATCTCACAGGAGGTTCCTGAGGTTTGCTTCCGGGGGCGAAGCTTACCAATATCGGGTTCTTCCATTCGGCCTAGCACTCTCCCCTCGTACTTTTACCAAGTGTATGGATGCAGCTCTAGCATCCCTGAGGCTCGAGGGCATCAGGGTGCTCAATTACATCGACGACTGGCTAATATTGGCCCAGTCGAGAGAGCTGGCGATTCGGCATTGAGATGTCGTCCTCGCCCACATCCAGAGCCTGGGGTTGAGACTCAACACGAAGAAGAGCGTGTTGACACCAGCCCAGAGAACCACGTTCCTGGGAGTGGTGTGGGACTCAGTCACGGTGCAGGCACCTTTTTCTCCTGCTCGGATCGAGTCCATCCTGACCACAGTGTCCGGGATAAAGCTAGGCCAAGCCATCACTGTCAAACACTTTCAGAGAGTGTTGGGTCTCATGGCAGCAGCGTCCAGTGTGATACCTTCTGGCCTGCTACACATGAGAGCTCTACAGTGGTGGTTAGGAGCCAAGGGGTTTTCCCCGAGGGAAAATCCATTCCGCTTGATAAGGGTTACGCGCAGATGCCTTCGTTCCCTATCAATTTGGAAGAAGCCTTGGTTCTTGTCCCAGGGTCCCAGGCTGGGAGCGTCATGTCGCCGGATATCTATTTCGACAGACGCCTCCCTCTCTGGCAGGGGCGCGGTCATGGACGGCCACTTTACGAGAGGTCTCTGGCAGGACCATCATTCCTCTTGGCACATAAATTGCCTAGAGATGTTGGCGGTGTTCCGAGCTCTGAGGAGCTTTCTGCCAGACCTCCATGGTCGCCATGTCCTAGTAAGATCCGACAACATGTCGGTGGTTTCTTACTTAAACCGCCAGGGGGGTCTGAGATCGCGCCCTCTGTGCAGACTGGCGCATCAGATCCTCCTGTGGTCCCAGCGGAGACTGTCGTCTCTCAGGGCGATGTATGTCCCCGGGGATCAAAATCAAGGGGCAGACGTCCTGTCGAGGCAGGGGCTGAGGCCCGGGGAGTGGCGACTCCACCCCGAGGTGGTGGAGGCCATGTGCGTGAGATTCGGCCCAGTGGAAGTGGATCTGTTCGCGTCTCAAGAGACGTCCCACTGTCCACTGTGGTTCTCTCTCAGGTATCCAGCTCAGTTGGGGCTGGATGCTATGACGCAGACGTGGCCGAGGCTGCGGCTGTACGCATTTCCCCCGATCGCTCTGCTCCCGGGAGTCTTGGAGCGGGTCCGTCGGGAGGGGATCAGCCTACTTTTAGTAGCACCCCACTGGCCGACCCGGATATGGTTCTCCGACATTGTAGCACTGCTAGACGGCCTCCCGTGGCAGGTCCCTCTGAGGAGGGATCTGCTGTCTCAGGCAGGGGGCACAATATTTCACCCTCGGCCGGAGCTGTGGAACCTCTGGGTCTGTCCCCTGAGGGGGCTCAGTTCTTAGAGGCTGGCCTGTCAGCAGGTGTTGTCGAGACCCTACTCAGCTCCAGGGCTCCTTCCACCAGGAGACTGTACAGCCTGAAGTGGAATGTGTTTTCCACTTGGTGTAGAGAGCGTGAGGTGGACCCAGTTAACTGCCCAGTGGCTTCATTGCTGGAGTTCCTCCAAGATCGTTTCTCCGCCGGTCTTTCCCCATCCACACTTAAGGTGTATGTGGCTGCCATTGCGGCTTTCCACTCACCTATAGGTGCTGGGCCTTTGGGAAGACACCATATGGTTGTACGTTTCCTCCGTGGGGCTCGGAGGATTAGGCCTGCGGCTCACTCCAGAGTTCCAACTTGGGACCTGGCGGTGGTTCTTGAAGGGTTGGCTGAGGCCCCCTTTGAACCACTGGAGTCGGCTGAGGCAAAGAACCTGACCTTCAAGGTGGCTTTTCTCCTTGCCATCACTTCTCTGAGGAGAGTGGGGGATCTCCAGGCCTTGGCTATATCGCCAACTTGCCTGGAGTTTGCCCCTGGCGGAGTCAAGGCCATCTTGCATCCTAGACCGGGCTATGTGCCCAAGGTGCCGTCTAGTGCGGCACAGTCTGTGGTTCTTCAGGCCTTCCATCCTCCACCTCATGGGACGGCGGAAGAGGGGAGACTTCACCTGCTCTGCCCAGTCAGAGCCCTAAGGGTTTACTTGGAGAAGTCCTCTCAGTGGAGGAAGTCGGACCAGTTGTTGGTGTGCTTTGGTTCACCCAAGAAAGGGCTGCCTGCATCTAAACAGACAATCAGCAATTGGATTGTCCAGGCTATAGCCACGGCTTATCAGGTGCGCAATTTGCCTTCACCTATGGCCGTAAGGGCACATTCCACCAGGAGCATGGCCTCCTCGGTGGCCCTCCTTTCTGGCGTCTCGCTTCAGGAGATCTGCGAGGCGGCCGGGTGGGCCACCCCGCACACCTTCATCCGTTTTTACAGTCTGCAACTCCCCGTGACGCCTGGCGCCAGAGTGCTCGCCTCCTAAGTGTGCCTGGTCTTCCAGCTTCACACTAGGGCGGTCGTGATTACGGTGTGGCATAGTGGGTATTTCGTTCCCCAAAGTGTCATAACGATGACGCAGTTGAGTTCCCTCGATGGGGAACGTCTCGGGTTACGACTGTAACCCTTGTTCCCCGAGAAGGGGAACGAGATTGCGTCTCGTCGCCACACCTATCACGGGCAGAGCGCTTGCTTCACTGCAAATGAGCTGATTTGTGTTCGTGCCGGCGTCCCTTTGTATCTTCCGGGTATGCCGTCATCTACTACGTTGTGACGCAACACCAATCAGGATTGGACAGATTTCATTCATTCTTCAGATGCGCTACGCTGGGGGCATTCCCCAAAGTGTCATAACGATTACGCAGTCTCGTTCCCCTTCTCGGGGAACAAGGGTTACAGTCGTAACCCGAGACGTTTTTTTCAACAGCCACACTTGCACCCCCTTCTGGTGAGGACGACTAACCGCTATGGAAATTATCAATCGGCAATCGACTGATATTCCTGCCATTCCCGGATGTCAAATGTTGTATTTTCTGTTGAATTTGAACCACTGAAGTTGTGGAAGTGAATTTGTAAAGCGAAATAAAATGGAGCGAAAATTGCTCTTGGAATATTATAGGTTGTAATTTTAAACAGAATGAACATTTTGGAAGTGAAATCTGAAAGGTGAATATGGATTATTGCATTTTTAATAATGAAAATGTGTGTGAAATGTTTTTAATTGAAATATTCACAGCTTAAATATACAGCCATGTTGAATTTCAGCCCATAAAAATGCAAGACCTAAAAATACAATGCTTTAAAATGCAAGTAGGGTTAATGCAATGCATTTTTTTCAAGTAGTGCAATTCAACAAGCTTTTTTGTTTAAAAAAATTGTCATTGTTTTACTTCCATATCTTTAAGACTGCAAGGGAAGCTAGGCTTCCCCTATAATGTTAAAAAATTAATGGTCAAATTTGTACTGTGTTTAAAATTTTATTGACTCAAAATGTGTTAGAACACATTCATCTCGAAGATGAGTTCGTTCAGAATCAGCTATATATAGCAGGTCGGCTGACTCGATTTCCTTCTCATACATTCCCGGAGCGTCACAGTGCATTTCCCTGTTAAAGCCTAGCGTCCATTGACTTCAATGGGGCTGCTTTTTTTCAGTGCTTCGAAACTAGACGGTCATTGGATAAATCTGCGATTATGTCCCGCCCACGGACGCTCAGCGTCTCTGGGGTGAATGGGTCTGGACTCCGGGCTTCTGCGTGATGATTGGAGGGTCTGTCGAAAGACTACATCTCCTTTTGATTGACAGTGATTTTGTACTATTAAAAAGTCGCTGACGCTGAAGCTATTTGAGCTCTGTCCCAACGCGGATTTTGCAAGTGTGGTCGAAAGACAAACTGCTGCAACCTATTTCTTGGTATTTGCTTGGCAAAATTGCTAGCCAATTTTCATTATATATTTCACACAATTATACACCACATTCCTTGTTTCAGTTTAACCTAATTCCCACACTTCCTCCGTCGAGTTTAATCTTTTTTTTAGATCGTTTGTTCATACATTCATTAATACAGCTTCCCCTCTTTGAAAGAACAGCAGCCGCCACTGATATCAATTCACTGCTATGGTCTATAATAACATTAGTCATTAAAATATTACTGTTTTATGGTTGATGTAGAAACATTTTAGAGTTTCTCTATAGTAAGATGGTTGTCATTTTTCTGTAATGTCTCAAAAGGGCGCAGATTAAAAAAATAACATAACTTGCCCTACCAAAATTTAGTATGTTCTCTATTTACATATTCTGAATGTTTTACTTTTTGTGGTTTCAGATGGGGCAGGCAAGTGGATATCAGGAACCAAGTAAGTAATCTTCTGGAAATATGTAAATGTGATCTTTTTTATTGGTTAGGTTATCTTATTGTTATAGCTAATGTACATAAAACATCTTCATATTCAATTGTAAAGACATGGATTCGGTAGTTACCTAATTGGCATAAAATGATCTAGGTTAGGTTCATTTTAATTGTAGGGGGACCTAAACAAGTCACTTTTTCCTGAACTTTTTCGATTTTCCTGAAGATCGAAGTGTCCTGCAATTCAAGTTGGATGTGAAAAGCCTCAAGAGTCAAGTGCTGTGGTCCTGGAGGACCTTCCAGATGATTTTAATCCAGATGTTGTGACTCTTTTGGTGGAGAACATTACAAGTCTTTCTGAAAATGACTTTGGCATGGAATTAATACCGGAATTAGGAAAAGCAGTTGTGATGTTTAAAAATCCTGGTGGTAAGTTGTTCTACTCATATAAAAATATATTTGCATTTATTATTTATATTATAACATTTACATTTTCACATAATAATAATTATTATTATTTTGTTGTTGTTATTATTACTTATTTGGACAAGATATGCATAAAATGTCATATAATTAATTAAAAAAAAATTCCCCTTAAAAAACACTTAGTCATTAAAAAGTTAATTTAAAGGTGGGGTATGTGATTTTCTTTTTTGACAATTTTTCCAAAATCACTTGAAATCCTATTCCTAACCCACTTACTGGCTGTAAATTAGAAGCACTGAAATGAAAATTAAGCACCCTGTTGACTTCAATGGGGCAAGTTCTAAACCTGCTTTTAGCCTCTTAACATCCTTGATGTGTCATTACAAGTGCACAGCCATGTGAGTGGTGTTATTAAGAGTGAACACAGTCAATCTGACTGCAGTAGATGTGAAAGATATTAATAAAAATGATGTTAATTCAGCCAGCTCACATACCTGTATTTTCTTCCTGTTTTTGGTCGAAGTCCAAAGTAGTCGATTATCGAGTTCGCGTGCGCGCGACCAGGCTGTATGAGATCCCATTCTCCCAACTCGATAATCGACTACTTTGGACTTCGAAAACAGGAAGAAAATACAGGTATGCGAGCAGTGTGCAGTGTGAAATGATCTTACTTTGCAGTTACTCCAACCATAGGCAGAGATTTATGTTTCTGCCGCTGGGTGCCCACCCTCCATTACCACACCCCTCCCCCCAAATGCGATGAAAAAAGGCACATAGCCTACTTTTTTTATTGGAAACAAATACATTCCCATACCAAATATCAACACATTTTTATTCTATCTGCTTTCCATGAGCACATGATAACTGGGCTAAGCAAGGTATTTACATACTTAAAACATTTTAATATGCTCAGTAATACGTTATTATACTTAAAGTACAACGTTTTCTCTTTGCGATGGTGCGCTTGATGAATTCATTACATAAAAGTTTAGTCTCGGAGAAACGAAGTTACGACAAACACACAGACTGCAAATACATTGCCAACCAAGCAAAAATATATATTCATTCCATGAGCGTTGTCACAAGTTTCTGATATATCCGTTGATTTTGGAGTTAATTAAGATGCAATTTATCATCCTGCAAAAAACAGAAAGCACAATATTTTGTGTCAGGTTGTTATCTTTTAACACAAAACATAATGGTAGAATTACGTGCATTACAATGAGCCGAGACATTATTTGACGGCTCTCCAGTCCAGCATCGGAGAGTCGACCTACAGCGGTGCTTCGGAGGCTGTGGTTAGTGTAGACTAGTGTAACACATAGTGTTTTATGTGTAATAAAAAAATAACTATGCCTACCTTTGTGTTTCATGAAAAAAAAAATGCATTTTTGAACCTGAAGGGTTCTACAAGCTGAGCGGACTATAAATATCTCAAGTTGCTAAATAAATCGTCAGGCAAGTTATTATTTGAAAAAAATAGATTTAGCCTAATTAAAATATAAACTAATGTTTTAAAAATGTTTTATTTGGCAAGTGACCATGGTATAAGCGGGTTAATGCCCTCCGAGGTGTCCATTGTCAGGTTTTAATGGACTTCGGCAGAGGCAACCGTCCTCCGCTGCGCGTCGGCCGGTTCACACCTCGCCGTCGTCCATTAAAACCTGACAATGGACACCTCGGAGGGCATTAACCCTTACATATACACACACGTTTAAGATGTATGCACTATATACATGTATGTATGTATGTATACAGGTGAAACTCGAAAAATTTGAATATCGTGCATTTCTATATTTAAAATCCTTTTTTTAATTGATTTCATGTAATTTTCGAATTTTCTGAGATTTTGAATTTGGGGTTTTCATAAGCTGTAAGCCAAAATCATCAAAATTATAATTTTTGTACGATATTCACATTTTTTGAGTTTCGTGTGTGTGTGTGTGTGTGTGTGTGTGTGTGTGTGTGTGTGTATATATATATATATATATATATATATATATATATATATATATATATATATATATATATATATATATATATATATATATATATATATATATATATATATGTTTTTTTTTTTAACCGTTTAATTTGTGCAATTTGCACAAAAGAACTGGATCACAGAAGAAAAATCTTATCCATCAACATTGTTATATGACACCTTTAATACTGTGTTTGTACATACAGTTGCATAATGTTGATATTATGACTTGATTAAATGTGTCTGGCACATTCTGTAAACTATCATTTCTGACAGATGCAGGACAGTTCCTTGAGGACAGCAGGACGCATAAAAAGTTCAAGAAGAGTAATCTGAGTGCCCGTGCATTGGAGAGAAGCACATGTGTGAGGGTGGAGAATCTTCCAGCTGAGGCCAACAACAACAAGATGCTGCTGGAGCTGTATTTTGAGAAATGGGGTGGTCCAGTAGAGGAAGTTATCACAATTCCATCAGAACAAGCAGCCATTATTACCTTTCAGGAGGAAGAAGGTATAAATACATGTGCAGTTGCTGGTAGACTTTGCTGTTATAATTCTAGAATTGGTTACATTTATTTACTTCATTTTAACAATGTCATTGCATTTATTCATTGTAATTGCATCTTTCATTCTTTATAGCCAAAGAGAGAGTTTTGAAGCAAGAGAATAACATCGGTGAAGTTCCAGTCAAGATATATCCCTACTTTAAATCACTGGATACAGTTTTGTATGGTGGCAACAGACCACATTTGAAGCTGCCTGAACCCATTACAGTCAGTGTACATCCTGCCATCAGGGAGTTCCTCCTCAAGAAAGGGGATATTTCCTCTATTAAAGACCAGATGTGCTCACATTTCTGCCAAATAAACATGGACAAACCCGAAGCTTTGCTCAATCCTGATCCAGCATTACTGAAACAGAAAGGAGTTACCAGAAGACACATTGATGGCTGGAGTAAAAATGCCTGTGATGCCTTCAAGAAAATAATCTCAAACTACACAACGTCTGAGTGGCCGGTGTCACACTCCTTGTGGTCTAAAGTGGAGAGTGATGTAAAGGAATTGGTGAAAGATAAGGTTTTTACAGATATAGATGCCTCTAAAGGTGTCCTGACACTGGCGGGAATGACCCATGAGATAGCTGGACTGAAGCCCATCATGGAGAAAATTATAGAGAGAGCAACAGATCAAATAGAGAGAGAGAAGAAGAGTGTGACAGATCATATGGAGATGACGGAGCAGGCATGTGGAAATCATAAACCAAGTAAGTCAATCATCTGAACTTTGTCTCCAGATGCTTGCATGTGATCTTTTATTGGTTTAGGTTATCTTACTGTTATTGCACATGTATTTACTTATTTTCAGTTGTATTGGTTAGGTTATCTTATTGTTATAGCTAATGTAGATAAACATGTTCATATTCAATTGTAAAGGCATGAATTCGGTATACCTAATTGGTATAAATGATCTAGGTTAGGTTAATTTTAATTGTAGGGAGACCTAAACAAGTCAATTTTAATTTTCCTGAAGATCAAAGTGTCCTGCAATTCAAGTTGGATGTGAAGAAGCCTCAAGAGTCAAGTGCTGTGGTCCTGGAGGACCTTCCAGATGATTTTAATTCAGATGTTGTGACTCTTTTGGTGGAGAACATTACAAGTCTTTCTGAAAATGACTTTGGCATGGAATTAATACCAGAATTAAGAAAAGCAGTTGTGACGTTTAAAAATCCTGGTGGTAAGTTGTTCTACTCATATAAAAAATATATTTAAATGTATTATTTATATAATAACGTTTACATTTTCACATAATAATAATTATTATTATTTTGTTGTTATTACTTTTTTACAATATATGCATAAAATATGTCATATAATTAAAAAAATCCCACTTAAAAAATACTTAGTCATTAAAAACTTAATTTAGCTTAATCTTGATTTAGCTCTATAGATATATACATCAGGCTCTTTTTGGACTAGGGAAGGAGTTCTTAGATCCGGAAGTTAGGAGAAAGAACATTTTTAATTTTAATTAATTGTCTCCAGTTGTTGTACAAATCATTATTTTGAACTGGTTCTTTTTAGTGCACACAATGAACCAGTTCACCAAATCAGACTGAATCATTTGAAACAGTTGCGGCCATTTGTCAACATTGATTTACTGAGTTACTTAATCAAAATTCACTTTCTTACGTGCCTGACAGTCACGCCAAATCAAAATGAGCAAATACATCCTATGATGCCTAATAATAATGTAGATTTTGCCAACCTTTCTAATCACTAGATTACAGTATGTTTGATTGAGGGGTGGCAGAGCTGGATCCCGACGAGCTGGATGGCGCCTTGTATGGCTGACACCGGTGTATGAATGAGTGAATGAATGTGAATGTGAGGCTATATGTAAAGCGCTTTGGTGGCCATTGGGTCTGTGAAAGCGCCATATAAATGCAGTCCATTTACCATTTATGTCACTTCTCAGACATTCCATGAACCGACAAACAGCGATTCAACATGTTTAATTCTTTCTTTCTTTTGTTTATTAATATAGCACTGCTAAATACAACTGAGGTTGTCCAAAGTGCTTTACATGAAAATAAAAAGAATAAAATATAAAACATACATATTAACAAATCTCACACCACAGACACCACATTGAGAGTACCTGTTATAAGCAGTCAATGATAAATGTGCCTTGAGCAAGTTCCTGCATACTGATATAGATTTAGCAGTTTCAATAGATAGAGGCGGTTCATTCCATAATCGTAAAAAAAAAAATTGTCACGACAGCGCGATCACCTTTATGAAGGCGTTTGATCATTAAAATATTTGTATTTGACTCCCAAGATGAACGGGGAGCCAGCGCAAATTAGCTTAAATCGGAGTAATGGATTCATATTTCTTGACTTTCTTGACACAATGACGTCAGTTTTGTCCTCGATTAACATTACGAATTTTTTTTGCCTTCCAGTTTTTAACATAATTTAGGCAAGCTAAAAGACAATCCAAAGATTTCTTCGGGTGCCTTAGTGGTAAATACAATTGACCCTTCGCGTGGAGCTTGATTGACAGGTGTTTTAACCAATCATACTTCGCCATCCGCCATTTTGTCCGAAAAAGCAGCCAGTAGAGTTAGGAGGATTTGAACTTGGTAAAATGAATATACTGACGCCTTTCCGCGGTTAAAACAACATTACTTCTTATGTTCGTTCATGTTCATGTTTATTTGATGCTAAAAATGAATTAGAAGGAACAGATGATAGGATCACGAGCAGCTTTAACTGATGCTCTACAGCGATCTGTCACGGCACATTAAAGAGCCCCAAAACGGTATTTATTGTTTAAATTTCTTTCAAAAAATGACCACATTTGAAAGCTGAGACTTTGTTTAATATGCTTAATATCAAAAGTAACCGAAAAGTAACCTGGTCTGTCCTGTCTGTCCGCGTGTTGTCAGTCTCCTCTCTGCACCGCGATGTATTTTTCACTGCGTGAGAACATGGTGAGAGCGTGAGAGCGGTGTAGCTTGTCGGAACATAGCGACAGTAACTAAGGAGGGCGGGTCTTTGCGAAGGGTCAATTGAGTGTCATTGGCGAAACAGTGGAATGATGCTCCATGCTTTCTAAAAATGCTACCCAACGGGAGCAAGAACAAAGAAAAAAGTGAGAATAGACCCTTGCCCATAGTCTTTTAGTGGAGGTCGAGTTTCCATAATTGACTGAAAAATATCTATCACTTACAAAGGATTGAAACCATTTCAAAAAGATACCCTTTAAGCCTACTATGTGTTCAAGGCGAGAGATAAGGATATCATGATCAATCATGCCAAAGGCTGCGCTCTTGCTCTGCGCATGTTTAATTGGCAAAAACAAGTGCTAGCCGACAAAGTGTTTGTTGCTATCTGTCGGTGCAGTGTGAAATGATCTTACTTTGCAGTTACTCCAACCATAGGCAGAGATTTATGTTTCTGTCGCTGGGTGCCCACCCTCCATTACCACACCCCTCCCCAAATACGATGAGAAATGCATACTTTTTTTTATTGGAAACAACATTTTTTCTGTGCGATGGTGCGCTTGATGAATTCATTACATAAAAGTTATTAGTCTCTCGGAGAAACAAGTTAATTTACGCGTAATATTGCTTTTTGTGAATGTAAAATCTCTGCAAAAATTTAAAGATCAAAGTGCATAATAAAGTTATTGTCTCCCAAAAGAAAGAATCGATCCCGAAATGCCAAAACGAGTCGTCATTCCAGTCTTACTTCTGTAAAATTCATACGTAACAATGTAACCAATTTGCATAATGCGATACAACAGAAGTTTAACCTTTTGACGATTGTTTCTCAAATCTCTGTGAGGTCAAGGCAGGATTTGCTAAGGCTTATTCATTAATGCCAATTTACATACTTAGTTATTATCGCCACCTATTTGGTGGTTGTGTAATCATTTTTCAATTTGAATAAATCACTCTAAATAATAACTAATGAGAAGTCTGTTTGATGTGAATTATATAATAAAAAGAAAGACTGATTAAACTAAATAGTTTGTGCTAAAGCACTTTTGGCTGGCCAATATATATGTGTGTGGTTTAACCATCCACAAAAGAACTGGTTCACAGAAAATAAATCTTTCCCATCATTATATAACACTTTTAATACTTTGTTTCTACATACATACAGTGTCATAATGTTGACATTATGACTTGATTAAATGTGTCTGGCACATTCTGTAAACTATCATTTCTGACAGATGCAGGACAGTTCCTTGAGGACAGCAGGACACATGAAAAGTTCAAGAAGAGTAATCTGAGTGCCCGTGCATTGGAGAGAAGCACATGTGTGAGGGTGGAGAATCTTCCAGCTGATGCCAACAACAACAAGATGCTGCTGGAGCTGTATTTTTATAAATGGGGTGGTCCAGTAGAGGAAGTTATCACAATTCCAGCAGAACAAGCAGCCATTATTACCTTTCAGGAGGAAGAAGGTATAGTTCAAGTTCAATTTTATTTATATAGCACATTTACAACAGCCACTATGCTGACCAAAGTGCTTTATAGAACAACAAGATTAAAAGTAGATGCATGCATCACAACAAATAAAACAAAACATAGGAGCAACATAGCTAAGAATAACTATAAAACAGGAGTTGCAAAACAGTATCAGACTCAAATATAAATTAGTAAAACCAACCGAAGAAAATAATCGATATACTAAAGAAAACGGGCAGGTTTTTATGAAAGACTTGAAAGCAGACAGCGAAGGGGCCGTTCTAATCTCTAGAGGCAGGGTGTTCCAGAGTCATGGCCCTGCCACCGCAAATACACGCTCCCCTCTACGCTTGAGTCTAGAGCGAGGGACTATCAGCAGAGCCTGGTCACAGAACTTCCAGACGGAGTGTAGGGATGAAGAAGTTCAAAGAGATAGTTATGTAGAGATTTAAAAACAAAGAGTAGCATTTTTAAATGTATTCTCTGGTTAACTGGCAGCCAGTGTAGAGATCTGAGGATAGGAGAGATGTGATCATATTTATGACACTTGGAGTGTTTTGTACAAGCTGAAAACGAGCAATTTGAGACTTGGATACACCGCAATATAAAGAATTGCAGTAATCAAGCTTAGATGTAACAAACGCATTAACAGCCATTTCCAGAGTTTTCAGAGTGAAAAAAGCCTTTTGATTTAAGACAATAGACTAAGTTGATAGAAGCTGGAACTGATTACGGAGAAAATATGTTTGTCAAATTTTAAAGGCTGGTCAACAAGAACACCTAAGTTCCGCATCCTTGAGGATTTAAAAACGGACAGAATCTCTAAATCAGGACTTATACACTGAGCATTTTCATTTGGGCCAAAAACAATAACCTCAGTCTTGTCTTCGTTTATGAAGAGGAAATTTTGGGCTAGCCATGATTTAACCTCTTCAAAGCATCACAGAAGAGATGTAATCGCTACAGGGTTGCTTCTTTTGATTGGTAAATAAATTTGAGTGTCATCTGCATAAAAATTAAAGGACACACAATGTTTCGTTAGAATAGAGCCCAGAGGTAGCATGTAGAGAGAAAATAGAGAGGGAGCCAAAATAGAGCCCTGTGGAAGGCCACAAGTCAGATGTGCCATGGAAGAGGAGAAATTACCCATCTTCACTAAACTTTCTGTCAGACAGGTATGACTGAAACCATTTCATAACAGTAGCTTTTAGATCTAGACTAGAGTCTTGGGTGGGTCTAAAAGCTACTGTTCTGAAATGGTTTCAGTCACACCTGTCTGACAGAAAGTTTTTAGTAAAGATGGGTAATTTCTCCTCCACAATTTTCTCCAATAGCTTAGAAATGAAAGTTAAAACAGAAATAGGCAGATTTTTTTTTTTTAAACAGAAGGATCTAGTGAAGATTTCTTGAGCAGAGGAGTGACCGTAGTCACTTTAAGATTGGCAGGAACAGACCCCGTTTGGAGGCACTTGTTGATAAGAGATACCATACCTGGCCCAATCGAATCAATGCATTTTAAAAATCTTGGCTGAATGATATCGTTAGGACAAAATAAAGGTTAGAGCTTAACAATCACTTCAGTGGTTCAAAAACCTCCCAAAAAAACAGAAACATGTGACAAGATTGGGGAAACAGTAAAGTTAGGGCAGATGTTAAGTCTTAAGTTAGTAATTTTGTTAATAAAAATCTCACAAAGCCTTCACATAGAGCATCAGAGGCAACAAATTGATTAACTGAAAACAGAATCTTTGGTTTAGAGTGATTGGATTCAATTCAGTTTTATATATATATATATATATATATATATATATATATATATATATATATATATATATATATATATATTATATATGTATATATATATATGTATATGTATATGTATATTTATAAATACATGTGCAATTGCATGTAGTCTTTGCTATCATGGTTCTAGATTTGGTAACACTTATTTACCTAATTTAAACCATATCATTGCATTTATTCATTGTACCTGCAACTTTTATTTTTTACAGCCAAAGAGAAAGTCTTGAAGCAAGAGAATAACATCGGTGAAGTTCCAATCAAGATATATCCCTACTTTAAATCACTGGATACAGTTTTGTATGGTGGCAACAGACCACATTTGAAGCTGCCTGAACCCATTACAGTCAGTGTACATCCTGCCATCAGGAAGTTCCTCCTCATGAAAGGGGAGATTTCCTTTATTAAAGACCAGATGAGCTCACATTTCTGCCAAATAAACATGTACAAACCTGACGCTTCACTCAGTCCTGATCCAGCATTACTGAAACAGAAAGGAGTTACCAGAAGACACATTGATGGCTGGAGTAAAAATGCCTGTGATGCCTTCAAGAAAATAATCTCAAACTACACAACGTCTGAGTGGCCGGTGTCACACTCCTTGTGGTCTAAAGTGGAGAGTGATGTAAAGGAATTGGTGACAGATAAGGTTTTTACAGATATAGATGTCTCTAAAGGTGTCCTGACACTGGTGGGAATGACCCATGAGATAGCTGGACTGAAGCCCATCATGGAGACAATTATAGAGAGAGCAACAAATCAAATAGAGAGAGAGAAGAACAGTGTGACAGAGCATATAGAGATGTCTCCTGCCATGTACTCTCTGCTTTTACAAGATGGCATGAAAAGTGCTATTTCTCCACACTTGCATATTGACTACAACAAAAAAATGAACAGACTAAATTTATCAGGTATTCGTTCAAAAAGTCTTCGTACAGATATCATCATGTTCAAGAATTGGGTCCTTGAGAAGAAAATAAATATGAAACAGAAGCCCTTAAAGATTGACCGTTCAGTCCTGGAGTTCCTGAGATCAGTGAACTGTGATGAAATGTCCACAGATCTCTTTATATCTCATGGAATAACTGCTGTCTACACAATCGAAAATGAAGATGTTGTTGTGATTGGGAGCACAGAAAAAGCACTTGTTGAGGCAGAGAAGAGGGTGAATATGGTTCTTACATCCAAAGACCTCATTATAGAAGATCAGGATGTCCTTCAAATGCCAGAGTGGCTGGATCTCAAAAAACAATTGCAAGAACTGTTCAATACTTCCAAAAAGACATCTGTGTTTTTAAACTTTTCTAAACAGAGAGACAAAATAATAGTGACTGGATTCAGAGACCCAGTGATGGAGGTCAGTGATAACTTAGGACGTTTCATTGTAGAACACACTAGAATTGAAACTGTTCGTGTCAAATCACATGCTGCAGTTGAATTCATTAAAGAAAGAAAATCACAAGACTGGCAGCATTTAATGAAATCTGAGAAGGTGAAAGTGAATTTTGATTCAAAGAGACCCTGGATCAAACTGTCTGGAGAGCGTATATTTGTCCAGCCAGCTGTGACTCTCTTTAAAAGGTTGGCAGATTCTCTTTACACAGACAGACTCGTCATTAAAAAGGCAGGAGCAAAGAAGTACTTCAAGGAACAGGGTAAAATGATGCTCTCGATGCTGTTGAAGGATAAAAGATTTGTGGTGGTGCTCCAGGAAGACGACATGCTGGAAGAGGAGGTTGAATTTACTGAGCGCAGTTTTGAAGATTTTGGCCAGGTCTCTTGTGAAGTTCGAACACCAGGTGGAATAACTGTGACTGTCAGGATGGCAGACATTTGCAAGCTCCGTGTCGATGCTGTGGTCAATGCTGCTAATGAAAATCTGATGCACAGTGGTGGTGTAGCTTTTGCACTTCTACAAGCTGCCGGACCATGTCTACAGCAATACTCTGACCATTACATAAAAGTTAATGGGCTTCTGAAGCCTGGAGATGCCATCATCACTGACGCTGGTCGTCTTCCCTGTAAATATGTGGTACACGCTGTTGGACCTCGCTTCAGCGATTCAGACCGACGTACCGCAGTGCAACGCCTGAGACGTGCTGTGAGGGAAAGCTTGAACCAGGCGTCAGGCAAAAACTGCTCCTCTATCGCAATTCCAGCTATTAGTTCAGGGACACATGGTTGTCCTTATGAACTTTGCACTGAATCAATCGCCAAGGAAGTGTGTGAGTACATTGAAGATCATAACCGCAGAGGCTCTAGTAGCACATTAACTGAGATTCACTTGGTTGACAATAATGACAGCAATGTAAGAGCCATGGCTGAAGCTGTCAGAAAGGAGTTTGCTGCTTATAACCCCAAAATGACTTTCCCTCAGCAAAACCAATCTCATGGGTATAGTAACAGTGGACAAGGCTCTTGTTGTCGTGGAAACTATGACCAAAGAAACCGTGAGTTTGAAGGTTCCAAAGGCCGGGTTAATAGATACTTTGAAGGACAGGCACACTTGAGCTCTGGTGAAAGATCTGATAATTTTGAAAGGTTGAGTGTTCTTGAGACCAAAACTACTAAAGAGGGACTAAAAATCTTTCTGAGCAAAGGAAACATCCAGGATGCACAAGTAAGTGTAAATATTGAGGGTTTTTTCCACTTGTTTTCCAGCAAAAATATCTAGAAAATCCTTTAAAAAAAAAACATATAAGGATATACTTTTAGAATTATTCTTGTGAAGTGCCGTAAAATAAAATATAATTAAAAGGATAGTTCACCCAAACATTTAAAATCTGTCATCATTTTACTCGTATGTCATTCCAAACCTTCTGCTCCATAACAAAATTTACATTTTTGACTGAACTCTCCCCTCAAAGATACATTATCTGAAAAAAGAGCTCAACATGTTATGCAGTTTTTTTTTTTGTTTTTTTTTACCAGCATACAGGTCAGATGAACGTGAGGTGTTTTATATTGTTTTTATTGTAATAGTGACCATTTTGTCCAAAAGTAGTACAGTATCTTCTTTTTTTCCTCCTGCAGGCTGATATCATTGTAAACACTATGTCGGAAGACTCGGACCTCAGTAAAGGTGCCGTCTCTAAAGCACTCCTTCAGACTGCTGGCCATCAGATCCAGTCAGAAATCAACAGAGCTGCTCGCTCAAACAAAATCAGTTATGGTGAAATGGTCATCACAGATGGTTACAAACTAAAATGTCAAAAAGTCTACCATGTAGTTTGTCCAATTTGGAAACAAGGTTTAGCAGATATGGTGAGTAACAATTTTGTAATTGAAATTGATCAAAATGATCATTAACTAAATTACTGCTGGCTGATTAAATGATGTGCCTCATAGGTTCCACTTCTTTATTTAGATGAATGAATGAGGTATTTATATAGCGCATAATGTACTACTGTACACCCAAAGTGTTTTACAGTCATGTCAGGAGATTTCTCCTCAATGATGAAGGTACTTATTTAAAGACAATAATATATATAAATTTATTTACATTTTAAAAGGTACTCATTCAGATCATTAGAGATTGCCTGAAAAAAGCAGATACCTGGAGAATGGCTTCAGTCGTCTTCCCAGCTATCGGCACTGGGAATCTTGGCTTTCCTAAAGACCTGGTGGCCAGAATCATGCTGACAGAATTCCAGGAATTTAACTGTACAAATCTCAGAGAGGTCACTGTGATCGTGCACCCTTCTGACAAAGAGAGCATTCAGGTGAGTGGAGGAAAAATAAATTCAAGAACCATAAAAACACAGTCAAGGTTTTTCCCATTACATAAAGTATGATCAATATGTGCTTTTATTTTTTTTAACTATAAATTATATAAATAATATACCATAGTTGCTCATGTTAATGTTGTCTTGTATATTTATGTGTTTATCTATTAGTGCTTTACCAGCATCTTTAGACACAATATCCAGGGTCCCATCACAAAAGGAGCATATCAACATTCAATGCCTAAAATAAATACTTCTGGCAAGTCAGCTCAGAACTCTGGTAACTTTCTTATCTGATGCCCATCCCACTTATTTTTTAGGACATTTTTATAAAAAAAAAATGCCACTGGATATATTTAGGATATTGACAAAATAAAACTAGAGATTTTCCATATACACTGTACTCTGTATGTTTTTCTTTAGAGCTTGTTGGCAAAGTGTCCTCTCCTTCTCTTGGAGTGCACACTATGCAGCTGGGTCGAGTGACTCTGGAGGTTTCATCAGGAGATATAACTAAAGAAAAAACTGATGCAATTGTCAACTCCTCAAATCAGACATTTTCTCTGAAAACAGGTTAATCAAACTTTACACACTGTCTTGCTTATTTGAATGAATCTGTTTCATTTATAATTTATTTCACATTATAAGAGAATTATAATATAACTGTCATTTTAAAAAAAATTGTAATCCAGGAGTATCCAAGGCCATTTTAGATGCTGCTGGATTACAAGTGGAAAAAGAATGCTTACAGATTGGTTTGTATTCTTTTATTATCTATTATAATTTCTTGTTGATGGACATTACCTTTTTGAATACCTCAAAAGTGATCTAATGAGCTTTAGATACAATTGGTAAACCTGTTTTTGTTTTTTGTTCCAATAGTGGGATCATCAAACCTGCAGCAAACAGAGATTGTGACCTCAGCCGGACGCCTGCCATGTGGAAACATCATCCATATTATTGGTCGCAATGGTCCATCTGACATTAAGGATGTTGTTTTGTCTGTTCTGAAGTTGTGCGAGTCACGACAAATTACTTCTGTTGCCTTCCCAGCTCTTGGCACTGGTAAGATGCTTTGTGTGGATTTTATTTATTACTTGTACATTTATTTCAAACTTTTTATACTGACATTTTGTGTGAATTATTTACTAATCTTTTCAATTTTTGTCTGTAACCCTTTAGGTCAGGGTGGTGCAAAACCAGCTGATGTTGCAGATGCAATGATTGATGCAGTTGTTGACTTTGTGAAGAAAAAGAAACCAGTTCATGTAAAGTTTGTGAAGTTTCTCATATTCCAGACGAACATGTTGGCAGACTTCCACCAAAGCATGGTCAGAAGATCTGGTGAAAAAGTAGAGGAGGATAAAGGTCTGTTTACCAAAATTAAAGGTCAGTAAACAATAATAAAAAGAATGCTAATCCTATCCATTTATGTTTTTCTTAAATGCAGTAATTAATTCCTCTGTTTATTTCCAACAAATATGTACCTTGAAAAAAAAAAAGACTTATTTTTGGAGGAAAGTTCAGAATCTCCCTCAAATGAAGATTTTGTGATGGTGGCTGAGGAAATTGAGCCAGCTGTGTTCCAGCTGTGTGGAGAAACACCAGAGGACCTGAAGGAAGCCAGAGACATGATCAACAGCTTGATATCACGGGAGCATATCATGGGACATGACCGTCCCAATCCGTGATCCAGCCATTTCTCATTTCACAAAGGAGGATGTAGAAATACTGAACGGCATGCAGAGGGAGTTCACAGTCAGTGTCCAACTTGAGAAGAAAGGCCAAGACTCTGTCATCACATTGGAGGGACTGACAAGAGACGTTCACTGTGTAATGAGTCGTATTCCGGACATGATCCGCAAGGTGGAAAGGAATGAGAACCGAAGACGTGAGGCATTTATGATCAGCAGTGTAGTCAAGTGGCAATATCATGAGAATGGACACAGCATCATAAACTTTGATATGCTGACTAATTATGACCTGGTAGAGGCCTTTCAGAACCAGCAGCCTTCAGTGAGAATCAAGATTAATAATGTTGAATATAATGCGGATTTAGATCGCAAAGAAGCCACAAGAGGGAGAAAGAGGATTGAACTGAATAGAGTAGATCTGCAAGGTGTGAATATTTTATAATTTAGACAATGATCATAAGGCCATCATGTACAAAGATTAGTTATTCATGTTTTTGTTCTTTTTGTCCATAGATGCAGCTCGTAGTTCTTTTTTTTTTTGTAATTCAAGTTTTTATTCTTTTCATCCAGTACATGACAACACATGTATCAATACTGCTTGCAAGGCCAGAATATTACAGTGGTTAAATGCAATAAAAAAGTAAATGTATTAATAAATGGTCAGAGAAGAATAAATAAATAAATAATAATAATAAAATGGTTAAATGCAATAAAAAAGTAAATGTATTAATAAATGGTCAGAGAAGAAAAAATAAATAAATAATAAAATAAAATAAATAAGTAAATTATTATTTCACATGTAAAGACAACGTCACAAATGACCAAAAATCTTCCGAAGCTGGAGTATCCACCGGGACCCCTGTTTTGTTCTTATTATGTAGTTTGCAAAGCAGACGTTCGTATGAAGCTGTCCTGGTCATTATGTTGACCCATTCTTTTAACTCTGGGGTTTCTGGAGTTTTCCAGTGTTTCAGGATGACTCTAGCCGTCACAGAGACCCCCACCATAATTACTGCAAGCTCTCCCTTTGAAGTATTTGGCATCTGTTCCCTGTCTCCTAATGGACATAGGCCTAACCTTGGTGATGACAGTATTGTTGTTCCAAGCCATTTGCTCAAAATATTTAAGGTTTGTTGCCATAAAGGTTGAATAATTGGACATTCCCACATACAATGAATAAAAGTACCTCTATCCTTTTGACATTTCCAACAAACATCATTATTTGTCAGACCCATTCTATTGAGTCTAAGGTGTCAAATAAAATCTATGTATGATTTTATACTGTGTAAATTGTCTTCTAGCCTCTCTTACATATTTGCCTGTGTTTGACAAAATTCTTTTCCACTCTTCGACCACAATTACAATCCCAATGTCCTTTTCCCATATTGTCTTTAAATTAGTGCAGACATTTCTTAGCACCTGATTAGTTGTTCTGTAAAATACTGAGGCTTTTTGTTGGGGATGAGGAAGTGTTAGGAAGTCCAAGATATGGTTTCCATCTGTGTGCTGAATTTTCGTGGAAACACAATTCCTCATTTGAAGATATTTCCAGAAGTGATATTTTCCCTTTAAATTATACTTCTGTACAAAATCATTATAAGACATAAATACACCCTTTTCAAACAAGTCTGCCACAGTACACAGGCCGTTCATATGCAATTTCTTCCAATATATGGGTGATTTCCCAATACAAATAGTGGAATTATACCATAGGGAAGAGTAAGGTTGTTTACATTGTGATAATTTATGCATCTTGTGAATCTTCGCCCAAACCTCTCTTGAGTGTTTCATGATAGGATTTGTAGTTTTGTCTAAACACTGAGACAGGTGCTCAATAGGGCTGTATGGCCATGACAAGGTTTTCTCAATAGTAACCCAGTCTAATTGAGCATTATTGTTCCAATGCTTGGCCAATTTGGCCATTTCAAAAGATAGCTGATAGAGCCGAGGATCTGGTAAACCCAACCCTCCCTTAACACAGGCTTCAGATAATTTGTTAAACTTTATCCTAGGCCTTTTCCCATTCCATAGAAAACGTTTAACCATTATATTTATTGGTTAAAGATCAAATGTGGTATTGAAAGCGGCAGCATCATCAGCACATAGTTAATTTGAGGGGAGACCACCATCTTAATTATATTTACTTTTTTACTTTTTCCCCATAAAGTTATCTGAATTTTTCCCCATTTATCTAAGTTATTTTTTATGTTTTGTAGAAGTGGTGCCAGATTTAGGGTAGGAATCTCTTCCAACTCCCTACATATCTTTATACCCAAATATTTTATTCCTCTTAGGATCCATCTAAAGCCAAATTTAGTTACCATATTTGTGTTACATATTCCGGCTATAGGCATAGCTTCCGACTTTGTCCAATTAATTTTATATCCAGACACTTTGGAATAGGATTGAACGATCTCAATAGGTGGGGTAAGGACATATCCGGATCTTTTACCATTGCCAAAATTTCGTCGGCATATAAAAATAATTTGTGCTCTTTGTTGCCTCCCTGTACGCCTGAAATGTTTGCATTAGCCCTAACAGCAATTGCCAATGGTTCCAGAGTGATATTAAACAATAGTGGCGATAGCGGACACCCCTGTCTTGTCCCCCTAGTGAGGTCAAAAGATGGAGAAACTTTACCATTGGGGATCACGCATGCCTTAGGTGTCTTATATAATGTTTGAGTCCACTTTATGAAGCAGGGCCCAAACCCAAAATTGGTCAAAGTTGTAAATAGAAATTCCCATTGAACCTGATCGAACGCCTTCTCTGCGTCAAGTGAGAGGGCAACAATTGGGTCAGTCTTTTCTCTGTTTAACCAAATTAGATGGAGTAACCTTCTCATGTTATCTGTTGATGACCTGTTCATCATAAATCCAACTTCATCAGGGTTTATAATGTTGGATAATACCTTTTCTAAACGTAATGCAAGAATTTTGCTCAGGATCTTGCAGTCTACATTAATCAAACTTATTGGACGAAGATTTGAGGGTTCAGTTGGATCCATATCTTTCTTAGGGATCACTGATATTAGAGCATCATTAAAAGAAGAGGGAAGAAATCCAGTAGCATATGCCTCATTATATACTTCTGTTAAGGTGGGTGCAAGTAAGTCTATATACTGTTTATAATATTCAACCGGGAGCCCATCTAACCCTGCTGACTTTCCATTCCTCATAATAGATACAGCCTTTTTGACTTCAAGTTCTGTTATTGGGCCTTCTAGCATATTCATCTCCTCTGAGGACAATTTAGGCATTTTGAGTTTGGAGAAAAAACTATTCAATTCTTCTTGTTTAGGATTAATATCAGCTGTATATAAATCTTTGTAAAACTTCTGTAAAACATCATTTATCTCCTTAGTTGACATTACTACTCTGTTTCCTTTCTTAATAGCTGATATCAAGTTACATGTATTTTTTTGCTTCAGCTGTCTAGCGAGCAGTTTACCAGTTTTCTCCCCTTCTTCATAGAAAGTCGTTCCCAATCTGAATAAGGCATATTCCACATTTTTATTATAAATTTCCTGGAGTTCGAATTGAAGTTTACAAATATCTTGATATAATTGATTTGAGAAACATTGGGATAATTGTTTTTCATGATTCTTAATTTTGTTGTCCAATTCCTGTGTTCTGTCCCGGTCCTCCCTTTTCCTTTTAGAAGCATAACCTATTATCTTCCCACTAACATATGCCTTAGAAGCTTCCCATTCAGTTGCTCTTCTATCAGTACTACCACTATTAATTTAGAAGAAAAACTGTAAATCTTCTTTTAACGATGAACTAAAGGCCTCATGAGACAACAGTGAGGTGTTTAATCTCCATCTGCCATTTCGTTCTTTGTCACAATTAATATCAATGCCTAACGTCACGGCAGCATGATCTGATAAGGCAATAGCATTTATTTTACAGTGTGTTACATGTGTGGCAAAGTGGTGCGAGAGCGGCAGCTCTATTTTATATGACACTGGGGGGAACAACAAATTATGCCCACGCTAAACTCAGTTTACGATTTCCGACTATGCCACTTGGGGAATTTCGCCCCAAAAATTTAATATAATATCTACGCTAAGGCACACACAGATCCTAATCACAGTTGGAGTCAGAGACATAGGTGATTGAAAAATATATATATATTATTAATTGTTAAAAACAGTTCTTTTCTATAAAAAGCATTGACCAGCAATCACTCTTCAATTCACTAAATTCTAGAGTGGACGGCAGGGGAACCTGGGTGTACCCAAGGGCAGTCTCGAGGTATCACCTCTATGAAGAGTACTCTATTCAGTGCACACACCCCAGCACAGCACACACTCCACGACTCATGTCCGAGAAGACCACGGCACACAGTGAGGACCCTACCACCTAATTGTTCTATCGTCTGCCCTCGGGTGCCCAGGCTCTGCTAACAAACAGAAAGAAAATGAACAAGCAGTGTTATACAAAACCAAAATAATGAAAAGTATACAATTCCAGGGCGGAACCAACTCCTTGGTCCCGACCTGATCGTCGCTAGTCAAAACCAAATCACATAAATTCAACAGTATAATTCAACCACAAAAATATACATGCATATAAACTCACTAGTACGACAATTTGGTTTAAAGCAAAACACGACTTCATAAATACTCAGTCTCGAATAATTAAAGAAATAAACCCAAAAAAGAAATACAAACTCAAAACATACAGACACAGAGTCATCCTTCGCTGGAAACAGTTCACTTGAAATGGTTCACCTGAAATGGTACACTTGAGAGGCTCACTTAGGACGATACACTTGAAATGGTTCACTTGAAATGCTCACCTGAACGGCGCACCGAACGACTCACTTGAATGGCTCGCTTAAGGAGGTTCACCTGAAACGGCTCACTTGAAAAGTTCACATGAATGGTTCACTCGAGGCGACTCACTCGTAACCAAACAGCACACACACAGAACAGAACCCAAACAGAACAGCAGTTGACGAAGGACAGCGCAAACGAAGTCTTATGGCGAGACACAGGGCAGATAACACTCATTCAGAAGGTCGGTATCGTCCTTATCGCATGCCTAAAAGATAAAACAGAGAGGTGTTACACTGAAAGTTCTTCTCCCTTGGCTTACGCTCAGACAGTATACTCACAACCAAGCACGCTGCCCCAGAATCCCCAGACTATGCGATAGATGGAAGCAAATATCTCCGACAAGCTCGTTGGCCTGAAGCGCCGATAAATCGTACACTAAGCACACAAATCAGTCAGATTACTCGCCTCGTCAAAGCAAACCATACACCTCATCTATAAACCACCCCGCATACAAATACTTCTCTTACCGGTCTCAAATGTCCACATTCAACTCTCCAAACAAGCCCATAGACACGCCAACAGCACTGCCAGTGAATAAACAGCTTCGGCAAACTTTACCAGCAACACATTACGCTGAACTCAGCAGAAAGCAGCAGGGCTGCTTTCAACTCTCTGTTGACGCTGACAGCAGCGCGGATTGATAGAAATGGAAAGAAAATAGTGCCGATTAAAACTGAGGTATGAATTTTGTCCCGGCGTGTTTTTTGTGTGGTAAATTAATCAAGCTTTGAAACGCAAATAATTTTTTAACGTAAAAACGCACAGTTTTGTGGCCCCGGAAACTAACCGGGAGTACTTTCTTGAAAAACTTCCAGCGGCCAGAACTCTGACTAGCGAGGTGACTACAGAGTGGGTCAGTGTGTATGCACTATAGTGCTGGTAATGATTGCATACAACTTCATGTCTTAAATGGCGAACTAACCCTTTAAATGTTAGTGCATGCACACACAAAGTTTTCAGTAACTTCAAGTCGCAAGTTTAAGCACCACACTCCTCCACACTCTCTCATCTATCTGCATGCAGTCAGAATTCATATCAAGATTGCAATCCTGGAGTGTGTGTGTATGTGTGTGCCCGCGCGAGAGAGAGAGAGGCGCGGGCGCGATCGAACTGTGTGTGTGTGTGTGTTTGAGAGACAGAGAGGGAGAGAGAGAGAGAGGGGCGCGATCGAACTGTGTGTGTGTGTGTTTAGAGAGAGAGAGAGAGAGAGAGAGAGAGAGAGAGAGAGAGAGAGAGAGAGGAGAGAGGAGAGAGAGAGGAGAGAGAGAGAGGGGAGGATGAGAGGCGCGATCGAATGTGTGTGTGTGCGTGTTTGAGAGAGAGAGAGAGAGGCGCGATTGAACTGTGGTGTGTGTTTGAGAGAGAGAGAGAGAGAGAGAGAGAGGAGAGAGAGAGAGAGAGAGAGAGAGAGAGAGAGAGAGATGAGAGAGAGAGAGAGAGAGAGAGGCGCGATCGAAAAGTGGAAACATAAAAACATACTCCGTCATTTTGTTCATTACAGGACATCATTCAAACAGAACTGCAAAGTGTTTACTTATATTTGTGTACACTCGCAATAAAACACAACATTGTGCTTTTGTCACACTCTAAACTCTGCTGCCTATCCATGCCATTCGCCGCCTTTTTGTCACCTCTGAAACATGGCTTGTAGGCCTACTATTATTTTTCCACGCTGGAAAACGATAAAAGGATTGTCCGTTCTTAAGCTTTATGCCACTTCTATCGTGAGAACGACTACTGCAGTTTACAACACAGCAGGTAGACGGAATCTTGTACACTGCGTTCTTCCCTCCATGCAATCAAGTCTGGCGCCTTCTGTTTGTTGCCGCGGATCCCCAAAATGCTTTGCATTCACCACTGGTAATCATAGACATCATATAGAGATTAGATGCCCTATTGGCCGCTGTGGTGCAAGAAATGCGGCCGCCGTCTTAAACCGGTCATACTCCTATTTGCGTTGCATAGCAGCAGTAGATGCCAGAGCACTGTGCAGCATATTCCTGCTCAAATCGGCGGACCATCACTCGGGGATTACTTTTAACAAGTAAGATTTAACATTTAACATTACCGTACTATTGGTTGTATTTTGTGAATAAAATATTCAATGTGTCCTGTATCGTAGCTACATGTATGACCTTTGCAGCAAAAAAACCCTGCGTGAAATATATGATTAATGAAATGCGCTGACAGCTCATTGGACCTGCCAAACAGATTACACTGAGCGGAGCGGGTGACGGAGCGGTTTAAGATGGCGGCCCCACGGCTCGTCCGCGCCAGTAGGCAGTAGCGGTCGATAGTGCGTCTATCTGATGTCTATGCTGGTAATACTACTTCTTCTTCTTTGGTGTTTATTGGCGGTTGGCAACCTATCTTATTGGTGAGAGTTCCGGTAAGATGGCGGTCCGTGCAGTCGCGTCTCACTGAGCTCCTCGAGAAGTCCCGATGTTATAGTTGATTAAAAATACATATCCACTATTAACTGACATTTGTCCAGCTCTCAGCACGAAAATGAAGAAACATAACAGCGGTAAGCTTCCGGCGCAAAAAAGTCTCCCGTTTGAAAGCTGTGGGATGATGAATGTACACGACTATGCAGATATGGCTAACGCTAGCAAGAACAAACGAGGGCCGACAACTCCAGCGGAAACCCCCGAAAAGACGTGTAGACGACCGCATGGAAGAATTTAGCACTCAGTTGCAACAGCACAGCTCCATGTTAGCGTCTATTGCTAAATCGGTGCAGTTCAAAGCAGAAGAGCTAAAAGAGTGTAAAACGAAAATAAAACACCTGGAAAAGAAAGTGGAGACACTGACTAAAGAAAATGAAGACATGAGGGGTCGAGTACTGAATAATGACAGATACAAAAGACGGTGGTGCTTGCGCATCAAAGGGAAAAAAGAAACGGCTAATGAAAACATAAGAGAGGAGGTGGTGGAGCTTCTTCGCAGGATTGCACCAGACCTGGCGGTAAAGTTGGATGAAGCAGTTGACGTTGTCCACAGAGTGGGAAGAATGATGGACAACCGGCAACGACAAATAATCATTTTATTTGTGCGACGAGCAGTGAGAGATGACATCTGGAGACGAACAAAAACTTCGCCCATCTGCAAAGAAGAGGGGATTCGGTTTACTGAAGATCTGACTCAAGAGGACTGGCGTTCCAGACAGGCTCTCTGGCCCAAAATCGACCAGGCTAGAAAGGAAGGAAAGGCTGCAGGCTTCAGGGGCCCGTTTGGATTCATCGAAGGCAAGCGTATTATTGAGGGCACTTAAGTTACGGGATGAAACTAGTGCTTAAAATGAACACATAGTGGATCAGTTCGGGTGATGGGACTTCTACCTCAACGTTTTTACTCCACCTCCCTACTTTTTTCTTCTTTTTTTTTTCTCTTCACAAAAAGTTCATTTGGTCATGTGTTCTGTATTTCAGTTAAATACTGACCTTTCTTTTATTTCCTTTAATACAAGGGGACTTAAAGACTCAGTTAAGCGAAAAGCTGTCTTTTTGTTTTGCAAAGGGCAACAAGCACATTGCACCTTTCTTCAAGAGACTCACTCTGATATATCTGATGTTAAGTTTTGGTCACAACAATGGGGAGATAAAATTCTCTTCAGTCATGGGACAAATCGGTCGGCTGGAGTTGCCATATGTTTTAACAGATGCCCTGGTAAGATTCTGGATGGAAAAGCAGATGAGGGACCCTGGGTAGCCTGTGTTTTGGAAATTGATGCTAATCTTGTTATTCTGATTAACATATATGGTTATAACAACGATACCAAAAATAGAAATCTGTTACACCAAATATCAGAAGTTATCATAGAACTAAAAGCAAAATTCCCCACAGATCATATTATTGTTGGAGGGGATTTCAATTTATCTCCTGATGAGTGGATGGATAGATGGCCTTCCAAGTTATTGAGTGAACATAGAAACATAATTTTGGAAGCTTTTACTAATAATAACCAATTGATAGATATCTGGAGAAGTTTACATAGTGGAGTGAAACAGTTTACCTGGCATAAACCTAATGGTCAAAATAAATCACGAATTGATTATTGGTTGATATCCAACTCAATTTCAGAGCATGTCACAGAAACAGAAATTGCTAGCTGTCCTTTAAGTGATCATTGTATTATTAACCTGAAAATCCGAAACAGTAATAAAAGTAACAAACCAAAAGATTATTGGAAATTTAACGCTCAGTTACTAAAAAACTCAGAGTTTTTTCATTCCATTAAAAAATTATTTTTGATATAAAAAATGACAATACTCAATAAATGACACATCTATACTAAAATGGGAATTTTTGAAATTTAGTATTAGGAAGCATTCAATAAGGTTTGGAAAAAAAGTGAATAAAGAAAAGAGAGCTCAAGAAGTAACAGTGGTTAAAGAACTTATGACACTTTATAGTAAATCAGATTGGTATGAAGAGGACAAAGAAAAAATAAGTAATTTGCAATTCAAATTGGATAGAATGTATATAGATAAAGCTAGAGGTGCATATATTAGATCCAGGGCCCGGTGGATTAAAGAAGGAGAAAAGAATACGGCATACTTTTGCAAATTAGAAAAACGTAGACAAGAATATAATTCGATTTGTAGTCTTGATGTTGATGGAGAAGAATATACAGAACCCAAACGCATTGAAAAAGAAGTTTTCAATTTTTATAGTAATCTTTATAAATCTTCTTACTCAGAACAAGATGCCTCAGCTTTTTTTGATAAAATTAATAAATTGATTCCTGTTATTGATGAAAATTTTAAAGAAGTTTGTGATGAGGAACTAAGAATTGTAGAATTTGATTATGCTATAAAAAAATGGCATCTGATCGTTCACCAGGTCCAGATGTTATTACTTCTAATTTTTATAAACACTTTTGGGAAGACTTAAAACACCTACTGTTTCAGGCTATAAATGAATGTATTAATCAATTAAAGCTGCAAGCAGCATTGAAAGGGCCCTCGCACCCGTGCCATCGCCACCCGGTGGCTTTAGGAAGACAGACCACGGTGGGCAATGTGCATTTAAGTAGATAAATATAGTGGGAGTATGTCAAAGTCAGTTACAAAAATGTCCTTTATTATGGGTATAATAGCATGCTGTTAAACATGTCACTTCCTGTTGCCAGCAGGTGGCGCTATGACTGTAACTGAATATGAGAATGCACATGTGTTCAGGACAGAACTCTTATCAAACATGTGAAGTTTGGGGCAGATTGAACTTTGCCTTCTTAAGTAAAAACAACTTCCTGTTTCATAGCATTAGCATGCTTTAGCACTTAGCTAAGAATTGCTAGCATGTTTAACATGTTTATAACATGTTTATAACTCAATGGCATATTTACTATGTTGCCAGTACTGCATCACACTGTTAAACATGTCACTTCCTGTTGCCAGTAGGTGGCGCTATTACTATAACTGAATATTGTCATGTAGATGTGTTCAGGGCAGGACTCTTATCAAATGTGTGAAGTTTGGGGCAGATTGGACATTGCCTTCTTAAGTAACAACAACTTCCTGTTTCATTTCATTAGCATGCTTTAGCACTTAGCTAAGAATTGCTAACATGTTTTAACATGTTTATAACATGTTTTTTACTCAATGGCATATTTACTATGTTGCCAGTACTGCATCACACTGTTAAACATGTCACTTCCTGTTGCCAGTAGGTGGCGCTATTACTATAACTGAATATTGTCATGTAGATGTGTTCAGGGCAGGACTCTTATCAAATGTGTGAAGTTTGGGGCAGATTGGACATTGCCTTCTTAAGTAACAACAGCTTCCTGTTTCATTTCATTAGCATGCTTTAGCACTTAGCTAAGAATTGCTAGCATGTTTAACATGTTTATAACATGTTTATAACTCAATGTCATATTTACTATGTTGCCAGTACTGCATCACACTGTTAAACATGTCACTTCCTGTTGCCAGTAGGTGGCACTATTACTATAGCTGAAAATTGTAATGTAGATGTGTTCAGGGCAGGACTCTTATCAAATGTGTGAAGTTTGGGGCAGATTGGACATTGCCTTCTTAAGTAACAACAACTTCCTGTTTCATTTCATTAGCATGCTTTAGCACTTAGCTAAGAATTGCTAGCATGTTTTAACATGATTATAACATGTTTATAATTCAATGGCATATTTAATATGTTGCTAGTACTGCATCACAGTGTTAAACATGTCACTTCCTGTTGCCAGTAGGTGGCGCTATTACTATAACTGAATATTCTCATGTAGATGTGTTCAGGGCAGGACTCTTATCAAATGTGTGAAGTTTCGGGGTTTCGGGGTTCGAAGTTACAGCAAATTACTATTTAATTGCAGTAATAGCATGCTTTAGCACTTAGCTAAGTGTTTGCTAACATGTTTTAGCATGTTTCAAGTATGTTGATAGCATGTTTAGCACTTGCTGGCACTTTTTTATATGTTATTAGGAGTCCACAAAAGTGTTAAACATGTCACTTCCTGTTGCCAGCAGGTGGCGCTATGACTGTAACTGAATATCAGCATGCACATGTGTTCAGGACAGAACTCTTATCAAACATGTGAAGTTTGGGGCAGATTGGACATTGTTTGCCTGAGTTACAGCAACTTCCTGTTTCATTGCGAAACATCAAAATTTGTCAGGCCGCCGAGGACACGCCCTTCGACGAAAACTCAAGATCTTCGCAATTTAACGTCGCAAAGGCCTTTAGATTACACTCACCAAATTTGAAGATGATCAGATTAAAACTGTAGGAGGAGTTCGTTAAAGTACGAGGCCTGAAAATGGCAAAAACTGCACAAAAATCTGAGAGGAAGTTCAAAATGGCTGATTTCCTGTTGTGTTTAGGGCTACGCTCCAAGAGACTTTTTTGTAGGTATTGGGCCATTACATGTATGTACCGATTTTCGTACACGTACGTGAAACGTAACGCGAGGCGCACTCCGTTGAACCTTTATAGGTGGCGCTATCGAGCCATTTTGGCCCGCCCAATTTTGAAACGCATATCAGATGTAAATTTTCGCCAGTTCTGACGCGTGTGCAAATTTTCGTGAGTTTTCGTGCATGTTTAGGCCCTCAAAAATGCGATTCATTGCGGAGAAGAAGAAGAAGAAGAAGAATTAAAGCTGCAAGCAGCATTGAAAGGGCCCTCGCACCCGTGCCATCGCCACCCGGTGGCTTTAGGAAGACAGACCACGGTGGGCAATGTGCATTTAAGTAGATAAATATAGTGGGAGTATGTCAAAGTCAGTTACAAAAATGTCCTTTATTATGGGTATAATAGCATGCTGTTAAACATGTCACTTCCTGTTGCCAGCAGGTGACGCTATGACTGTAACTGAATATGAGCATGCACATGTGTTCAGGACAGAACTCTTATCAAACATGTGAAGTTTGGGGCAGATTGAACTTTGCCTTCTTAAGTAAAAACAACTTCCTGTTTCATAGCATTAGCATGCTTTAGCACTTAGCTAAGAATTGCTAGCATGTTTAACATGTTTATAACATGTTTATAACTCAATGGCATATTTACTATGTTGCCAGTACTGCATCACACTGTTAAACATGTCACTTCCTGTTGCCAGTAGGTGGCGCTATTACTATAACTGAATATATTGTCATGTAGATGTGTTCAGGGCAGGACTCTTTTCAAATGTGTGAAGTTTGGGGCAGATTGGACATTGCCTTCTTAAGTAACAACAACTTCCTGTTTCATTTCATTAGCATGCTTTAGCACTTAGCTAAGAATTGCTAGCATGTTTTAACATGTTTATAACATGTTTTTTACTCAATGGCATATTTACTATGTTGCCAGTACTGCATCACACTGTTAAACATCTCACTTCCTGTTGCCAGTAGGTGGCGCTATTACTATAACTGAATATTGTCATGTAGATGTGTTCAGGGCAGGACTCTTATCAAATGTGTGAAGTTTGGGGCAGATTGGACATTGCCTTCTTAAGTAACAACAACTTCCTGTTTCATTTCATTAGCATGCTTTAGCACTTAGCTAAGAATTGCTAGCATGTTTAACATGTTTATAACATGTTTATAACTCAATGGCATATTTACTATGTTGCCAGTACTGCATCACACTGTTAAACATGTCACTTCCTGTTGCCAGTAGGTGGCGCTATTACTATAGCTGAAAATTGTAATGTAGATGTGTTCAGGGCAGGACTCTTATCAAATGTGTGAAGTTTGGGGCAGATTGGACATTGCCTTCTTAAGTAACAACAACTTCCTGTTTCATTTCATTAGCATGCTTTAGCACTTAGTTAAGAATTGCTAGCATGTTTTAACATGTTTATAACATGTTTATAACTCAATGGCATATTTACTATGTTGCCAGTACTGCATCACACTGTTAAACATGTCACTTCCTGTTGCCAGTAGGTGGCGCTATTACTATAGCTGAAAATTGTAATGTAGATGTGCTCAGGGCAGGACTCTTATCAAATGTGTGAAGTTTGGGACAGATTGGACATTGTCTTTAAGTAACAACAACTTCCTGTTTCATTTCATTAGCATGCTTTAGCACTTAGCTAAGAATTGCTAGCATGTTTTAACATGTTTATAAGATGTTTATAACTCAATGGCATATTTACTATGTTGCCAGTACTGCTCACACTGTTAAACATGTCACTTCCTGTTGCCAGTAGGTGGCGCTATTACTATAGCTGAAAATTGTAATGTAGATGTGTTCAGGGCAGGACTCTTATCAAATGTGTGAAGTTTGGGCAGTTTGGACATTGTCTTCTTAAGTAACAACAACTTCCTGTTTCATTTCATTAGCATGCTTTAGCACTTAGCTAAGAATTACTAGCATGTTTTAACATGATTATAACATGTTTATAATTCAATGGCATATTTAATATGTTGCTAGTACTGCATCACAGTGTTAAACATGTCACTTCCTGTTGCCAGTCATGGCGCTATTACTATAACTGAATATTCTCATGTAGATGTGTTCAGGGCAGGACTCTTATCAAATGTGTGAAGTTTCGGGGTTTCGGGTTCGAAGTTACAGCAAATTACTATTTAATTGCAGTAATAGCATGCTTTAGCACTTAGCTAAGTGTTTGCTAGCATGTTTTAGCATGTTTCAAGTATGTTGATAGCATGTTTAGCACTTGCTGGCACTTTTTTATATGTTATTAGGAGTCCACAAAAGTGTTAAACATGTCACTTCCTGTTGCCAGCAGGTGGCGCTATGACTGTAACTGAATATGAGCATGGACATGTGTTCAGGACAGAACTCTTATCAAACGTGTGAAGTTTGGGGCAGATTGGACATTCCATACCTGAGTTACAGCAAATTCCTATTGAATTGCAGTAATAGCATGCTTTAGCACTTAGCTAAGTGCTTGCTAGCATGTTTTAGCATGTTTCAAGTATGTTGTTAGCATGTTTAACACTTGCTGGCACTTTTTTATATGTTATCAGGAGTCCACAACAGTGTTAAACATGTCACTTCCTGTTGCCAGCAGGTGGCGCTATGACTGTAACTGAATATCAGCATGCACATGTGTTCAGGACAGAACTCTTATCAAACATGTGAAGTTTGGGGCAGATTGGACATTGTTTGCCTGAGTTACAGCAACTTCCTGTTTCATGGCGAAACATCAAAATTTGTCAGGCCGCCGAGGACACGCCCTTCGACGAAAACTCAAGATCTTCGCAATTTAACGTCGCAAAGGCCTTAAGATTACACTCACCAAATTTGAAGATGATTAGATTAAAACTGTAGGAGGAGTTCGTTAAAGTACGAGGCCTGAAAATGGCAAAAACTGCACAAAAATCTGAGAGGAAGTTCAAAATGGCTGACTTCCTGTTGTGTTTAGGGCTACGGTCCAAGAGACTTTTTTGTAGGTAATGGGCCATTACATGTATGTACCGAATTTCGTACACGTACGTGAAACGTAACGCGAGGCGCACTCCGTTGAACCTTTATAGGTGGCGCTATCGAGCCATTTTGGCCCGCCCAATTTTGAAACGCATATCAGATGTAAATTTTCGCCAGTTCTGACGCGTGTGCAAATTTTCGTGAGTTTTCGTGCATGTTTAGGCCCTCAAAAATGCGATTCATTGCGGAGAAGAATAATAATAATAATAATAAACAGAGCAATTCCAAGAGGGTCCTCACACCATCGGTGCTCGGGCCCTAAATATAGCTGCGAGCAGCGATTACGGGCCCAAGCCGGTGGCACCGCAACCCTGGTGCACCAGGGTGGCGGTACCGCCGGCTTTGGCCCTTCATCGCTGCTCGCAGCTATATTATTTATTTATATATATATATATATATATATATATTATATATATATATATATATATATATATATATATACATATATATATATAAAGCCGGTGGCATCGCCACCCTGGTGCCTTTAGGGTTATTGTGCACGACGTGACACAAAATATCTGCTCGCTATCTGCCGAACGGCTCTGGTAGTCCCGCTTCAGCACTGATGATGTTGTAGAAATAGTGTGCTCTGGTTGGTCTGGATTATTCGGGATTTTTTATTTTATACAGAAATAAGTTATTTATAATTCAGATGAGAATAAAGTTAGTGTTGATTAAAATGAAAAAACAAATATATTGATCTGAAATATAGCACATTCATTTTACATTTACTTAGGTTCAATTACCAAACATACAATCTTAATTTAATTTAAAGCAAACTATACATTAAAAATACATGGGTTGTATGCACATTTTTTTTTTTATAAAAAATATATATATATCCAAAAAGACAAGGCTTAAAAACTCTTGTCACTGTAACAGACACAATCTCTCTCTCTACACACACACACACACACACACACACACACACACACACACACACACACACACACACACACACACACACACACACACACCACACACACACACACACACACACACACACCACACACACACACACACACACACACACACACACACCACACACACACACACACACACGTCAAGTCACATTTTAGATGCAATATTGAATAAGCAGAAAAATCGGATTTTCTGCTCTGAAAATATAAATAAGCATACAAATTGAATAAGCACTTTGAATATTCTAAACAGAATAAGCATTAGTCGCTAATGAATAAGTACTAGTACTTAATGGAATAGATACTAATATCTAAAAAATAAGTACTAGTAGCATGAAAATAGAGACTAGTATGTTAAAATGATTAAATGTTAAAACGGCTTGCCATATTGGCTCAGAGAGAGAGAGAGAGAGAGAAAATGACATTTTAGATAATAGTACCTATTAATAGATACTAGTATTTATTCAATACATACTAGTTCTAAGTCATTACATACTAGTACCTATTAAATAGATACCAGTACTTATTCATTAGCTACTAATACGTATTCAAAAGAATATCTAAAGAATAAGCACTACTATCTAAAGAATAGGCACTAGTACTAAAGAATAAGCACTAGTCGCTAATGAATAAGTACTATTACTTAATGGAATAGATACTAGTATCTAAAAAATAAGTACTAGTAGCATGAAAAAAGAGACTAGTAGGTTAAAATGATTAAATGTTAAAACGGCTTGCCATATTGACTCAGAGCATCAAAAGCATCAAACAAGAATATTAAAGTTTGATGCGTTGCCACAGCAACAGTTTCAAAGATATCAAGAATCCCTTCACAGGTCTTCATCTGCAGTGTATTTACATTATACAGATGAAGTTTGAAGCAAATCGGGTAAAAATAAGAGGGTGATTTCAAAGCCTTTAGGAAGTGACACACTTCCTGCTGCCAGTTGGTGGCGCTATAACTTTGACTCACAATAGTCACATCCATGTGATCGGACTCTTACAGCGAACACACTGCTGAAGTTTCATCAAGATCAATTAATGTATGCAGAAGTTATAACACACTTCCTGTTTCCATTATTCGCCATAAATTCGTTTCCTCGCCACGGCCAAACCGTTCGAGATATCAAAAATCCCCTGGCAATTTTCATCCTCAATGTCTTGACTTCATGCTGACTGAGTTTCGTGGCGATTGGTTGAATTCTCTAGGAGTAGTATATCGAATTCCAGGGGCATACGCTTTCAAACAAACCATAATAGCCGACTTCCTGTTGGGCTGGGGTAAAAAGTAAAAGTACAAAGGATATATGAATGATGAGATCTATATGTGTACCAAGTTTCATATTACTACATGCAAGCGTGTTTGATTTATGGACCAAGTTTTCGGACCCCGTTCCAGGGGGCGCTGTCGAGCCCCCCTGCCACGCCCGGGTACCAGCTTCAGCCCGGCCCTGATGGCCGCGGGTTCTGACCCGTGTGCAAAGATTCAAGAGTTTTTGAGCACGGTAAGGGCCCCAAAGGTGCGCTGAGAGTCTCAAAAGTATCCAAAAAGAATTTAAAGTTTGATGCATTGTCACGGCAACAGCATCTAAGATATCAACAATCCTTTCACAGGTTACATCTGGCGTGTGTCTACATTATACACATCAAGTTTGAAGCAAATCGGGTAAAGCCTGTTTGATTTATGGACCAAGTTTTCGGACCCCGTTCCAGGGGGCGCTGTCGAGCCCCCCTGCCACGCCCGGGTACCAGCTTCAGCCCGGGCCCTGATGGCCGCGGTTTCTGACCCGTGTGCAAAGTTTCAAGAGTTTTTGAGCATGTTAAGGGCCCCAAAAGTGCGCTAAGAATCTCAAAAGTATCCAAAAAGAATATTAAAGTTTGATGCGTTGTCACGGCAACAGCATCTAAGATATCAACAATCCTTTCACAGGTCTACATCTGGCTTGTGTCTACATTATACACATCAAGTTTGAAGCAAATCGGGTAAAGCGTGTTGGATATATGGACCAAATTGTCGGACCCGTTCAAGGGGGCGCTGTCGAGCCCCCCTGCCACGCCCGGGTACCAGCTTCAGCCTGGCCCTGATGGCCGCGGGTTTTGTCCTGTGTGCAAAGTTTCAAGAGTTTTCGAGCACGTTAAGAACCCCAAAAGTGCCCGAAAGCATAAAAAAGCATGAAAAAGCTTAAAAAAAGGAATATTAATGTTTGATGCATTGCCATGGCAACAGTTTCTAAGATATCAATAATCCTTTCACAGGTCTACATCTGGCGTGTGTCTACATTATGCACATGAAGTTTGAAGCAAATCGGGTAAAAATAAGAGGGTGATTTCAAAACATTTTGAAAGTGACACACTTCCTGCTGCCAGTTGGTGGCGCTATAACTTTGACTCACAATAGTCACATCCATGTGATCGGGCTCTTACAACGAACACACTGCTGAAGTTTCATCAAGATTAGTTAATGTATGCAGTAGTTATAACACACTTCCTGTTTCACGTTTCTCGCCATAATTTCGTTTCCTCGCCACGGCCAAACCGTTCGAGATATCAAAAATCCCCTGGCAATTTTTCATCCTCAGTGTCTTGACTTCACGCTGACCGAGTTTCGTGCCGTGTGTTTGAATTCTCTAGGAGGAGTGTTTCACATTCCTTTGCATGCGTTTTCCAAACAAGCCTAAATAGCCGACTTCCTGTTGGGCTGGGGTAAAAAGTTAGAGTGCGAAGTATATATGAAACGATGAGATCTACAGTGTGTACCGAGTTTCATATTATTACATGCAAGCGTGTTTGATTTATGGACCATGTTTTCGGACCCCGTTCCAGGGGGCGCTGTCGAGCCCCCTGCCACGCCCGGGTACCATCTTCAGCCCGGCCCTGATGGCCGCGGGTTCTGACATGTGTGCAAAGTTTCAGGAGTTTTTGAGCATGTTAAGGCCTCCAAAAGTGTCCAAAAGGTAGAAGAAAATATAATAATAATAATATAAATATAGCTGCGAGCAGCGATTACGGGCCCAAGCCGGTGGCACCGCAACCCTGGTGCACCAGGGTGGCGGTACCGCCGGCTTTGGCCCTTCATCGCTGCTCGCAGCTATATTTATATATTATATATATATATATATATATATATATATATATATATATATATATATATATATATATATATATATATATATAAAGCCGGTGGCACCGCCACCCTGGTGCCATTAGGGTTATTGTGCACGACGTGACACAAAATATCTGCTCGCTATCTGACGAACGGCTCTGGTAGTTCCGCTTCAGCACTGATGATGTTGTAGAAATAGTGTGCTCCGGTTGGTCTGGATTATTCGGGATTTTTTATTTTATACAGAAATAAGTTATTTATAATTCAGATGAGAATAAAGTTAGTGTTGATTAAAATGAAGGAAAACAAATATATTGATCTGAAATATAGCACATCAATTTTACATTTATTTAGGTTCAATTACCAAACATACAATCTTAATTTAATTTAAAGCAAACAATACATTGAAATACATGGGTTGTATGCACATTTTTTTTAATAAAAAAAAATATATATCCAAAACGACAAGGCTTAAAAACTCTTGTCACTGTAACACACACAATCTCTCTCCTCTCCTTCTCTCTTCTCTCTCTCTCTCTCTCTCTCTCTCTCTCTCCCTCCTCTCTCTCTCTCCCTCTCCTCTCCTCTCTCTCTCTCTCCTCTCTCTCTCCTCTCTCTCCTCTCTCTCTCTCTTCCTCTCCTCTCCTTCTCTTTCTCTCTCTCCTCACCACACAACACCACGTCAAGTCACTTACATTTTAGATGCAATATTGAATAAGCAGAAAAATCGGATTTTCTGCTCTGAAAATATAAATAAGCATAAAAATTGAATAAGCACTTTGAATATTCTAAACAGAATAAGCAGTAGTCGCTAATGAATAAGTACTAGTACTTAATGGAATAGATACTAGTATCTAAAAAATAAGTACTAGTAGCATGAAAATAGTGACTAGTAGTTAAAATGATTAAATGTTAAAACGGCTTGCCATATTGGCTCAGAGAGAGAGAAGAGAAAATGACATTTTAGATACTAGTACTATTAATAGATACTAGTATTTATTCAATAAATACTAGTTCTAAGTCATTAATACTAGTACCTATTAAATAGATACCAGTACTTATTCATTAGCTACTAATACGTATTCAAAAGAATATCCAAAGAATAAGCACTATATCTAAAGAATAGACACTAGTACTAAAGAATAAGCACTAGTCGTTAATGAATAGAAGTACTAAAAATACTTAATGAAAATAGATACTAGTATCTAAAAAATTAAAGTACTTGTATGCATGAAAAGAAGAGACTATCTAGGTTTTAATAATGAAGTTTAAACGTGTTCTAAAACTGGCTTGCCATATTCAACATCAGAGCATCAAAAGCATCAAACAAGAATATTAAAGTTTGATGCGTTGCCAGGCAACAGTTTCTAAGATATCAAGAATCCTTTCACAGGTCTCATCTGCAGTGTTTTACATTATACAATGAAGTTTGAAGCAAATTGGGTAAAAATAAGAGGGTGATTTCAAAGCATTTAGGAAGTGACACACTTCCTGCTGCCAGTTGGTGGCGCTATAACTTTGACTCACAATAGTCTCATCCATGTGATCGGGCTCTTACAGCGAACACACTGCTGAAGTTTCATCAAGATCAGTTAATGTATGCAGAAGTTATAACACACTTCCTGTTTTCATTATTCGCCATAAATTCGTTTCCTCGCCACGGCCAAACCGTTCGAGATATCAAAAATCCCCTGGCAATTTTTCATCCTCAATGTCTTGACTTCATGCTGACCGAGTTTCGTGGCGATTGGTTGAATTCTCTAGGATTAGTATATCGAATTCCAGGGGCATACGCTTCCAAACAAACGATAATAGCCGACTTCCTGTTGGGCTGGGGTAAAAAGTAAAGTACAAAGGATATATGAACCGATGAGATCTATATGTGTAGCGAGTTTCATATTATTACATGCAAGCGTGTTTGATTTATGGACCAATATTTTGGACCCCGTTCCAGGGGGCGCTGTCGAGCCCCCCTGCCACGCCCGGATACCAGCTTCAGCCCGGCCCTGATGGCCACGTGTTCTGACCCGTGTGCAAAGTTTCAAGAGTTTTTGAGCACGTTAAGGGCCCCAAAAGTGCGCTGAGAGTCTCAAAAGCATCCAAAAATAATATTAAAGTTTGATGCGTTGTCACGGCAACAGTATCTAAGATATCAATAATCCTTTCTCAGGTCTACATCTGCCGTGTGTTTACATTATACACATAAAGTTTGAAGCAAATCGGGTAAAAATAAGAGGGTGATTTCAAAGCATTTAGGAAGTGACACACTTCCCGCTGCCAGTTGGTGGCGCTATAACTTTGACTCACAATAGTCGCATCCATGTGATCGGGCTCTTACAGCGAACACACTGCTGAAGTTTCATCAAGATCAGTTAATGTATGCTGAAGTTATAACACACTTCCTGTTTTCATTATTCGCCATAAATTCGTTTCCTCGCCACGGCCAAACCGTTCGAGATATCAAAAATCCCCTGGCAATTTTTCATCCTCAATGTCTTGGCTTCGTGCACACCGAGTTTCGTGGCGATTGGTTGAATTCTCTAGGATTAGTATATCGAATTCCAGGGCATACCTTTCCAAACAAACGATAATAGCCGACTTCCTGTTGGGCTGGGGTAAAAAGTAAAAGTACAAAGGATATATGAACCGATGAGATCTATATGTGTAGCGAGTTTCATATTATTACATGCAAGCGTGTTTGATTTATGGACCAAGTTTTCGGACCCCGTTCCAGGGGGCGCTGTCGAGCCCCCCTGCCACGCCCGGGTACCAGCTTCAGCCCGGCCCTGATGGCCGCGGTTTCTGACCCGTGTGCAAAGTTTCAAGAGTTTTTGAGCACGTTAAGGGCCCCAAAAGTGCGCTAAGAATCTCAAAAGTATCCAAAAAGAATATTAAAGTTTGATGCGTTGTCACGGCAACAGCATCTAAGATATCAACAATCCTTTCACAGGTCTACATCTGGCGTGTGTCTACATTATACACATCAAGTTTGAAGCAAATCGGGTAAAGCCTGTTTGATTTATGGACCAAGTTTTCGGACCCCGTTCCAGGGGGCGCTGTCGAGCCCCCCTGCCACGCCCGGGTACCAGCTTCAGCCCGGCCCTGATGGCCGCGGTTTCTGACCCGTGTGCAAAGTTTTCAAGAGTTTTTGAGCATGTTAAGGGCCCCAAAAGTGCGCTAAGAATCTCAAAAGTATCCAAAAAGAATATTAAAGTTTGATGCGTTGTCACGGCAACAGCATCTAAGATATCAACAATCCTTTCACAGGTCTACATCTGGCTTGTGTCTACATTATACACATCAAGTTTGAAGCAAATAGGGTAAAGCGTGTTGGATATATGGACCAAATTGTCGGACCCGTTCAAGGGGCCCTGTCGAGCCCCCCTGCCACGCCCGGGTACCAGCTTCAGCCTGGCCCTGATGGCCGCGGTTTCTGACCCGTGTGCAAAGTTTCAAGAGTTTCGAGCACGTTAAGAACCCCAAAAGTGCCCGAAAGCATAAAAAAGCATGAAAAAGCTTAAAAAAAGGAATATTAATGTTTGATGCATTGCCATGGCAACAGTGTCTAAGATATCAATAATCCTTTCACAGGTCTACATCTGGCATGTGTCTACATTATGCACATGAAGTTTGAAGCAAATCGGGTAAAAATAAGAGGTTGATTTAAAAGCATTTTGGAAGTGACACACTTCCTGCTGCCAGTTGGTGGCGCTATAACTTTGACTCACAATAGTCACATCCATGTGATCGGGCTCTTACAGCAAACACACTGCTGAAGTTTCATCAAGATCAGTTAATGTATGCAGTAGTTATAACACACTTCCTGTTTCAACGTTTTCTCGCCATAATTTCGTTTCCTCCGCCACCGGCCAAACCGTTCGAGATATCAAAAATCCCCTGGCAATTTTTCATCCTCAGTGTCTTGACTTCATGCACACCGAGTTTCGTGCCGTGTGTTTGAATTCTCTAGGAGGAGTGTTTCACATTCCATTGCATGCGTTTTCCAAACAACCCTTAATAGCCGACTTCCTGTTGGGCTGGGGTAAAAAGTTAGAGTGCGAAGTATATATGAAACGATGAGATCTACATGTGTACCGAGTTTCATATTATTACATGCAAGCGTGTTTGATTTATGGACCATGTTTTCGGACCCCGTTCCAGGGGGCGCTGTCGAGCCCCCCTGCCACGCCCGGGTACCATCTTCAGCCCGGCCCTGATGGCCGCGGGTTCTGACATGTGTGCAAAGTTTCAGGAGTTTTTGAGCATGTTAAGGCCTCCAAAAGTGTCCAAAAGGTAGAAGAAAAATAATAATAATAATAATAATAATAATAAAATAAATAATCCTTAGGAAAACAATAGGGCCTTCCCCCTTTTGGGCTTGGGCCCTAATAATCCTTAGGAAAACAATAGGGCCTTCGCCCTTTGGGCTTGGCCCTAAATATATATATATATATATAAAATATAGCTGCGAGCAGCGATTGCGGGCCCAAGCCGGTGGCACCGCAACCCGGTGCACCAGGGTGGCGGTACCGCCGGCTTTGGCCCCTTCATCGCTGCTCGCAGCTATTTTTAATATATATATATATAATATATATATATATATATATATATAATATATATATATATATATAAAGCCGTGGCACCGCCACCCAGGTCCCTTTAGGGTTATTGTGCACGACGTGACAAAATATCTGCTCGCTATCTGCCGAACGGCTCTGGTAGTCCCGCTTCGCACTGATGATGTTGTAGACATAGTGTGCTCTGGTTAGTCGGATTATTCGGGTTTTATTATTTTATACAGAAATAAATTATTTATAATTCAGATGAGAATAAAGTTAGTGTTGATTAAAATGAAGGAAAACAAATATATTGATCTGAAATATAGCACATTCATTTTACATTTATTTAGGTTCAATTACCAAATATACAATCTTAATTTAATTTAAAGCAAACAATACATTTAAAATACATGGGTTGTATGCACATTTTTTTTAATAAAAAAAAATATATATATCCAAAAAGACAAGGCTTAAAAACTCTTGTCACTGTAACAGACACAATCTCTCTCTCTCTCCTCACACCACAACACACACACACACACACACACACACCACACACACACACACACACACACACACACACACACACACACACACACACACACAACACACACCACACACACACACACACACACACACACACACACACACACAAAACCACACACACACACACAACACACACACACACACACACACACACACGTCAAGTCACTTACATTTTAGATGCAATATTGAATAAGCAGAAAAATCGGATTTTCTGCTCTGAAAATATAAATAAGCATACAAATTGAATAAGCACTTTGAATATTCTAAACAGAATAAGCACTAGTCGCTAATGAATAAGTACTAGTACTTAATGGAATAGATACTAATATCTAAAAAATAAGTACTAGTAGCATGAAATAGAGACTAGTATGTTAAAATGATTAAATGTTAAAACGGCTTGCCATATTGGCTCAGAGCATCAAAAGCATCAAACAAGAATATTAAAGTTTGATGCATTGCCACGGCAACAGTATCTAAGATATCAATAATCCTTTCTCAGGTCTACATCTGCCGTGTGTTTACATTATACACATAAAGTTTGAAGCAAATTGGGTAAAAATAAAGAGGGTGATTTCAAAGCCTTTAGGAAGTGACACACTTCCCTGCTGCCAGTTGGTGGCGCTATAACTTTGACTAAACAAAGTCACATACATGTGATCGGACACTTACACCGAACACACTGCTGAAGTTTCATCAAGATCAGTTAATGTATGCAAATTTTATAACACACTTCCTGTTTCCATTATTCGCCATAAATTCGTTTCCTCGCCAGGGCCAAACCGTTCGAGATACCCAAAAATCCCCTGGCAATTTTTCATCCTCAATGTCTTGACTTCATGCTGACTGAGTTTCGTGCGATTGGTTGAATTCTCTAGGAGTAGTATATCGAATTCCAGGGGCATACGCTTTCAAACAAACCATAATAGCCGACTTCCTGTTGGGGCTGGGTAAAAAGTAAAAGTACAAAGGATATATGAATCGATGAGATCTATATGTGTAAACCAAGTTTCATATTATTACATGCAAGCGTGTTTGATTTATGGACCAAGTTTTCGGACCCCGTTCCAGGGGGCGCTGTCGAGCCCCCCTGCCACGCCCGGGGACCAGCTTCAGCCCGGCCCTTATGGCCGCGGGTTCTGACCCGTGTGCAAAGATTCAAGAGTTTTTGAGCACGTTAAGGGCCCCAAAGGTGCGCTGAGAGTCTCAAAAGTATCCAAAAAGAATATTAAAGTTTGATGCATTGTCATGGCAACAGCATCTAAGATATCAACAATCCTTTCACAGGTTTACATCTGGCGTGTGTCTACATTATACACATCAAGTTTGAAGCAAATCGGGTAAAGCCTGTTTGATTTATGGACCAAGTTTTCGGACCCCGTTCCAGGGGCGCTGTCGAGCCCCCCTGCCACGCCCGGATACCAGCTCAGCCCGGCCCTGAGGCCGCGGTTTCTGACCCATGTGCAAAGTTTCAAGAGTTTTTGAGCATGTTAAGGGCCCCAAAAAGTGCGCTAAGAATCTCAAAAGTATCCAAAAAGAATATTAAAAATTTGATGCGTTGTCACGGCAACAGCATCTAAGATATCAACAATTCTTTCACAGGTCTACATCTGGCTTGTGTCTACATTATACACATCAAGTTTGAAGCAAATAGGGTAAAGCGGTTGGAATATGGACCAAATTGTCGATCCGTTCAAGGGGGCGCTGTCGAGCCCCCCTGCCACGCCCCGGGTACCAGCTTCAGCCTGGCCCTGATGGCCCGCGGGTTTTTGTCCTGTGTGCAAAGTTTCAAAGTTTTCGAGCCCGTTAAAACCCCCCAAAAGTTTCCCGAAAGCATAAAAAAAGGGATGAAAAAGCTTAAAAAAAGGAATATTAATGTTTGATGCATTGCCATGGCAACAGTGTCTAAGATATCAATAATCCTTTCACAGGTCTACATCTGGCATGTGTCTACATTATGCACATGAAGTTTGAAGCAAATCGGGTAAAAATAAGGGGGTGATTTAAAAGCATTTGAAAGTGACACACTTCCTGCTGCCAGTTGGTGGCGCTATAACTTTGACTCACAATAGTCACATCCATGTGATCGGGCTCTTACAACGAACACACTGCTGAAGTTTCATCAAGATTAGTTAATGTATGCAGTAGTTATAACACACTTCCTGTTTCACGTTTCTCGCCATAATTTCGTTTCCTCGCCACGGCCAAACCGTTCGAGATATCAAAAATCCCCTTGCAATTTTTCATCCTCATGTCTTGACTTCATGCACACCGATTTCGTGCCCGGTGTTTGGAATTCTCAAAAAGGAGTGTTTTACATTCCATTGCAGCGTTTTCCAAACAACCCCTTTAAAAGCCGACTTTTCCGTTGGGCGGGGAAAAAGTAAGAGCATGAAGTTATTTGAACCATGGATCTATATGTGTAAATAGTTTTTATTATTACATAAGCGTGTTTGATTTAGGACCAAGTGTTTTAAACCCCGTTTCCCGGGGGCGCTGTCGAGCCCCCATGCCACGCCCCGGGAACCACTTCACCCGGGGCCCGGGCCGCGGGTTCAATGTTGTGCAAAGTTTTAGGATTTTTTGACATGTTAAGGGCCTCCAAAAGGGGTCCAAAAAGGTGTAAAAAATAAAAATAAATATATATATATATTATAAAAATACTGCGAGCACGATTACGGGCCCAAGCCGGTGGGAAAACCCCCCCCTGGTGCACCAGGGGGGGCGGTACCGCCGCTTTGGCCCTTTTTCCCTGCTGCAGTATATTTATATTATATATTATATATAAATTTTTTAAAAATATAATATATTATATATATTTATATAATATAATATTTAATTATATTAAACTAAAAGCCGGTGGCACCCCCACCCTGGTGCCCCTTAGGGTTTTGTGCACGACGTGACACAA